>NQII01000929.1:29603-114199 GCA_002778355.1 Clitarchus hookeri | reverse complement strand
GGGCAAATAGGTCAAAATTGTCTTATTGACAGCTCGGTAATAACACACAAATTTTGGGGAACCATAAATGTCTGTAAAATCAAAGTTTAAATGTATTTCAGAAGCGAAAAAGTTATCCCAGATGAGAGCAACAGTATAGATGAGGAAACTGAAATACACAGAAGAACGCTCCCAAAAACAAGCTTAATGTTGGCAAAACCAACTTTTTTTTGCACAACATAACAAAACGTTCACCTCAAAAGGAAAAACAGCACCATACGAAAGAAATCACCTCAACTCCATGATGTACGAGTTGTTACGCTATCAGCAAAAGCAGAGAATACTACTACATGTGTTCATACATTCAGTTGACAATGTGGTGGTCACTTCAATCTTCAGAGAGCAGAGTATTTTACAGCCATACACGAGCTCGAGCCAACAGAACATTTCTCACTACCGACAAGGTATTAAGTTACTTTATCTTTGTCATTATCTTTTTAAGGCCAAAGCTCAGGTGTATATTATTTTTTGTGACACATGAATTTGTCAACATGAAGTATTCATAAAAGAATAAACAAGAAATATAATCAATGAAGTACATATTAAATAAATACGAAAACTTTCCTTCTACATATTTATACTATTCTTCTTTCCCCAATGAACTGTAGAACAAAATAGTTATTACATGTTAAAAATTACACATGCTGTGTTTGAATGAAAACCTTGCACAACATATAGCATGAATTTGAAAAATGACTTTTTTCTAATTTATACTTTTATTCATCTATAATTACCCCTGGCTCTTTTTCAGTACTTCGAGGAAAATGTGAGACCAACACACATTGTAATATTGAAATGAAATCTGCAATTAATTTATAATGAATAAATAAATAATACTGTGACTGTGTAAATTAGGAGCACTTGTTCTTGAAGAACACAAAAAAATTGCCACAAATATTAACTGTGCTATATTCAATTCTGTATTACATACCGTATATGGTGGCAACTGTCTGCAGGACAGTAACTCTTCTGATTCATGTAGTTGGAAATCAACACCTGTATTATATGTAGGTTACTCTACATGCATAAAATATAAATATTGTTCCTGTAGTTTTTAACCAATACTGAACAATAACAAGTAGTATTTTACACAGTCAACAGTATAACAACCGAATACTCCCTTTATTATTTATGTACCAATACTTCCACATACACAGTGTTATGTTAAGTGGCAACATAACCAAAACCCATTAAAATATTACAAACCAGCATGGTATACTGACTACTGTATCCAGCCAGGACTGAAAGCAGCACACAGTTACGTAATTCTTGCAAAATTTAAAAATGTAGTCAAATGATTAATAATTAAAAAAACTTATATCATCCCACTTTAAAACACAGCAAATTTCTCCAGTATTTCAGTTCTAGCTTAACAGTACTGCATTCTGACAAAGTACCACAAACTCAATATTTAGAAATAGTCAAAAAAAGGTATACTGAAAAAAAAAAAACATTTATTTAATGCATTCAGCAATCAANTTTTCCTAAAATTACTAAACAAAACCAATATTAGTTCCCAATGAAATACACAAAACAAACTGAAGCTACCAAGAACACACCTAAAAAACGTTGCAAAGAACAGATCACAATATTAAACAGATTACAAAAAAACATTAAATAAAAAATTAAGAATAATCCCAACAAAACAAAACACACAAATACAGTAAAATTCCATTACAACGTACTTCAAATTAACATATCTTTCACTTTAATGTAAGATTTCCAATTTCTGCCAAAATACCCTAGTCAAATACGTAAAAATATTTCACTTCCTTCAGCATACAAAATTTATGTTAACTTTCAATACAAAGATTATTTTACTTAGTGTCTTCCAAAGTTGTATTAACTAAATGCACATACCTGGACTTTCGCATGAAAGTATTGTTTATTTAATTATTTTCAACCTAAATTGAGTTTTGTTTACCAAATACGACACGTAGAAAGCCATGCCAAACGCCAAGTCAAGTTCAGTAAATCGTTTACATACATGCCGCAAACAAGCAGTTCTAGCTGTCAACTTGCAATAATGTTGATTCTCGTGAGTCGACCTAAGATGGGGCCGCCTGGGTAAGCCACCAAATGGTGCGCAGAGCTCCAGCAGACGTTTTATTAAAAAAACCGCCCCAACGTGTCTGAGTGAGATCTGCTTACGAACAGCATTTAAGAAATGTTACGCGTCTGTATATGTTTTTCAGTTCCTCCATTTCTCTCTAAAGCATGTTTTTGGGATACTGAAAATGGCTTAAACGGGTGTTTTCACGGTAATTTTTAGGTATGAACATTCAGGTACAAAACATTAAGAAAGGAATAGTAATGTGCATCAAACATTTATTTTTATTATTACGGCATAAAATGCTAGGGTCTCCACTGAAAGTCTCTTAGAAGAGCGTTATTGATGGCAAGACTGCATGCCATTTCAGTGCTTTGCGCATAGAGGTGAAGAAAGAATTGATACATATGTCTCTGTTGCCCCTAGCGCTCCCACACTTTTAGGCCTCAGACGTGCAAAATTCCTTCAACCAGGCGGCTACCTTAACAGTGCTGACATTCAGCGCAGCACCACAGACACCATCTTGAATACTTTTGTACATAAAAATATGAATGTATAAATGGGAAGACATTTAGAAAGTATTTTTATATCCTCACTTTTAAAAAATATTTTTAATTACATAATAATTTTATTTACTGAAATGGTTATTTGTGCCATGCTTTCATGGAGCCCATGTTATAAAGGTTTAAAAAGAAGACTTTCAGAATAAAGTACTTTCATTACTATGTTTAAAAGTTAAGGCTTTATTCATGTACGTTATAAAAGAGATTTTACTGTATTTGGCACATGGGCAGGAAGGTAGGCAAAATATGACTTTTCCTCCTTATAAAAGCCAGATGTCCAAATTTTTTTTAAAGTTTTTTTTTTTTTGGTAAATTTTGCTTTTTTCATATTATTTTGTTAGAGATTATTCTTGGGATTTTTGTGGGTTTTGGTTGTTTTGTGTAATCTGTTAAAGACTGGTCCATTCTTTATAGCTGTTTTGTAAAGTGTTTTTTTTTTGTGGTTTCCATTTGTATATTTTTGGGGACTAGTTTTTAGTTCATTAGATTTTTATGGTAAGTGTGGAAATGTTGCATTTAAACAAACTCGTATCATTACAGCTGGGTAACATTACAATGTAGGCAGGTATTTTTTGTGTGCGATTAGATGTGTTAAAGGATTTGATTTGTGCACAATTTGACTCAAACTTCACTACTCAAAGTTTTGCAGAAGTCTACATCAGCAATAGCTTTTGTGACAGTTTTGGAACAGTCACAATTTTGCCTGATCACACTTTCTGCTCTCAATTAGTGCAAAAACTACAACTCAATCAAGTATTTAATCTTGAACTTTCTACCTTGCATTTTTTAATACAATATGTAATTTGATGGAGTATGGGAAAGTTCCTATAAGATGTCAGTGACTCGTAAAACTGAAGAAGCACAAACATTCATACCAAGAATGTTTGAGAAAACAAACAATTAACAGATGCAGTCAATCTATGCAAGATTACATTTCAACTAAATGTGTTTTAGAGCATTTGTTAATAGTAATTGTATATCTACAAATTGTAACAAAAGTAGTGGGATGATGACCCTCAGACCAATACTAATACAAATTTAACTTCAATGAGTATTACCTCAAATATTATTATTGATTTTCAAACCTCAGGAATAAGCCTTGTGCACAATAAAGAGCACCATTATCAGATATAATCTAAAATTTTGTAATTAACCATCTCCCCCACATCATAGTAGTGGACTCCTAAGCATTCACACCTACCCAAGCATATAACATGCCCTACAAATGTATGTACCAGACAAGAAAAAAAGGATGCAACTGATACTGAATAGGCCATTTAAAATATGAACCTGAAAACCAACCAAGTGTCACTTTGGAAATCACATGCACATTTCAACCTGCCTCATTTTCTGCAAAATGTGGATATAACCAGCAGTATTAACATTCACTCAAAAACGATTATATTGCCAAAAGCATTTGGTAAACATGGCACATGCAATGACACACATTTGAAAAAATTACTCTCTAATAACTCAAAAATAAATTTAAACAGCAAAACTACTTTACAATTTTTTTTAAAAAGAGAAACATTTCATTTTATTAAACCAAAAAATGAGATACTTGGAAGGAATAAATTACTTACATTAAGGGCTGTAATAGACAAGCATTTAAAATGCTGCAGGTGACATGCAACGTGTTGCATGTTGAGACATTAAAATAGATGAGCGGACAAGGAACTGTAATCTGCTGCACGCCATTCAAAGTACACAGGGCTGCCCGACAGGCAGTAAAGAAACGGAAGTCACACAGATACAGTATGTCACTTTCTTATTCATTCACTTTGATTTTATGAAAATATATTTGTGTTTTTGACAGTTAAATTAACTGTTCAGTTTCTTTAATTCAACAAAGAACTCTGGGTCATTTCTTCTATTTATTATAAACAAGTAAATTGTGTCTACATAAATTTAACACAAAATATAACATAAAACCAAGGAAATTACATTTTTCTACATCATATTGTTATTCATACAGCCGACACAATGAATGAAATCCCTAAAACTGGAAGTTCTAACATTTTGTGGAATAGTCTAACTGCTTGACATCTAAACTTTAAATAGTCAGTCTCGTCCTTCACGAATAATGATGTACCATTCTTAGCCATTACTCTATTCAGCTTCTTGAAAGAAACATTTCTGCTCTGTATTAGAAAAGAGACTTCATAAATGCCTACAGAGGTTAACTAGAGCTGAAGTCTAGAGAAAGAGAAGAAGTTTCCAATTGGTTTAAGTAACTGTCATGATGAAACATGTAGGACAGTAACATTCCCCATTTTCCAACACTTTTCTTGATATTCTTATTTAGAATGTCATTATACATAAACAAGTCCATTGTACAGACATACACACCCAAACCATAACTGAACCTTCCCCATGTTTAAGTGTGGGAAGAGTAGTGGCGTAAACAACATCCAAGCAAAAAAAGTTAATATTAGTCTCATATGACCAGATGACATTGTTCCAGAACTCTTGGTTCCTATTTAGGTGCTCTTTAGCAACAAGCAGCTGACGCGTGCCGGATACTGCTTTTATTCTAAAGCGCCGCTGTCATACCCCCGCCATCTCAAACTAGCACTCCCGACTAGAGAACTGCACTCGAGTCCGTATGTCCCGCGCCTGAGCGGGCAGCGAGGCAACCCGCCGCAACCTAGTAGTCCTGGTAGACTGGCTGACTTTGCCACTCAGACGAGACCCAGCCGAGAGCCCGGGAAGGGCCGCCCAGCTAACCGGACCTCAACCTGCCGCCGGAACAACCCCAACAAGAACCAAACACAGCTAAGTGCCAGCGTTCGTCGCTCAAGGAACGTAAGACAGAGTACAATCAGCCTCCAAAATTAGCCCCCCGACGAAGCTCTGCCCTTACGGCCACAGAGAGAAAGGAGACAAAATATTGCCTGAGGTTTCAAACCTCGACACCCAAAGTTTGCGCCAGAGAGGTAACTAGTACCTTACGAACCACCCTGTCTATCACAGGGAGCTAGTAGCGTCACAGTACTTACTGATGTGAGGTCTCTTTCTTGCTACTCTCTCATTATAGCAACAGGTGGCATAACTGTCTCAGAACACATTTTATTACCAATAGCAATTTCCAATTTACCACATAGTTTAGGAGCACTTGTATGGGGGACTAGATTTTGCTGCAAAATTAATAATTTCTGGAGAATTAGAAGTTTCTGTTTGTTTTCTCTTGGTGGGTTCCTAAATGATCCTTGATATTTAAATTTATTTACAACATACTGAACTCTTGAACGACTCTTATTCACAATTCATCCTATTTTTCTTAAGGAGCATCTTCTTAAGCACAAAATTTACAACTGTGCCTTTCAGCTTGTAACAAAGATCCTTACTCTTACCCATTTTTTGGAGAATACTGCAGGTTATGCGAAAAAGGAACAACAAACTATATGCGCACACATCCCATAGCTGTTAATGCTAGACTCAAGACCTATAAGCAACTTAACATGTAATAATTTATGGATAGCAAAGTGACAGTTTTAGGTTATAAATAACTTTTATTTTTATTCTCAGAAAATGCATTTAAAAGGAAATATTTGGTGAATTAAGTTTTGCTTTTCTGTGAAATACACACAAATTTCATACAATCATTTTAATAATCTATTGAAAAAATACAGTATTATATAATGGCGAAGGCTATGTATGAATAACAAAAAAAATATACCCTATATGGTTTGTCTGTACTTTGTAATGGAACTTCAGGAAGAAAAGACATCATTGTTGGTGGATGAATAATATCTTATCTACCAAACTTACTAATTTTGTATTACATTTAAAATTTGGTAATCACTGGAAACACCTACAGAAATTTATTTCATACTACCATATGTCAGTACATAGTTTTTATAAGTTGTTTTTTAATTACACATAGAAAGTTCTCTGCATCAAATATTATGATCGACTGAGTGACATTTCCCCACAGAGTATGAAGTAGACTGACTTCAAAACACGCTGACAGATAAGCAGCTCATCTATTTTGGCAACACATTGAGACGTGTGTGTGTG
Source organism: Clitarchus hookeri (assembly GCA_002778355.1). Classification (NCBI taxonomy): domain Eukaryota; kingdom Metazoa; phylum Arthropoda; class Insecta; order Phasmatodea; family Phasmatidae; genus Clitarchus; species Clitarchus hookeri. The sequence goes on along the minus strand of NQII01000929.1, from coordinate 107,527 downwards.
TTCAATGCAACATGCTGTGTTCCACTCGACTAACCCACCCACTCTACCAACGCAGTCACTCACGTGAGGGAACGTTCATTTAGTTTACAGTATTTTATTATATGGGTTATATTCAAGCCTGTAACCTGATGCATGATGCCCAACACATCTTTAAGACTTGTCTATTATAGCCCTAACCCAGAAATAGTCTCAACCAAAAACTTAAGGTTTCAATGGATCTTTGTTGTAAGGTGGCCAAATATCAAGAAAAGATCAAATAAATACTAGCTAACAACTAGTGCACATTTATGCCACCTCAACCAGTGGAAGTTTCTGGTCATGCATGTATGTGTATGCATGCATATACACACGTGTGGGCATACATACACATGCACATGCACATACATGTACCGTCATATTGGGTTCAATCTCAGAGCTGAGTAAATTATATATATATAGCAACCAAAATAAGCTCTGCAGAAGTTTTAAATAATAACTAATGGGCTTATTTATAGATTACTAGTCACATGTACATATTAGAGCTACACCAATACTTGCAGCACCGTAATACCTTCTAAAAAAATCACCAATTCCTTTTCTATTATAAATATTAGAGCTGTGCCGATTTGAATCTGCTTCTGCCGAATTTGTTGATGTTGACAGAATCCGTGCTTCTGCCGATGTACAAACTGCAGAAAATTTTCAGCAGATTTGACAAACACAAAACAAATCGACTAATATAAAACTTTGCGTAGTTCTGAGCTATTCTTCAGTATAAATTATAGAAAGTCTTGCCTTTGTAAACACTGAAAGTTTTCTCTGTCCAAAGCACGTTTTCACCTCCAGTACACGGCATATGGAAACTAACGCCTAAGTGAAAAAGATGCTGAAAACTTCCACTGTTTTTTCAAACAAAGTTAGTAGTATTTGTCCCAAGCTCCACCCTGCTGTGAGATAATCTACCAACTTGACATTGATGAGGATCTATGTCTCAAGGGAAATGGAAGAAACAGCATGGGGGGAGGGGGGGGGAGTTCCACCCATCATTGAAAGGCATTAGCAACTAGCAGGGTTGTGTGTTCCTGGAGATCGAAGACAGAAACATGCACCAGTGGAAAGACCACTTTAAGAGGGTGATCAACCTTGAGAAGATAGATAAACATAATGTAAATTTCCAGTCTCAAATTTTTTTTGTAACTTAGTGCTTTTTTTTTTTTAACACAGCTATTTTAAGTTTACAGAATATGCTATTATTTTCTGTGACATATTGCACCCACCCCCACAGCAAACTAGACATTGACATAAGAATGGAGATCAAGTCTGTATGCATTGTTTGTCAACATGTATTACTTTTCATTTTGGTCCCTTGAAAAACAACCCATACAAGTTACAATGTATTTCAGTTTTGACTTAGGTTCATATTCAACACTTTTTTTGATGATGTATTTCAGTTATAGAATGCTTTCCTATACGTTATTAATATTTTTAAGTACTTTACGTATGTAAATTTTGTATTACCAGTTTTGTATATTATTTCAAAACAAGTACACACGTGAAGCAAAGTAAATACAGAAAGTGTGCCCTCCATTTTCATTATATAGTCTATTCGTGGTTTCTTCACATTTTCTAAAATCAAACCCTAGAAAAATCACCCCAAGTAATATGACGTGTTAACTTAAAAATAAGTAATTTTTGGTTAAATTTTACTTTTACTTATATTTGATTTATAAATTACAATACAGTGAAACCTCTATGTATTGGAACCCAGATTGATTGAGAGTCTGCATCCATGGAACATATTCAGTGGTCCTGTTTTTTATTTTCTGCATTTCAAGACCACATTCATTGAAATTCCTCATGTATTGAAATATTTGCCAGTCCCCTGAGAAATGATGAATAGAGAATCCACTGTATTTCTTTTATAATGAACATGAATAGAAACGGAGAAAATTGATGTGTTGGTAATGCTTAGTAAGAAATGGTTCTCATGCAAAAAACTATTAAATTAAGTGCACACATATACTGCGCACTGTCCCATTGATTTTCTAGACTTAGTTGAGCTTTGTTTGCATGAAGCAAAGTAATAGCCTGAAAGTAGAACTTTTGCATGGCTTTAGAAAAGTTGGAAGTAACCATAAATGGACTATAAAAAGGTTATATTGTATTTACAAGTTAGTATGTCACATTTTCATATTAAAATTAATTATGTGGTGGACGTTAATTTTGAATCTTCCTGTTCATAAACAAATATTTTAATACCGACAGAAATGTATAACAAAGCACCCAATCACAAATTATCAATTAGCCTACATTTTGTATTTTGAAATAATTAGGTTTTTAAGAGTACGTGTACATATTTTGCAAGTTAACATTAATCCTCTGCATTGCAAAATCAATGCATAAAGTATTTTTTATAAATGTAGACCAAAATATTTTGTTTTATTTTTGTCTCCACTTGAACTCATATGGTTTGTTGTATTTCTCTATTTACTTTTTGGACCCTGTAAACAGATATATGTAAGTTAAAAATTGCTTTTAATTGTGCTGCACTTCATCAATACCATTGAGTATAACAGTAACCTAAATTTAACTGTAATATAAGCAAAAAGCTTTTTCGTACACTGGCAGCACATTGGTGAATCAGCACATCTGCATAATTTTGTGAATTGACACAGCTCTAATAAATATTAAATACCAAAACTAAAAAAAGTTAAAACTTTTTTGGCAATTATTTTAAGTTGTTTTCCAGTGCTTTTGCAAAGTAAACTGGACGTATATCTGCTGGTTTGTCTTTTTCAGTCAGCCACTGGTACAAAATTGTATTACAAGAGGTTGTGCCATATAAATAACTTATATAAATGCATTTTAAGAAAACTAACCGAGCTGAGTTTTTAGTTCCACCAGAATCCACATCTGCAAAGATTAAATAGCAAGTAAAACATATCAGCTTAAAAAAGTTCAGTGCCTGCAAGTTTATTGGCAGCTTCCTTGAGATTCCCTGAAAATGTTTACAAACATTTGTGTTCCTGTGAAGGGTAGTAGAAAAATAACATGTCTTGTAAAGATAGATACATGTGGTTGGCATCAGTGGTAACATGAGGTCGGCTAAGGCAATCGAACAGAGTGCTTAGGAACTGTCAAGGGATTGGAGGAAAGATGTTTACGTGCAGAGACCAGAGCTGTCAACACAACTACGTGCTAGAAGGTCTAGATCAGGGGCTTTGCCCTCAAAGTGGCTGCGCACGTGGAACATGAAGTCAGACTTGTTGCCAAAGTCCTGGCGGCACACGAGGCAGAGGTGGCGCTCTGCAGCGTATGGCTGCACGTGCTGGTGGAAGTAAGCAGATGCAGGCGGTGGGCACACTGCGGCATTGAGGTGGGGTGCAGGTTGGTGGTGCTGTGGCTGATGTTGGTGATGGTGATGCATGGCTGCCATGCCCATCATCTTTTCATCCAGATGGCCCTTGGCATGGGCCGTCCAGTCATCCCGGTTTTGAAACATCTTGCCACACAGTTCGCAGTTCCACGTCACCATCTGCTGGGGTGGTGGTTGGGGCTGCGGAGGGGGCTGCGAGGGGCCACCTGCCTCCTTCTCCTCGCACTTGGGCTGTTTCCTGTCGGGAGTTCCGCATGCCGCCGCCACCTTATCTGGGTTATTACTACGCTTACCCAACGGGGCAATGTTGGTGGGTGTACGGTGCTTCATTTTGTTCATGTGTATAACCAGTTTATCACGCCTTGCGAATGCCTTGCTACACACCTCACAAATGTACGGTTTCTCCCCAGTGTGGATGCGCATGTGGATCACCAACTTGTCCTTTCGCGCCAGTCCCTTACCACATACCGTACAAGCAAAACTCTTGTTCCCAGAACTGCCGTTCTGGGAGCCATTCTCGGATGCAGAGGTACTCTTGTTGGCCTTGCCCCTAGACCCAGGAGTCTGCTGTGATGGAATTTTCCTCTGGGCACCCATTGTCCCATTATGGAGACTGTCTGTGTACAGGTGCTCCGGGATCGGCAACATGCTCTGTCTGGCAGCATTTGCAGCATAGTCTGGTGACCTGCAGCACCACGTACCACTAAATGATTTCCCTTCTACATGAACTTTTAATAACATAATACCCTTATGAATACAATAATAAAGCTGTAATCATGCACACACAATACTATAAAAATAACACACAAATTTCTGACTACTTATTGCACGACAAAAAAAACCAAAACTACAACAGCTGCTTTAATGACAGCATTTGAAGCGGCAGTATAAGTGATTACAGAAATAATACAGCAGCTGTATTTCTTTCATGAAGCTAATAGTGGTTAAGTATAAACTAAGCCGTGTGTGTGGGTGCATGTGTGTGTGCACGCACGTGTTGCAATACAGAATTAAACACCGTTTCCATTCAAGCATTACGGTATAAAACAATATATGTGGTTCATTCAGTGTTTCTTTGGATGTCTTGAAACAAACCTTTGAAGAATCACCATAGGAGTAACATGTCAACCACTTTTTAACTAACTTGTAGACCACAAATATATAACACTGTGATTAACTTTAAAGTGTAATATTCTTGAATAAATGAAACTTTAACTTAATATCTTCCATAACTTGCAATATTTATTTTGCATTCAATACAAATTAAAAACAGTGAGAGAAACGATGTTTTGGCAATGGCTGGTAAGAAATAGTTATCAGTTAAAATATTGTTTCAAAATAGTTTTTTGGAATGCTATTTGTAAATTAAACATTGTGTATTAAAATTTTTAGGTAGCACTGATGGAAACATATTTTATTGTAACAGTAAAAATATCAGCGCAAAATACAGTGTGTAGGCCCTAGTGACATGGTGTTTTATCATCCGAAAAATAAATGTGAATAGATGGAGCGGAGCTTGCGTGTATGTGTGTCTGTCCCTCTCTCCACCCCCTTCTCATCACACAAACAAATCACGATGAATTTGAGCAATTTTCCAATACAAAGAAATGTAAGGTTATGAAACTCACGAAATCAAAAATACTCAGCTATTGCAAATAACTCATATCCATTTTTTAATGTACATACCTCATTTTTAATATTTTTACAGTGTTTACTGTGTAAATACCACTGCCAAACCATGCACACATGTTAATTAAAACAAAAAATATAATAGCCCCAGAAAATTCACAAATCAATGCACTTGTTTCCTCGTATACCTCAATGGCTCCAAAGAAAATATCAACAAGCCAAATACTCAATTCCTATTGGCTAACCGGACTCACAGACACAGAAAAGTTATAAGTTCTCCAGTTTTCTTACACGTATGGTTCATTATGTCCATCCCGATTCCTTCGAACTCATGTCTGTGTCACTAGGCAACCTACAAGAGCGACATACAGCTGATAATTTAGCTTTACTCTGTAAACTTATTTTGTAAAGAATGGGGTAAATCATCAAATAAAGTAAGTGCAAATGTCACGGACAGTGGAGCAAATATTGTTACGGCTGCAGAACTACGTTTTAGCAAAAATCATCATATCCCAAGTTTTGCACACTTGTTGAATTTTGTTTGTGGGAAAAGCAATAGCTTCAGTCAAAGACTTGGATGTTTTGTTTTATCAGGTTAAAGCTATAACAAGTTATTTTAAACAAAGTGTTGTTGCGAGTGATGAATTGTGGAAGGTGATAGAAAAACACAAGAAAACAAAATGGATCAGCGATGTTGCAACCAGGTGGAACAGCAAATACTACATGATACAGCATTTTCTAGAATTGAGATCTGAGGTAACTATTATTCTTAATGAGCATTCTTCTACCCCAGTTATGGTTAGTGCTAAAAATGTAGAGCATTTAACGGAAGTTTTGAACTGTCTGAAGCCTTTCGAATATGCTATGAGAAAAATTTGTGATGAAAAATATGTCAGTAGCAGTATGAAAATATTAATGTGTAGAACCTTAAGAAGGTCAAACTGTGACCGTGTTAGTTCCGGGACTGAAAGGAAGCACTACTTTCTGAGTTGAAGGGTTTTGGTATTATTGAACATTATCATACGTTAGTGCTGAGCACCTTACTCGATCCAATGTTCAAGGAAGCATATATTGATGACCCAATCGCCAAATCCAGAATGATCTGAAAGCTCTGACAAGAGTGGTTGTGTTGCGACTGATAGTTATGCAGGTGATTATACTTCTTGGCTAAAATAGTTGGTAACTGTAGTTAATTTTGATTAATCTAACCAACATTTTAAGCATTTGAAAACATTATTTTAAGTACAAAAATGTATAGCCATTCCTTAATTTTTAATGTCTGTATATTTTGTACTTCCACCATAACAGTGACCTTTTCAAACCTGTTATTAGGTAGTTAAGTGGATCAGCTACTCTTTAATGTACGAGCGCTAATGTTTCCTCTTTGATTATTTTTTCCTATCAGAGACATGACTTTAAATATTCAACTTAAATCCATGGACATAAAGAGAATTTACCTTTTGTCAAATTTTGGATGTTAACCACAGTAAAGTAATCAGTGTTCTTTACAAACATGTACCTGCAATGCTTTCTTGGTCTAGTTCACCTGCATAGATAGAAAATTTTACTGTAAAATTACTGCTTTGGGTTAGTGAATATAATTTAACAGTATTTTGATTTATTTTTAGATACTGAATATTTACTTTGAAATAATCAGAGTAGTATTGTGCAAGAATCAAGGAAAAAGAAAAATAAGCTGAACAACACTTCCATGGCTTCAACAACAACCACACACCATGATATAGCTCACTATTTGAGCATCCCTACCTGCCACCTTGCAGATAATCCCACCCCTACCTGCCACCTTGGAGATAATCCCTTAGCCATTTGGGGAAAAACACCCAGACCTGATTCAGCACTACAGAAGATTACAAGAAAATATCTTTCAAGTGTTGGCACATCAGTGCCTTCGGAGAGGTTGTTTTCAAAAGCAGGGAACATCATTACAAGAAAGGAGTCGGGATATCGGGTAGGAAAAATAATATTTTTGGGCTCGTTGGATTAGAAAGACTTTAATAGTTTTCCCTGAGTCTAATGTATTTTTTATCCAGTTTTAGAGCTTCTCTTGTAACAAGTTAATCTTATTTTACGAAAACATTATTATTTATTGGAATTTTGTACAAAACAAATATTTCTTGTTCAAATTATTTAATTACCTCCAAAAAAAAAACTAACATTGATGTCTAAAAACATTGACGTTTTGTCATTGATACATTGGAAGACATCGATGGTTGAAATCACTGATGTTGAAAACATTGATCATCAATGTTTTCTTTTGATGTCCCAACCCTACAGTAAAGTACAATATGGTAGTAAACTTCAACGAATATTTTTAGTTTGATATTCTACTAGAAGCAGAGTTGGGCGATGTACATACTCAAAGAATTCAAATAAGCGAATAACATTGTTACACATGACCACTTGTCTGTGAGCCCTTCCCCTCCCCCCTCAGGTGCACACAGCATAATCTTCCCATGATATCACCTGTAACCGGGGAAGGGGAGAAAGAGCAGCACATGATGCAATAACGCAAAAACTGGCAGCGATAACTCTATCAGGACTGATGCTACTACCATCTCCAGAAGAATTTGTGATGGAGAGTCATTGCACAAAATTTCTGGTCACTCCCACCCTCAGCGTGACTCTAGGCGTGAAGAACCTTCTGGGCCAGGTCAGCTCAGATATACATGCTACAGCGTGCCCCTGTGCCTGCAGTCTTAATGGCCTTTAGTGCTGGGTGTGTGCGGATATCAGAACAACGGGCGGTGGTGTAGTGACCAGGGAATGTGGTGTGAAGTCTGTATGGCCTTATATACAAACACAAACTGTGTGAGTTCCAAAAACTCCTGCGAAGGTACACCATTTAGGCTTCATATCAAAATATTTTTAATCTCCCTATTTTACAATCAAGATATTTCTCTTTGAATGCAACAAACAGCTCATTTAAATTACAGTATTCACCAAATATAAGACTATATGTTCGAAGTTACAGTTCCAATAATTTAGGGGTGGTCGTAATCATTTTCACATCACAAAAAATTTGAAGTCAATATTTATGCATGGGTTGTAGCACTTAGTCCGTGATTTACTGGAAAATATTCCCTTTTTTTTTTTCAACACATGTTTGGTTAGTATAGTCGAAATAAATTATAAAACAAAATCACAACAAAAAGTGAGGTTAACTCAATTTACATCACATTTTTCCTCCAATGAACAGTGGTGCTGGTCTTTGATTCATGCAAGTGGATATTTCTATCGCAAAATCACTTGACAAAACAGCTGCTAAAATACTAATACAAGCATTAAATATGCATGATCATGTCTATGCATCACATTACACCACAGGCGGTTACGTTTACCAAAAATACAGTAACATGGTGGTAAACAAAACATCTTGTGATCTACAGTAGCTACATGATCACCAAATTGGCGTCATGTCCATGAATGTGAGTTATCAATGTTGTTTGATGACCAACTCTCGCACTCACATTCAAAATTTTCAGAGTGATGTCTGGGGTTGTGAGTAGGAGGTTGAGTTGAGAGATTTGAGTGGCTCTTAACGAGGTTTTGAGAGACGATGAGGGTGAAAAGAGGTGAGAATGGAGTAGCATCAAATGCAAGGGCGGGGGAAATGGGAGATCCCCAAGAAAACACGATGACGAGCTGTATCGTCCGGCACGATTCCCACTTGCGAAAATCCAGGAGTGACCCGGCCGGGGATTGAACTCGGTTAACCTTGGTGGGAGGCGAGCAGGATAACCACTCAGCCATTGCAACTCCTGTGAGTAAGAGGTAGCAGCTGTATCAATGACATCTGAATTTTTCAACTTTGCTAGAAGTATTCTTACTTGCTATCCCAGAAAGGAAATGCAGATGAGACGCCAGTATACTTTGATATGCCTGCAAGCAGAACCGTCAACATTAAAGGTAAAAATACAATTTTAATGAAAACATTTGGAAAAGAGCAGCTCTGCATCATAGTTATGTTGGCTGTGTCAGCAGATGGGCGGAAACTCCCTACACTTGTCTTGAAAAGAAAAAATCTCCGCAAGAAGTTGCCTAGTGTGGCATTATTTTCAAATGTAATGAAAAGGGGTGGATGACAACTGAGCTTATGTTGGAATGGCTACAGTTTGTTTGGAACAGGAGACCCAGGGTTCTTCTGAAGCAGTGTTGACGGTTGTGCTTAGATGTCTTCAAGGGGGACTCGAAAAGTAGTGTCAAATCTGCCATACAGGACTCTAATATTGACCTTTTTTAATCAAACCAGGAGGCATGACATAGCAACCCTACGCAGAATGGTGCATGTTGGGAACTGCCCACTAACACAAACTGAAAATGCCTTCAGAGACTTTGCTGGCGTATTCAGTTAAAATTGTTTGGGATAGTCTTTCACAAAGTATGCCAAAACTTTTTATACAAAAAAAGTTTGCTTTTGTTAATTTTAAACATGTGTAACAAATTTCAAAATTGTTTATTTGTTCTCTTTTAAAATCCATTGTGTGAATCTTTAAAAAAAAAAATGCTGCCTCACTTGATGGCAATGAAGACCATGTCCTATGGGACGAAAAAAATGGCATCAGACTTGGAAGATGATTCCACTGGGGAGTCTGATTCTGGTGATGAATAGTTGACATAGAACAGTTTTTAATGATTTTCATATGGCATTTGACTTATGAGTTCTTTTATTATCATGCTTGTCAATAAGTATTTTTGGCAAAATCTAATTTTTTCCATTACCAAAGGGTAAATGTAAAAGGTCATCTTATATTAAAGGTCATCCTATATTTGGATGAATATTCTGCTTAACCATACAATAATACATTGCTAGTGACATTTACTTCCACAAATTTTTCGGAAGGCAAGTGGAGTGAAATGTTCCATCCTCAGTAGTTTTCACTCTCTTTTCTTACTGGCACAGATAGTTTTGAATAACAATTAGAATATAGCAATTTACCCAAAAAAAAAAAAAAACAATGTTAACATTTAGGTTTTCTCTTTGGAAAGGGTCACAGCATAACTAACCAAAAATATGATATTCATTCAAATATTTTACGTTGTGGTATACCTACATACAGTTGACAGTTGAAACTTCTGGACACAATAAAAAAAAAAAATATATATATATGATTTTCTTCACTATAATTGTGAACAGCCTTTGTTTCTTTAGCCACATCTTCATACAAACTTTACAACACTGTTCTTCAATCGAGGCAATTATAAAACACTGATATTCCAAAATATGTTTACCAATACTTAGAACCAACTCACTGTGCAGCATCCAGAAAATAACCAATAGGTAAGGGTGTAATTCACTCTGCACATGCAACATGTTTGGAAATGTGTGGTAGTGGTTGCAAGGCATGAATACTAACAGGCATGGAAAGGGAGGACAGGCTATTTTTGGAATGGCACAGCACACACCTGCCAGGCAAGGTGTAATATTATTGACAGTGAAAGTCACCACTCTCTCGCTCCAACCTGCAGGGATGTCCAAAATCTCATTTCACTCACTAGGCGCAGCACAAAAGCAGGGCTTGAGCTCTCAAGGGAATCTTATAAACCAAGTTCAGTATCTCAAAACATGGGTGTGGTAGATCACATCCACACATTTTTGTATTTTTCTTTAGTGTTGTACCTAGCATAACTCCACTTCTAGGCATCTAGAATATCAAACTCAAAATTTTAGCTGTGATTTACTACCATACAGTACTTTACTGTGTGCAAAATCATGTTTTTATCAGCTCCCCCAACTAAAATGTTTACCCCTAAACTAAATGTTGTATAAAATTTTAAAAATCTCATATTTGTGAGCTTATGTAAGAAAAAAAAGAAGACAAATCAGGGCACAATTAATTTTTTATGTAAAATACTCACACGTACTTTCAAAAAAAAATTCAGACCTGTTAATTCAACCTTTGCCAAAACATTTAGTTTTTTATAAACATGTCAAATTTGGAATGAAATTTGAGGTATAAGGAAACAAGAAAGTCAAATTACGTTTGCATAAAAAAAGTAGTAGTGTAAAATCTGCTACGAATAATAGTTTCTGTTTCAGAGGTCCGTGACAAACTGAAATATGGACTTTGATGCAAACCTCTACAAATACAAAAAATGGTACACTGCATAAAAAAAAGTGGCCACTGTTCTTAAACAAGTTAATTAAAATACAAATATTATTATCCTTTATTTTAAATTACTAAGTTATAAGGGCCCACATAAAAAAAAAATTTGAAACATAAAATGAGTGCTAGACCACATGACATTTTATATAAATAATTATTAATTGTCTGTTACTAGTATAATTTCTGTAATCGCCCGCAAGAAATCATATCATGTCTTCCTGGTAGGCTTAGTTAGTTAAAAAATAATATGGGCAATGAAGCTGCATAGTCCATTCATGGTTTCTTAGGATGTTTTGAAACAAACCTTTGAAAAATCACCCTATGAGTAACATGTCAACCTGTTTTTTTTTTAAAAAAACTTGTACACCACAAATATATAACACTGTGATTAACTTTAAAGTATTGTGTTCGTTAATACATGAAACTTTAACTTAGTATCTTCTATAACTTGTAACATTTATTTTGTATTCAATTCAAATTAAAAACAGTGAGCGAAGCGATAAGTGGCAACGGCAAGTAAGAAATAGTTCACAGTTAAAATATTGTTTTAACCTAGTATTTTGATACGCTATCTGTACATTAAACGTTGCCTAAGTTTTTAGGTAGCACCGATTGAAACATATTTCATTGTTAAAGTTGAAAATATCAGCACAAATTATGGTGCGTAGGCTCTAATGACATCATGGTTTTTTTTCGTCCAAGGAAGAAACTTGAATAGGTGAAGAGGAGCTTGTCTTTTGATTTGTCGCTGCTAGATACAAAAAATAAGAGACATGAGTTGTGTGCTTGAATTTACTGTCTTTTCGTTGGACTGGTTGCTCCATTTATTCCAACTGAGGCCTTCCTTGTAACAAAGAATAAATAACCCAACACACATCAATAACAAGAGGTTCAATACTACAGCTCTTTCCCCTACAGTTGTAACACGGTTAAACACAGTCGCTGTAAAATATTAACGCGTATTACGTGTAATGTACTACGTCGTGTATAAGAAATATGTTAACAATGTAAAATAATAATCAAAAGAAATATTGTCAATACAGACATTTTTAAAAAGTCATAAAGCTGCCCTAAATATGGTTATAGACCTAAATTGTAAACATTTGTACAAAATGGTTTTTGACAGTTTAAAACGTAGAAGTCACATGGCACTGTTTATGTTTACATGTAGTAGGAGGATACATACTCGGTAACCAAAAATAGAACTTTAGCAGGGCTTCAGACAAGTGTGAAGTAACCTAAAATGGCCTATAACATTTTAATATAACTTCAGAAGTTATTATTTATGCTATGACATGAAAAGAAATTTTTTAAACCTTTCGAAATGGAACTTGTTGCAAAAAAAATTATGAATCCAAAATGGCTGGGATTGATGCCCTTAACATAAACATGACTGTTAAAACCAAAATACCTACCGTCAGATGAGGTGGGGTGCTAAAATTTACAATAATTACTAATATTAGCCAAGGAAATCCCAGTGTTTATGGAAATTGATTCACAGTTGAGAACTACATATTAACAAAATACTTTTAGGCAATAATTTAGCAACAAAAATAAATAATATTTTTTTTACATCAAAGTCATACAATTATTTGGGGTGATTTTGATGGGCTTTATTTTTATAAAACTATGGTAAAGCCAAGATACACAGAAGCATCAATGTCGCCCCAAAATTCAATTCTGCCCAGATGATTTTGTACAAACCACAAATGTTTCATAACTTAACATAGTTGAACTGCACAGGAATTATAGAAAATAATTAACACAGGCCACACCTAAAACCATGTGACTGAATGTAGTCCGTAATAGGTACCACACACATGATATTTCCTAATGTTAACACAGACATTATAAAAATGTGTAGATATTATTTATTAGTTAGTTTAGTGATTTATTTGTCTTGTGTGTAAATGAGTGTGCATGCGTAATAATAGGGAAAACTGTTTCTTACAGGGTTCTGAACTTTCTCTTTGGAGAAGCAATGTTCATTAAAATTTACGTGTGGAAAAATACTGATTAGCAAATTGTCAATATGAACTGCACATATAAAACCCTTGTAATTAAAAGAAATTAATTGGCATTTAAAATACCTTACCATAGGTAAGAACTGAAACATTTACCTTGTCTTGGGAGCGTCTGGGAAAATAGACTGTGACAAACAAAGCAATAGACAACCAGACATAAGCACTTTAAAATTGTACGGTAATCCAATATCTACATGCAGAACACATATATACCTGGTGTAGACATAAGACATTTATTACCACTTTGAGAATAAAAGAAAATTAAGACATATTGCATCATAACTCTAGGCACATCGAAAATCAGAATCCATCATTAATTGATACTATCTCCAAGACTTGATTACGAAATAAATTCTGGTGATTCGAATTTAATGAGCAATAAAGAAAATGTATCTCTCTCTCTTTTCCCTCAGAACGATACATAACAAAAACCAATTAAGTGAAAGAAAAATTTAACGTTCTGATGGGAAAAACAATTCTTGGAGCAAATTTTTTTCAAATAGTTCATTTTATAGAGTGTGAAAAGATTAGGTAAAGTTTCGTTTTTTCCATCTAGCTTGGGCAATTGTGGACTCCTTTCTCATACCACTAGGTCAATTGAATTGAAATTTAAAATTTATTTGGTGCAAGTCCTTCATTGATAGTATTTTTTGGATTATCACAAGCAAATTAAATATATATGCAGTGTTTGCTCGTGCAAGACATACATTTACCGTATAAAACATATTACGACCATCGTAATAGCTGCTGTCCTTAAAGGTCCTCTCCTTTCTTGAAGACACCAAAAATTAAATAAGCTAGCATTTTTAGGCTGCTGCTAAAGCCTGTGCATATTTAAATAACTTGTGATGGCTCTCCTCCATCGCCCTACCATTATAAGTGGTCCAAATCAAATTTAATTAAATTTTAAAGCCAGACCAAATTTAACAGTCTGACTATTGTCATATCTGAAGAGAGAGTCCCTGGGCTTACATTGAAGAGAGAGTCCCTGGGCTTACATATGCAGCCCTCTTTCTTCAATAACAAAATTAAAGAATAAATCAACTTGTGATAAGTGAATTATCTACAATCAGTTTAAAATTAATGATTAAGGCACTAGTTTGACAAGGAGAAAACACCTAAAATAAAACAACCTACCTGTGACATTAAACCATTCAATTAATTAATTTTTTTTAGAAAATTAGAGTTTGTTCATCAAAATAAAATTGTGATAAAATTTCTAAAATAATTTCCAATGTAAACAAATAAGAAATATTATACTGTCAGTTGTAAACATTGCAAAGGAATCTTATTTACCAGCATGAGTGTCAAATTAAAATATGTAAACAAACAAGCAAAATTTTTTTTCTCTTAACTACTTTTAACATTAAGTTGATAAGTTGAAGGTTATCTAACAATATTAAACTGCACAGAAATTATCTACAACAAACAACACACACCTAACCAAAAACAAAATAGCAGTGTGTAATGAGTACCAAATTCATAATATTTTATGAAGTAGGCATTAAATTTTACAGAACCATATAATCATGGTTGAACTACACTGAATGTATGGTGTAACAAATAATCTAGCATTCATTAGCATCAACAGAAAATGGAAACTGACAATGAAGATGGATGCCTTTATTGGCAATGAGTTGTGGATTCAAAGAACTGCCATGATGTCAGTTTTGTTGACAACTGATGTGTCTGTTTAACCAGCATGGAAAGATGTTTTATATGTGCGGGGCATGATGGTTTCCAAAATATTTTTTCAAAAAATGCATTCACATTTAATTATGCAACCTGCAACAAATTAATACCTGTTTTGTATCAATAACTTAAAACAATATTTCTCTTGAACAATTTACTATTTGAACTTATTTTAGTAGATTCTTAAATTGTTGAATGCATGATGAAAGAAATTTGCATTTAAGTCTTGTCTACTACTGACTTGGTGCTAAACGTTAGGTTAAACACAAAAACTTGAAGGTTGGCCAATTTTTAACGTGTTGCATTTTACGCGTCAATTATAGCCAGAGCCATCCTTCACGGATTCATGACTTATTGTAACGCGTTATCATAGTGTCAACGCAATTGTAGACGAGGCATTAGCAAGTAGACTGTTACGTAATATTTTAAAGAACTTTAACTTTTGAAAACTTTATGTGCTTAAAAAGTCTTTTCATGGTTTTGAGGTTAGGTTAAAATTTAATGTAGGTAAGCTAAAAAATATTGTAGAGAGAAAATACCGTATTCCTTTAACAGAGTTTACTTTTATTTAGTCACCTTTGAAATTTTTTTATTATCAAAGTTCTAACCACAAATATCTAATTGTGAGTTAGCAATAACAAGAAAAGGTAAACAAACAATTGCTGTACAAAAACAAAATATTTAAAGCGTCACTGCTGTAAGTAATAATAATTACAACCTCCAAAAACCTACCTAAAATTATAATTTAAAATTTTTTGACCATTGTTATGAATAATAATATACACAATCTCACGAGGACTGAAATAGAAAACAACTGACAAACAAAAATTACACCAAAGCACATTCAGTTCATTTTAGAGGTTCATAGAGGCCAACCAAAGAACAACTATCTTTGGTTGCATGTAAGTGCTATACTGGAATATTTAATCAATTGTATTATTTCCTTCAAAGTCACCCCATAACGCTCAAAAATTTAACCCCAATATCTAATTGTGAGTTAGTAACACCAAGAAAAGGTAAACAAATAATTGTTGAACAGAGGAAAAATAGCTAAAGCATCACTGCTGTAAGAAATAATCATTACAACCCACAGAAACCAATCTAAAAACTTATGAATTAAAATTTTTCTGATTATAATAACAATAATAATACACAGAACCTCACAAAAACTGCAATAGACAACAAGTGACTGTCAAAAATTAAGCCAAAACCTATTTAGTTCATTTTAGATTTTCATAGTGACCAACCATGGAACCACAACTTCTTTTTGTTGCACATGAGTGAAAATATAAAGTATCAAAAATAATGTTTTTCCTTCAAAGTCACCCTCTAGAAGACAGTAAGGTTTATACTACGCAGGTTGGGAAGCTTTTAGTTTGGCAAACAAAACATTTTCGCAGCCAGGATGCACTGGTGTCGCATGTGTATGGTACCAGATTTTTCCATTTTGTATGTAAGTAAATTGGTATTGTACAAATTTCTCAAAAGTCAGTGGGCTAAACCAGGTTCGTTAAGGGATGGAGGTCTTCATTAAATAAAAGAGTCAATTATAATTTCCTAATTTTGTTTACAATAACTACAAACAAAATTCTCTCAACCCAAATCCACATAATAAATTGATATCACTTGCTGTTTAAAATTAATGAATTCAGTCACTACAATTTACAATAACCTCCAAGTAATTAATATGGTAGTTAAATAATTAAAAATTAGTTACAATAGACAGTGTATCAAAACCTATTCAATTATTTTATCAATTATGTCCATAATTGACAGCTCCAATATTTACAATAAATTCGTATCACATGTTAATTTAGTCCCACCTCAGTTTAGTACAGGTTCCACCAGTCCGTAATCTTCTACTGTTATCCGAGTGCCCTCACACAGAGTAGGCTTCACTCATTGGATATCACGCCCTCTTGTCCATTCACACCACAAATACCTAGTCTTCCATTGCCTTGTAATCTCCCTTTGTCGTCTGTACTCTTCACCTATGTCCCTCGCCACACTCGTCTTCGCCTGGATACCGCACTCAGCCACTTGGCATCCACATATATATGCAGATACAAGAGCCTCTCGGCCTTCCTACTTTTATATTTTTACGTAGCGCTCTTAGTCGTTAGGCAATCTCNATATGCAGATACAAGAGCCTCTCGGCCTTCCTACTTTTATATTTTTACGTAGCGCTCTTAGTCGTTAGGCAATCTCGCACTATGACCACCCAATTGATGGGGAAAAAGGATCACGTCCTCTCATCGCAGGTGGCCCAGCCATGCACCTGAGGTAACCAAATCCAAAGCCCCAACCTGATTCACAAGTACGATCAAGAACACCCTACCACATGGTTNATATGCAGATACAAGAGCCTCTCGGCCTTCCTACTTTTATATTTTTACGTAGCGCTCTTAGTCGTTAGGCAATCTCACACTATGACCACCCAATTGATGGGGAAAAAGGATCACGTCCTCTCATCGCAGGTGGCCCAGAANAGCCTCTCGGCCTTCCTACTTTTATATTTTTACGTAGCGCTCTTAGTCGTTAGGCAATCTCACACTATGACCACCCAATTGATGGGGAAAAAGGATCACGTCCTCTCATCGCAGGTGGCCCAGAAATGCACCTGAGGTAACCAAATCCAAAGCCCCAACCTGATTCACAAGAACGATCAAGAACACCCTACCACATGGTTCTGAGACCCTTGCCCTCAGAAACCAAGCGTGTGATCTGGCCGGGGTTCTATCCATACCCCTAGTGTCTTACCAGGACACAACCGGAGCGAGTTGCCACTCACCGTCCAATCTTTCTTTGAGAGGGGGAATCTCTCCAGACCTTCTCCAGCATATGGAATTCACCACTGCCAGCAGAGTCCAACCTCTAGTGATCGGTACACTAGGGAGAACCTCTGGTGGGGCCAACCTGAACAGCCCGTGCTCCCACTTATTTGCCATGGCACTAGTGGGTTTTCAATGTCCGACCACCCCACCAATGATCCGCATGCCCACCAGAAGGGCGGAGTACGATCGACTCGGCGCTGCATACTTCCTCGATTCCTCGGAGAATAGCCAAATCGGGAAAAGCAGCCCTCGCTCTGAATGGAAGTTTTTTGTCCTTGTGAAACTCCGTCTGGACACATAGGTTCCCGAGGTCTTCCTGTCATAATCGCCTCCAAGCCGTCGCAACCACCAGCAGTGCAGTTGGAGGAGCTGTCATCGGACACTGACCTTTACCATAATATAGAATTTCTTCACCATGAAATTCCAGTATTGGGTCCCATCGGCCTGAATACTTGGCATCCCCATACGTGATGCAAATACAGTAGCCTCTCGGCCACCGTACTTTTATATTTTAACGCAGCGCTCTTAGCCATTAGCCACTTGGCATTCACAGAAAGACTGCCGACAGTCCAGCTGTGGCTTGTATTTATAGGGTCGTAGGCTATTGCTCAGAAATTTCTCTAAATGCCACGTTGCGCCGAGTGTCCTAGTTCCCAGAATATTTTTATGCATTCTCTAAACTCATTGACTTCTCCAGCAGCCAGCAGTGCGGAGGAGGAGGGGCTGTGATGCCAGCTACGTCACCGCTGTCACTCATTACCCGGCTGCCCAGGGTAGGACGACGAGGCAGCAAGCGGGTCTGCCTGGGGGGAGGGGAGGGTAGAGGTGGGTCACCTTCCACAGAGCCAGACCGCGCATAATGGGAGCTTGCGGCTGGTGCAGACTACAGAGCGCAACAGTTTAATTGCAATTTTCATTACATATATATAATTGCGTAAAATCTTCAGATTTGTATTGTGTTAAAATCTGCGTAAAGAATAAACCTTGTTCTTTGCACTAGAGCGCATATGTAGTAAAACATGTTCACCTGTTAACATTCTGGCGTAAACAAAATTGAGGAAAACTTTGTCTTACTCAATTACATATATACATATATACATATATATATACATATATATAAATTGTTAAAAATATTATTTTTAGGGCTTTACTGTGCAGTTTACTTAAGGGAAAGGTGAAAAGTACAAAGTTCCTTTCGCCGACAGCTATNTGTGCAGTTTACTTAAGGGAAGGGTGAAAAGTACAAAGTTCCTTTTGCCGACAGCTATATTTATGTTATGTATTTCACGTTTGAGTTCATAATGTTGTTCTACTCAAATAAGCTTGCTTATGAACGCTTAATGCCAAACAGTTGTATTTTGCCATTTTCTCTTGTAAACACCATTGGAGGGCACGAATAATAGCTTTGTTTCTTTCAACAATGGTTAGTGTAACGCAGTACAGTGCAGCGTTGTGTCATGCAGTGCAGAGCTGTGCAGTGGTGTTAAGTGTGCAAATAGAATTGGGTGAACAACATTTGTACAATATTCAACAATTTTGGCGGGATGAAGGAAATCTAGCAGTTCCTAAAGAGAAGACTATAATTAATTTGTTGGATTAGATATCATAATTTTTAAAATCACCTCAATTATCCCCAAAAATATTTTGTTTTGTAATTTTTTGGGAGTAATAGAAANGCAGTACAGTGCAGCGTTGTGTCATGCAGTGCAGAGCTGTGCAGTGGTGTTAAGTGTGCAAATAGAATTGGGTGAAACAACGTTTGTACAATATTCAACAATTTTGGCGGGATGAAGGAAATCTAGCAGTTCCTAAAGAGAAGACTATAATTAATTTGTTGGATTATATATCATAATTTTTAAAATCACCTCAATTATCCCCAAAAATATTTTGTTTTGTAATTTTTTGGGAGTAATAGAAANTATATCATAATTTTTAAAATCACCTCAATTATCCCCAAAAATATTTTGTTTTGTAATTTTTTGGGAGTAATAGAAATAACCTAAATTTGTATTTCAAAAAAGTATTATATTTTGGCCAAAGTGTCGTTCACTCTACAGTGAATCATCCAGAGCTAGTTGCATAACATTTTTTAAAAATTCTGAATTTTTTTTAAGTGTTTCTGTGTATAAATTAATAACAAAAAAAATACAATTTTTGAAGTTATACTTCTTTTGGCGCATTGAGGGTAATTTAATTATGTTCTTTAATCAAACCTTTTATTAATTGTATTTAATGTCTTGCTTCGGTCATTTTATCATTTTTCCTACTTACATAAAAAATTTGCAAACGCAATCAAATTTTATTTTAGTCACGCCAAAGAAGTATAACTTCTAACGCACGTACATAATTTTTTCTTTAATGCCATTTATTTTCACTGAAATACAGTCCTTTTCGCCTGGCAGTATCCTACTGATTTCATCTTGCTGGTAAAATCCTTCAACATAGGCAATCACTTCCTTGTCCAATTGTTTCTCACTTTTTCCCTTACCCAGGGTTGGAAGAATACCTTGCTGTTTCACAAGTTCTTTTGTAACTTTTACCATACATTTAATAGAAAATATTCTTTGATAACATGTTGGGCCCAATGACTTTCCTGGAATAAGAGTGACTTCAAAATTTTTCCAAAGTGTAGTAATTTTATTTCAAAACATCCTTTTTTCTTAAGCTTACTATGATAGTCCAGAGGATCACAACAAATCTCACCAAAAATATAATTGTAATTAGTTAGGTACTTTTTTCATGATATTTACATACAGTTCTTATATCATTTTTACTCGATCTTAGCATCAATAACTTCTGCTCATCTAAACTGAGCTGGTTAATTGTGCCGACTTCTTTACCAACTATTCCATAACTTTCCTTGGGGCAGTTCTCTTGAATAAATAATCCAACACAGCAATCCATTTTTTAATAACAGTAGTGTCAGAGAATACATCTACTCATCACCAAAACTACAGACAGACTGAGGAAGCAGGCAGCTAGGATGCCTGTCTGACTGCACTGGTAAGCAATGCTCTGGCTCATGATATTTCATCGCACCCCTGTGCCTATTGTACAGTTATTCACATCCTGCAGTCAGCTGAAGAATGCCCAGTAAACAACTCCTTATCATGGATCATTTACTCAAGTTTCAAGTGACTGCTGATATAGGAATGCCTAAGGTGGCTTTATTTTCCTGCTTGTTATGAAAGATAAAGATAATGGGTGAGCAAAAGGAAATAATAAAGATAATGAGTGAGCAAAAGGAAATAAAAGATTACAAACTGCTCACTCCACTACACCCACCCTCCTCCATCTCACTCATGCTTGCTCATAGTACACCAACAGAAAATGAAAGTATAGCCCATACANACTACACCCACCCTCCTCCATCTCACTCATGCTTGCTCATAGTACACCAACAGAAAATGAAAGTATAGCCCATACACAGATGAGCCTCTTGAAAAAATTAACTTGGTAATTATAAATTTATTACTGCCTAATAAATTTTAGATTTTATTAACAGTCATGCAACTTATTACATCAATATCATTAAATTTGACAGAACTTAGAATTTTTACAGTGAAAGGTATATCATACTGACCTTTAGTTCTTGTAAGTTTCATATTTTCAGCATCTCCCACACCAGAGTTACTAGGTAACAAATTTGTGACTTTTTGAAAAAATGTAAATTTTTAACCCCATGTCAAATGAGAATGGTGCATCTCTAGAAGATCATTTTGTATTTACATACAGTGTGGGTAGAGATGTACTAGTGGAAAAAATTTAAGGTCAGACTTACTTCCTTCTCATAGAAAATTTGGTTTGAAAATTGGATTTTGAACCAAAATATGCTAAATTTTAGGTATTGTCCGGAGCTCACGAGAAGGCGAGGCTCTGGAATTCGGGCAGGGTGGGTGAGCGGGAGGGTGGGCCCGGTGGGCCACAATGTCGCCACTGGGGCCTCCAACCTGTACTACCAGTACTAAAACTATCAGTTCGCAGGGAGATTTTCCTTTCATACGACACGCATACAAATATACTCTATAATGTCATGGTATACGCCTCTATTATTTCTTTTGACAGTAACCTTTAAATTCGCCATTTTAGGTACCCGTTTGGCTGGTGCACGAAATGTTTTACATTGGGTTTGAAGTACACATTTTTAAAGCGAGCTATTTATTGTACATATTCGCAATCTGTTCCTGTACGAAATTTAATCACATTTCACAATAGTTACAATTGTTAAAACATCTTTTACATTACCAATACTAATTTGAAGACTTTCAGTATGGCCAAAAACAACATTTTTAAACTGTTTTAACTTAAATTGTTTTACTTAAATACCTGCGAAACAACCATAGTGACCTGAAAACAATTTTGATGGCATAAATTTAGGTCAAAAACAGTTAAGATCAGGAATGCATAACTTTAAAATACTCTGAAAGGATATACTATTACCGCTTACCTCAAACAGTGGATGTTGTTGTTCGGTGATAATTTATTCACTTTCGGAAAGTGGCAGCGCCAGTTCCGANGAAAAGTGGCAGTGCCAGTTCCAATTCGGAAGAGGAAAATTCGTCGTCAGATGAATCACTCGAGCCACTGGAGTCACGGCCTAGGCATATCACAAAACTGTCTATTGCGTCTTCCACACGACAGTCCTTTTGCCAGTAGTCTGCTTCTATATTTTGGACATGCGAACAGTATCCTTGCCAGTCTTCTTCAGCGACGGAAGATATTGCTTCCGTCGTTATTCCCATTAGCTTTGTTAACGACAAGCTAGCAGTAATGTTCTTTTCCCGCACTAGTCTCTTTGTTTTAGACCACGCTAGTGCAATGGGATTAAGTTCGCACATATAAGGAGGAAGTCTAAGAACATCGTGTCCATGTAGTTTTAAAAGTTGGTCAATGCGAAATACTTTTTCAGGCTTCCTGTTTTTCGCATTTCATGAGTAAAGGGAATGTGGTTATTGGTCAACCATGACTCCATTTCCTTTTTCACTGCATACTTCGATGGGGGTTTATTTTCTTGCACTGAGTGGTAAGGCGCATTGTCCATAATAACAACAGACTTTTCCGGTAGGTTTGGCAATAACTGATTATGCATCCACTTTTCGAAGTTCGCAGAATTCATCTGCCCATGGTAGTCCCCCGTAGCTCTGCCTGCTGGAAAAATTAGCAGTGCATTTTCAATGAATCCAGTTTTAGCACCTGCATGAACAACAATTAAACGGTTCGAAGAACTGCTGTTGGTTAACACACCACGTTCAGTATCACTTTGCCAACATTTGTTAAATGTGATGTTGCTATCAACCCAGGTTTCATCAATGTAAATTATGGGGCGCCCCTCCATTCTGTAGTGGAGAATTGATTTTAAGTATTTACAACGCCAGTGGACAATGTGCGGTCTTTCCACTAATAGTTTCCGAGAACTGTTACACCGTTTCCATTTAAACCCCATTTCTTTCAGTATCCGCCTGAGCGTGTGAACACCCCATGGAAAATCAATTTTTTCTCTCAAAGCAACGAGAAGCTTAGGACATGTTGGTACTTGTTTCTGTACTAAGTAAAAATCATGAATGACGTCTCTGATTACTCTCCTATCAAAGGAGTCACAGCGCACATTTCTTCCATGCGGACGCTTTTGGTGTTTGCCTGGTGTTGACAGCGAACTGTTACAAGCATCGGCACCTTTTTTTGCGAATTCTGGAAACACTTCTGATAGAAATTCCAGTGTATTCTGATGCACGCAGATTGGATTGAGATAATAAATGTTTTATTTGACCATCAGTAGCTTCTTCGTCACATTTATTTATCACATGTCTGATCACCTCCCTCGCTTCGCTATGTATAGTTTTCCCTTTCTTCCTAGACTGCGCCATAATATACCGTCCTGATACGCACGCAACCGACACTAACTCGTTACTGACTTCCAGAGAGCTGTATATTTTGGGATGACTAGTAGCGAGGGTGACCCGTTACTCTGACAGCTGTCTTTAAATGATGGAAGGGGGCAAGGCAGGGTTTGCGGCCCCGACCACCACCCCGCCACGCAGCCTTGCCTTCTCGTCAGCTCCCTACTGTACATATGCTTGGATGCTGTGATTAGAAATAAGGAAAAGTTTACTAATGTACAAGAAAGCCAATTGTTTACGCTACAAATTGGTTTTTGTTTCAAGTCTCCAGCTCTTAAACAATCTGAGATACTTAACTTTTTGTAAATGTTGACATTCTAAAAATATTGCTTCCACCATGTTCAAAAAATGGCTGCGATCTTAAAAGAAATGCAGACATTTTTTTTAGAAACTTTTCTTTTCATTAATTTCCATGCAAACACACTGATAAAATGTCAGAATTTTTAAAAATTGGCATGCAACTTGTTTAATTAAAAAAATTGGATAATAATATATGGAATGACCCCACACAGGTTTTAGTTTCCTTGTGCCACTGCACCTAAGGCATCCACCAAACACAATTAGAAACTAGTAACTTTCATGCGACTTCCTTACACCAAACTCTCCCAACCTGAGTAGAATAAACCATAATAACCTAAGTCACTGGCAATTTTTTTTTATAATTGTTATAGAAAGTTAACTATTCCTTTTCCTTCACTCAACTAAAAATGTTTTGGATAATGTGTATAGACAATTCATAGTAAATTATGTAAGCAATTTTGAATAGAACCTATGAAAAATATCACTGGCCCAAACAGTTTGTATTTGAATGAACACATTAGGTTCATTTCTTCCAACTACACAGGCAAGCAAAACTACAAAAATTTAGTTTCTTTCAACCTTGTGTAGCTATACAAGCAAATTCATGTAGCACAAAATTAAACCAGCTGTTGAGGAGTTATAACTGGCATGGTGTAAATAAAACAATGCAAACTTTTAATTTGACACTTGTTTATTGATTGAGGAAAATCTGTTTTCATTATGAGATAAATGTTTGTTACATTCTTGTAGGTTGTGGTTTAAGGGGTTTTGTTAATGAAAACAAGGAATACCTAAAGCACGCTCGAAAGCGACGTACAATTAATGTGGCCTTTAACATCCATGTTGTATATTTTGATGAAAACAGTATTTGAAATTAACACGTGCTTATTTTGAATTTACTTAGCAACTTTGAGGTTTATGTTGTTAAATTTGCTGAACAGTAGGCCTAAATACAGGCAGTCCTCTACTTTTGCGCATTCGACTTTCGTACAATTCGCGCTTTCGTACATTGGTTTCTTACACCATAAATTCGACTTTCGCGTGTTTGCTTCGTTCTTTCGTACATAACCTTTCGTACATAACCAAAAAAAATATCGCGCGCATGCCTCCACGAGAAACGTAAACATCAAAGATATATGGATTGTTTATATTCTGTAGGTTTTGTCTTCGCAAATAATATTGCAGCAAAGTTGACTTATACTACGTAGAGACCTCTGGTGTGGATATACGGAACTATGTTTCCGATATAACTGAACAAATATGCAGTTGTATGTCTGATGTGTTACTACGCTATGGCGCTATGCCGCTCCTGTTTAGAACTTCCGTTGTTTTTATTATGGTTTTTAGTTTCCTTTGAGGTTAATTTTATATCCATTTTTTTTTTTTTTTTTGTTAATCTATTGGCGCACGTACATAATTATTACACCACGCAATGAATAACAAACGTAAAAACGAAAGTAATGAAGACTCGGTGTGTAAGAAACAAAGAAAACATGTTGTAAATAGTGTACAAACAAAATTAGACATTATCGCGCAATCGGAAAGTAGCAAATCACTTGCGGCTATAGGACGGTCTTTCAACCTGAGCCGATCCACTGTGCGTTCTATTGTAAAAAGTAAAGGAAATATAAGGGACTATGTTATAAATTCGGGAAATCTTTCTTCTAAAATAATTTCAAAACGGCGGGGTGTAGCGATGGAAGAGATGGAACGGTCTTTAAAAGTGTGGTTAGACGATCAACACCAAAATAATATCCCTATCAGCCTTGCAATAATTCAATGCAAAGCTCTCAGTTTGAAGATTGGAAAAATTAGTCAAATGTTTGTGTGTTTAAAATATGTCTTTTCAATTGTTTGAACTATTAGCTATATATTTAAACACTTTTAAATAACTTTGATGCATGATCTTGTTTCTTTGTGTGTAAATATATTGTTTTGAATATTTTTTTTTGTTTAGTAAGTTTTTTTCCCCATCTAGGAACGGAACCTCATTTATCACATTAAAATAAGGGTTCTACTTTCATACATTTCAACTTTCATACACAAATTTAGGAACACATTGTGTATGAAAGTAGAGGACTGCCTGTATAAAATTATAGGGTCGTGATAGTGAGGAATGTCTAATCCTGCAGACAATATTGCAGATTGGGGGCTAATGATATGATTTACAAATGCTAAAAATTCATCACAATAAAATTAATAAATCAAATGCACGTGTACTCTCGTAATAAAGAAAATTTTGTCACACAAAAAGATGTGTTGTCATTTGTGCAGCAAATTGCAGTGAGAGCTGCATAAAAGACAAACCTGCCTGTGTCGCTGTAACAAGAAGGAAAGCTGGTGTAGCAGCACTACACCATGCTACACTTTTTATGGTTGAAAGAAATTAAACTGTTGACTACCATGTTTCCTGTTAAGTTGACAGTGAATTATGAAAAGTAGTCTCACATCTTAATGTTACATTCAAAGTGTGACTTTTACATTACTGGACAATGAAATTAATATATTTAAAATATTTGCTGTGTGTTTTACACAGATTAGAGTTAAGAATTTACATATTGATGACATATTTACATTTCAACAATTTCATATATTTCACAGTTACACTTGATTAGCGTATTAATTAAGTGAAGAGTGGAGAGATTTGGGCGTCTCTTAACAGTATGGTCTTGAGAGCCAATGAGGACAAAACAAGGTGAGTACACAGCAGTGCCAGAATGCAAGGGCGGGGGAAACGAGAGATCCCCGAAAAAAAACCTGCCAACCTGCTGATTCGTCTGGCACAATTACCAAAAGTGCTTGAATAAAATGAGAGGGTTTACATATGATGGAAGGATACAAAAGGGGCAAGGAAGTAGATGGTAACTATCCAGTTTAGCTGCTTTTCTGAAAGAAACGTCCTAGACCAACAAAAGTAGCATTAATGGATTCTGCACAGCTTACCTTGTTCATATTTAGGAGGGCATCATGTTATAAAAAGTAGAACATATCAAATAAAATAGTTAAAAGTACGAGCAGCCCGCTGCTTGTTTACGCTAGATGCCATGATTTTTGGTGACGTCATGATTCCTGCCGTTACCTTATTGGCTTGTTGGTATTTTTGAACAGCTCAGCAGCTGTTGCCGAGGTGACTTGTAGCGTCCCAATCCGATGGATTCAAAAACGGAGAAAGCAAGAATGAGTGTTTCAGTGCGTTATATTTGCCTATGAACGAGTGCTTCTGTGCATTATATTTGCCTACAAACCAGTGCTTCAGTGTGTAATATTTGCCTACAAACCAGTGCTTCAGTGTGTAATATTTGCCTATGTGGCGTTTTGTTGAGTGAGGTAAGGTTGANTTGAGTGAGGTAAGATTGAATTGGCCGAAGACCCGCTGCCTACCTAGGCGAGTTAATTGATGTTCTTCTGGTGTTTTTGTACAGTTCCTTTAAATCCCTAACATCCTAGATTTGACTAAATTCGTAGATTAACTTAAANAATTGGCCGAAGACCCGCTGCCTACCTAGGCGAGTTAATTGATATTCTTCTGGTGTTTTTGTACAGTTCCTTTAAATCCCTAACATCCTAGATTTGACTAAATTCGTAGATTAACTTAAAACCCTAAAATCCGAGGTTAGTTAAAAACCCTACAATCCTAGGTTAGTTAAAAAATGTAAAATAGTGATTCACTCATTGTGGGGTTAGGTTCTGTTAGGTTAGGTGGGCACATATTACGAAATTAGTCATACGTTAATGACCCTAGTATATTCGTGTTGTACGTAATTAGTAGAGTGGAAATACACCACTTTTCGGCGTGGGTTTTTTTTTTTTTACAGAAAAGCCGCTAAACTGGATATTTATCAAATCAAACTAACAACAAAAGATGATCGGTATGATCCAATCTCCTCCGAATGAAGTCTTCCTACCTACTAACAGGTATGGTAAAAAAAAACCATCCTTTAAGATTTCTTACCTACCTCCCCTGCAAATCTACTCCACAATTTATTGTTAAATGAAAGGCCAACTCACCATGTACCAAGAGCTCTAAGTACCCTGACTCCATCGTCGAACCCCATGCCATCATCTGGAATGACAAAGGTAGATTCTGGGTTCTGCTTGTTGAGATAGTGCTCCGCTCCCGGCTGGCCAATCTGCGGCACCTTCAGAGTCGTGGGGTACTCGCCGAGCCTCAAGCCGTTCGGGTTGTGGCACTCCGCCTCCTTGGCGTGTGTTCTGTCCATCTCGGCCTTGCAGTGCGACACGGCCGCTTGAGCCATGTGTTGCTGCATCGCCTCGGCGTACGCCACTTTCTGCGCCTCGCTCATCTTCTCCATCTTCACAACGCCCTAGTAATAAAAAGCACAACTTATATTACTTCTTCTCGCATCAAAAAAACAACAAAACATGGCGTTTCATGACAGAAAAAAGGTGCCGGCACGTAAGTTTTCTTTTCCACATAATTCACGTTCGATAACCACAGTTCACGAGGTACGTGCTTGACCAGTTGCAAAACAGTTTTACTCCTTTATGAAACGTGCACATTTCAGCCTACTGAAGCAACTTTCCTTAATATAACAAGCCGCAATTAAATTAACAATAAATAAGAAACATAACTAAAAAAATGACGACTGACGACGCTGGTTACACGATCAATACACTATCGATAGTTAGTATCGACAAAGCATTTATCGACATCACACTATGAAAATATTTGTATCTTACTTAACCTATCAAGATTTATGATTAAATTTTTTATATTGAAAAACCAGCATAGCATAGTTGTAATGTTCTATGTAGAAAAACCCACGCAAAACATATTTTGTTTTATGTAAATAGCATAACATTCTCTTAAAAAATATAAAGTGAAATTAATTTCTGCATTTACATACGGGACAATCTTAAAATTGCNTAATATAGCAAGCCGCAATTAAATTAACAATAAATAAGAAACATAACTAAAAAAATGACGACTGACGACGCTGGTTCCACGATCAATACACTATCGATAGTTAGTATCGACAAAGCATTTATCGACATCACACTATGAAAATATTTGTATCTTACTTAACCTATCAAGATTTATGATTAAATTTTTAATATTTAAAAACCAGCATAGCCTAGTTGTAATGTTCTATGTAGAAAAACCCACGCAAAACATATTTTGTTTTATGTAACTAGCATAACATTCTCTTAAAAAATATAAAGTGAAATTAATTTCTGCATTTACATACGGGACAATCTTAAAATTGCNATAGCATAACATTCTCTTAAAAAATATAAAGTGAAATTAATTTCTGCATTTACATACGGGACAATCTTAAAATTGCCATGCAATTACGAGAAATTTAAAAAGGAATAAAACAATTCAACACACAAGTCCTAATACCCATGACAGTCGATATCAAATAAAAATGCAATACGCTTACCTGGCCATTTGCTGCAGCACCTGCTCTTAGCGAATGAAGTTTTAACATATTTTCGGAATGTAAACAACTCAATCTAAATTCGTAAAACATGTCCAGTTTAAATACACATCGATTGCATATTTTTTGAGGTAAAGCATCCTCTTTGGATACCTGAAAGAAAAAAATACTTTCGTCAATATAGGTTTTGTACGTCACGTAAACAAGCCACAGCTTTACAAAACCCTACTTACAATAACAGGGAGGCATGATCGTATCTTAAATAGTAATTGTCTCTGTTCTCCTTCCTTATCA
The DNA here is from genome assembly GCA_002778355.1 of Clitarchus hookeri. Lineage (NCBI taxonomy): Eukaryota > Metazoa > Arthropoda > Insecta > Phasmatodea > Phasmatidae > Clitarchus > Clitarchus hookeri. The sequence goes on along the minus strand of NQII01000929.1, from coordinate 77,975 downwards.
AATATATCCATTTTCGAACCAGATTTTACAGTGCACAAACGACACATTTCAGAATCACAGTCCACCTCGCTCATTTTCCTCACTGCACCCGATAACAAGCACTCAAAATAAATATATTCTTAAAATATACACGCACACGCAAAAAATACAAAATCGTCATTCAAACTAAATGACTGACATTCTTTCCCAAACTTATAAATGCAAATTGCTCACAAATATCAAATGACACCATTATTTGCACCGCCTTCTAAACGTAACATTGCAGCACACGACGTTCGCATTCATGACAGAATATGAAATCAAGATCATGTACGTGTATCACGGAAAAANGTAACATTGCAGCACACGACGTTCGCATTCATGACAGAATATGAAATCAAGATCATGTACGTGTATCACGGAAAAATTGTTTATGACCTTGACGAGTATACACAAATAAGTGCACTGCAAGAGTATTTGATAAGATAAAAAAATATTCTAACTCTCAGACGGACCTTAATCATGTATCACATTAGGTTNGTAACATTGCAGCACACGACGTTCGCATTCATGACAGAATATGAAATCAAGATCATGTACGTGTATCACGGAAAAAATGTTTATGACCTTGACGAGTATACACAAATAAGTGAACTGCAAGAGTATTTGATAAGATAAAAAAATATTCTAACTCTCAGACGGTCCTTAATCATGTATCACATTAGGTTGAGTTTAAAAATACATTTATTGCGATCATTTTATCTCAATTGTTACACATACAACATGTCAACTAATAATAGAGTCGCAAACACGGAACAACGTCATCTATAATCTACAATTCATTTGATAATCCTAACTAATATTATAAATGCGAAAAAAATGTTTGTTTGTCCTTTCACGTCACAAAGGAGAAACGTATCGACGTGATTTGTTGTATGGTGATAGTTGGAGGGCCGGGAAGTGACACAGGCTTCTTTCTATCCCGAAAAAATATCTCATTCCCTCAGGAAAAAAGGGTGCGAGTACTTATGTACGGGCGTTAGAAGTTATGCTTCTTTAGCGTGACTAAAATAACATTTTATTTTGGATGCAAATAATTTATTTAAGTAGGAAAAATGATAAAATAACCTAAGAAAGACATTAAGCACAATTAATAAAGGTTTGATTAAGGAACATAATTAAACTACCCTCAACGCGCCAAAAGAAGTAAACCTTAATAAAATAATACTTACAAAAAATTTACATCAATTACTCAAAATATTATCATACATTTTTTGTCAATTACAATTTTTTCACAGCACAATGTAAGTAATATTAATTAATAAGGAACATAGATTCACATGAATTACTTATGTAAATTAATGTTTTTCAATTTGTTTATTACATGAACTGATTTTCCGTAGGTTTTAAATATAAGCCATGTGCTACATTGTGTACTTTGCGTTTGTTTATAACTAGAGGATACACACATGTGCGTTGGGTTAAACGCCCACCACATTCACAGTTTGGGCCACGAGTAAATTTAGTCAGTATAACAAATATGCACATTTAATATTCTTTGATGCCAACTTCATACTGTCGAATTTCGCTACACGGTGAACACGCAACTTCCGTTGCATACTAAAATTTTACCCTCAACATGCCAAAATAAGTATAACTTAATAAAATAATACTTACAAAAAGTAACTTCAAATATTCAAAAATTTATTATACAATTTTTGTCACTAACAAACTTTAGATATATATATATATATATATATATATATATATTCACAATAAATTACTTATATAAATGTCATGTTTTTCCATTTGCTTATTACATGAACTGATTTTGTGTCGGTTTTAAATGCAACCATGNCATTTGATTACAGCTAGACGATAAAGGCATGTGCGTTGGGTCATACCCCTACCATGTTCACTGTCGAATTTCGTTACCCTGTGCGCGCGCAACTATACTCACATGCATGTTGGGTCACACTCCTTACACATTCATTGTCGTGCGTAAGCAACTATACGTGCATGTGCATTGGGTCAGACCCCTAACACATTTAATGTCAAATTCCGTTATACTGTGCGCTCGCAACTTCCATTGCACACTAAACTTTTAAGTTCAATGTGCCAAAAGAAGTATAACTTCAAAATATTTAGTAAAAAATAACGTTCGGGGTACAATGCTGCGTCAATGTAAGTTGTAAGTGTGGGACAATATCGCAATGGAGCAACGGGGCGATGTGATTTTTGGTACAGCAATAGTTGGAGGGCCGGGAAGTGAGATAGGCTACTTTTATCCCGAATAAATATCTCATACCCTCAGGAAATGTTTTAGTAAAATAGCGTTCGGGGTACAATGCTGCGTTAATGTAAGTTGTAAGTGTGGGACAAAAGCACAATGTCACAAAAAAAGGGATAGAGGCCCTAAACTGAACTCTACAGGATATACGAAACGATACAGAAATTATGGGAGGAATGGTTGTATTATTGGCTGGTGACTTTCGTCAAACTCTACTGGTGCTTCAGAGGGGCACACTTGCAGATGGACTCAAAGCCTGTCTCAAGTCATCAAGCTAATGGGAAAATGTCAAGAAATTCAGCTTGATGACAAATATGAGAGTGCACCTCTACAATGACATTGATATAGGACATTGTGCTGATACACAATTAAAAATTGGAGATGAGAAATAGATGCCGAGGTCTGTGTGTCACTAATGGGGGATTTTAGTAATTTGGTGCAGAGTGATATGGAACCGATAGCTAGTGTTTGCCCAGATCTACAAAGAAATATAAATGACGACCAGTGGCTATGTAAAAGAGCGATTCTAGCACCAAAAAAATTACAGCATTAGTGCTCTGTTCTGTATTTATGATCTGTGTCTGTCTACTAACAAATATCGTTATTACTCCCTATAAGTTTGTTACCATAACCACTCAAGCGAAGCCGCGGGTAAAAGCAAGTATACATTTTTTTTTTTTTTTTACTCCAAGAACTCTAGCATAAAAGCTTGGTTCATGATTAAAAACGAGTACGTGCTTCAACAAGTGCATGAAAACGTGTATAATAAAGGAAAACATGGTTTTACGATGGTATGTACCCCTTCAGCCTCTCATAGTCGGGCTTGATTATCACGTTATTAGTGATTTTACACCAAACAGACACTGCGGACAGAAACGACGCTTGTTTGTATAACCCAGGAAGTTAAGCGCAAAACCTTGAAAAAATAATGTAAAGCTAAAAATTTGGATTTTGTTTCTATTTTAAATGCTGAACAACATATCAAAACTCTCCGAAAATTCCACGCGCCCTTCCTATTTATTTGGAGCGAAAAGAACATAAATTGACTACACTTCGTAGTTGTTANAAGCGCTCTTCCTATTTATTTGGAGCGAAAGGAACATAAATTGACTACACTTCGTAGTTGTTATAATTAAAAATTGCAGGAACAGAAAAATAAGCAAAGTTAAAGATGTGGACTTCGGTTCTATTTGGTATTCTAAACAATTTATTAAAACTTCCCGAAAATCCTATGCATTCATCGTTTATATTTGCAGCAAAAAGAGCATAAGTGACATATTTCGAAGTTCTTATCATTAAAAGGTGCACAAAAAAAAAGGCAAATTTAAAAATGTGAACTTTGGTCCTATTTTGTATTCTGAACATCACAAAATCCCGAAAATCCNACGCGCCCTTCCTATTTATTTGGAGCGAAAAGAACATAAATTGACTACACTTCGTAGTTGTTATAATTAAAAATTGCAGGAACAGAATAATAAGCAAAGTTAAAGATGCGGACTTCGGTTATATTTGGTATTCTAAACAATTTATTAAAACTTCCCGAAAATCCGATGCATCCATCGTTATTATTTGCAGCAAAAAGAGCATAAGTGACATATTTCGAAGTTCTTATCATTAAAAGGTGCACAAAAAAAAAAAGGCAAATTTAAAAATGTGAACTTTGGTCCTATTTTGTATTCTGAACATCACAAAATCCCGAAAATCCTATGTGGGCTTCCATATTAATTTGAGTAGAAAGAGTATAAGAAACAAATTTCGTAGCTCTGTATTATACCTTTAGAGAACACAAACACACAAACAAACACATAAATTAATTGCTAGATGGAAACTTCCATACAAAACCAGACACTAATTTCTAGAAATTTATCATAATCCTGACACACTTGATTGGGTATCTCAAAATGCAAATATCAACAACTTACATAATTTAGTTGGCACTTAAAATAGTATATTTCTTGCAATAGACTGTGCAGTGTACAAATAATTTTGACACAATGTACAGTTAACATATTTAATTTATATAATTCTGACAACAGTAGTGTTCAATACGAAGCTAGGTTAACAATTAATAACCACACAATTTAACTATTATTCTAAAACAGCAAAAGATTCTTCACCTTCAAACGAGATTTAACATTTTACTTAAAAGGGCAAATATATCGAGTTGTTGTAGTATCAGGAGCGGGGAGAAGTAAGGTTATACTTAGGGTAACTGGTGTTGTGATACTAGTAAAGATGGCAAGGGTGCCAAAGCATGAGATACTAATCTGGGGATGGGCCATTCGCAAATGTGGTTTCTTCTGAATTCACCCTGTGACGAGGCGACATCGTCGATAATGTTGTAGAATCGTGCCTATGCCTACCTACGAGGGTGTAGGCCCCCTCATATGCCTCTGAGACTGTTAAGCTATCACCTCACATGCCAAAATCACAACAAATACACCATCGGTAGGTATAACACCCAAAAGACAGGTTAAGCGGTAGTGAAACGACCGATAGTGAAATAAAACAATGAATCACTTGCACTGAATTTACTCACTATATAATCCTCCTGAGAGGCACTAACGCCATCGGGGAGTCTCGGGCAGTGGCTAGGCGGCGATAGCCACCTATTGCGGTGGTGAAGGGTGCCACCCAGCTAGCAATTACAATGCCTGGCTAGGACAGGGCNAGAACACCCAAATGACATGTTAAGCGGTAGTGAAACGACCGATAGTGAAATAAAACAATTAATCACTTGCACTGAATTTACTCACTATATAATCCTCCTGAGAGGCACTAACGCCATCGGGGAGTCTCGGGCAGTGGCTAGGCGGCGATAGCCACCTATTGCGGTGGTGAAGGGTGCCACCCAGCTAGCAATTACAATGCCTGGCTAGGACAGGGCAGGAGACTCGTGATTCTCAGGGCTGTGCAATGTCCATCAGTGTGACATTTTCCAACCTATCCCCGAAGGCAGTTAACATTGTGTAATATAGTTTAGAAAAATGTAACTAACACAGTGTGGGGCTAGCTAGCTATACCAGGTCTTGGAGAGTACACCCTAAAAATCCTCAAGCTGGGGAAAACAGCGATGCCTGACTAACAGAATAATTACTGAGTCACTGAATTACACTGAAAACTACAACACAACATGCAGAATAGCGATGGATGTTTGTTGATATGAACTTACTTGTGAACACATGGTTACAGGTGCGGGCGTAGCCTGGAATAAAAACACTTGCCAAAACAAAGAAAAATTTAAAAAAAAATTATTCTTGAAGCAGACATTAACTTAAGCATGTTGAAAAGTGCGAGGATAAAACAAAGTTAATGTACATGACAGCGTGGTCGGTGCACTCGCCAGTTTTGTTCGGTTAACGACCATGGACCAGAAATTTTAAATTAAGACTCTCCCCTGCCAAAACTAGTTGCTGCAAGGGGGAGAGAGAGAGAGAGAGAGAGAGAGAGAGTGGACCACGGGAGACAGAAAACAAAACAGTTCCAGAAAATATTCAATGTTGCAGAAGTAAAAATATCAAAAATAAACCAACCTGCATTTTGAGTGGCTGGAAAATTATGTTAAATATAATTTGTANTTACCAAGTCAGATGAATACAAAAGTGCACGTCTCGCGTGTCATGCATCCACCCCCTCGTGTGGTCTAAGAAGAACTGCACGAGGCAACAGGGCCGTCGTCCCTGGTTGCCTCAACTGGAAACGAGGGCTTTAGTGGAACTTAACGGTAAAAACAGAAAACTAAATAACTCTCTACTTAAATACAGAACATTGGCAGGAAAATATGGCGCATAATATAAATAACTGAAAACAACAAAAAAATATCAAAAATAAACCAACCTGCATTTTGAGTGGCTGGAAAATTATGTTAAATATAATTTGTAATTTAATTACATGCTGAGGGACAGGTTCGACTGTGCAACAAAACACGCAACACAGCACTACTCTCCTGTACAATTTACAATGTAATTTAATCTGTAGAGATCATAGGAAATTCAGCTCGTTGACTTTGCAGTTGGTACTGCTCAACATCATTCAATTCAGGCAGCCTGCCTTAGCCCTAGAAACTAATATCATGCCCACTCGTGTTATGTGTCCAGAAACTGCTTAATAAACTTTTATTGAAACATCAGCCCATTGGCAGTCCGCTGTAAAAACACAGACATCACTCTTATGCCAGAACAGCTGGAGCACCCAGAGAACAACCCACTCACACATAGACCAGCCAGCCACTGTGTAAGCGGAAAAGGCCATACCCGCAACAGGGAAAACATTGCCGGTATCTGAAACGGCTTTTAATAGCGGAGAAACCACACACGCACTGCACTTTCAGTTGTTTTAATGTAGTTTTTAATTGCTGTCTTCGCACTCCTCGCCGAGGGTCGCCATGGCATCGGTCCCAAGCTGAATGACCAACGACTCGAGTGCGTGAGTGTCCGCTGGGTGGCTATCTTCCTTTTGATGTATGCGTGTCAGGTTAAGGCTCTGATGACCAGAACACAGAATGACGACAGTAATTTTACGGATCTAGCGATAAGGCGCGCCAGCAGTCGACACAGACAAGAGGTACGTGACCGATCGAAATTATTACAGTAATTTATACCCCCAGCATGTTTCAAGCTGGCAGGGCTTAGAGTGGCCTGGCCCCTAGGCTATGCAATAAATGAAGTTAAATAAGTTCCAGAATAAAATAAGTTACTATTGATATACTAATGCTCGGGGGAAGAATTTGAAGTGCCAGGAGGCGCGCGGCGGTCCAATCGCTCTGCATGTGGAGAACAAACTTAATGAGCATGGCAGACCCGCTAACGTATCAACAGTAACAAATTGTGCATGCAGCAGAAGGAGGAAGGAGGGAAACCCAGGAGCAATAGGCACAGAGAGGAAACAGGAGAAGGAAGCCAAGCACGAACACGAGCTCACCGCCGAACACCAGTGCAGATGGCGTCACAGAGTAAAAAAGTGCAAGCTAGCAGCACAAGACTAAATTTTGGTTTAGCAGTTCTCTAGTTCAAACCATCGNCGCCGAACACCAGTGCAGATGGTGTCACAGAGTAAAAAAGTGCAAGCTAGCAGCACAAGACTAAATTTTGGTTTAGCAGTTCTCTAGTTCAAACCATCGTCATCCTCCTCATCTAGTTCATTTGAATTAAGAGATTAATTCATGCATGCGGTTTCGTAAAAATCTCCATACATTATGGAACATAGCAGACCAGCCTGTCTGCACTCACACTTTTGCATTGCGTAGTCGCCTCTGCAGTTACACGAGATCGTGTTGAGAAGGCTTTCTGATGCAGGAGACAGTGTACTCGGCACTAGTACTAGAGTGTCAATGTTAGATGTGCCTTCCCCAGTCAGTGGCATTCATTGATTGTCCTAGCCATTCGTGCACCTGTATAGTAAATTTTTTCAAAACAAATAGTTTAACAATAAAACGCATTTTGTATTTTAATATGTATACACTTTGTATGTAAAATTGAATTTTCAAAATTGTCTGACATTTAGATATGTCCTGAGACTATGTCGATAACTTGCAGCACTTGTCGGAGGAAGAGAAGCTAGCTCAAAGGAGAATGAAGCTTTTGTTGTGTCAAACTGCATCCGAATATGTACACTTGCAGATTATTCAGTGTTGCATACTTAGTAAAATTTGCACTATACTGCACAAATTTTCATTTCATTACAAAATATGTCACACTGTTCGTTTCCTTTTTTATTTATTTATTATTATTATTTTTTTAATATCGCAGATTTCGTGTTACAGTCACTGAACACATGTGTGAAAAGAATACATTCCTTGAGGTCACTGTTTTCTGCTTAGATGTCCGCAATTCTGTAACATTTTCCTGTGGATGTACCAATTATAGAACAAAGGAATTTAATTTGTGTTCCCTCATTTGCTCACACAATCAACATCACTAATATGTCAGTATCTGTTCCAATGGTAATCACATGTCTCTGATTCTTTTTGTGCAAGTGCAGCATCAACTGTAAGTGTGTCAGCATCTGCTTCTGCTTGGAGCACAGAAATTCCNGCAATCACATGTCTCCCTGATTCTTTTTGTGCAAGTGCAGCATCAACTGTAAGTGTGTCAGCATCTGCTTCTGCTTGGAGCACAGAAATTCCAGCATTTTGGAATGAAGAAGTGAGCATTTCGACTAGGTTTATCTTGTTTTTATGATTGGCAAGAAAATATGTTTGTCGGGATGCTGCCACAGTGTTACTATTAAACACTACTTCAGCAACGAACTATTTAAGGGCCCAGTGTTTTTGTTCTTTACCCTTAGTTGCACTTCCAGCTGGGTAGCCATCGAACACGACTGTCGGTGAAGTGATTTGACTTTGCACAGAGGTGAAATACGCATCCGAAATCTGGACGAATTTAGCAGGCGTAGGCCATACTACAGTGTGAAGTAAGTATCCACCATCCACAATTATTTATTTATTTAATGTTTCTTCACAATAGTTTACAACGAATTCTGGAGAAACTGACACGAAAATCGCTGCTAGTGCTGACTTAGTAGTATTTCTCAGACTTATATCATCAAACAAAGAAAGGGGCTTAGGTGANAGTGTTTTTGTTCTTTACCCTTAGTTGCACTTCCAGCTGGGTAGCCATCGAACACGACTGTCGGTGAAGTGATTTGCCTTTGCACAGAGGTGAAATACGCATCCGAAATCTGGACGAATTTAGCAGGCGTAGGCCATACTACAGTGTGAAGTAAGTATCCACCATCCACAATTATTTATTTATTTAATGTTTCTTCACAATAGTTTACAACGAATTCTGGAGAAACTGACATGAAAATCGCTGCTAGTGCTGACTTAGTAGTATTTCTCAGACTTATATCATCAAACAAAGAAAGGGGCTTAGGTGAAAGTTCATACTTTAAGTATAATATCAAATAAGGGTCAGATCACATGACACACAAGATATGCATGAATAACATGTGAAAGTTGATTGGAACAGTTTGTTTTCGCACAGCAATGCTTAAGTTAACTGCTGACAATGGTGTCACTCTTGACTTCTGCTTGAGTTTTACATCGCTAAAAGTTTTTCCTATTATTTCCTTTATAGCTGATGCTCCTATGGCCTCCATATCATCACAGTTAATGTTCTCAGTGCCAACAATGCTAGTGAACACAGAACGCAGACAACTGGAAGGTTCGAATGGTGAATGAGACTCGAGTCATTCTAACATGAGATTGGAATCCTTGTGATCCAATATTTTACGAGAACTTCGGATATCTACATGCAGTTCCGAAATATACCTTCTGACACCCACATAGGTTTCGGTGCATTACAATACAACAAATAATGTGTAAACGACAGGACAAATTGTAAAAGGATGATATCTGTCACACCACACCCTCTAGTGATACCACCATCTGTTTTGAGACCACGCAATATAACCTATTCGATAATTATGTTTGTCCAATTACCACTCAAACACTCATAGGTGCGACGAATAGTGAAGTATCCCTGCTTTGATAGATTTTCAAATTAATCTGCTGGTAATTTTGTCTCTATTTCATTCATGTCCTGGACATATAAGAGAGCGAACTTGGCATAATGAAAATGATCAGCAGCACGGAGATATGCGAGCATCATTTGGACACAGTAGAGACGAAGAGTCCAATCGCCAGTTATTTCAGCCCTTATGAAAAATCTCATAAGTTCTACATGACGGAAATACTGTATCCAAAGTTTCGCAGTAAAGATGCATTCTGCTGCTTTGATTACTGACTTCTCCAAACTGTCTACATTAAATTAAATCACAACTGAACGAACAATTTCTTCAGGTGTTACTTTTCCGCACATGAGTTTTATGTTTAGCCTGCAAAGTTCTTGTTTGCCAGTTTTGTGCAAAAATGTCATTTTAAGTAGTGTTGCCAGAAACTTCTGGGTCAAAAAGTGGGGATGTAAACTGCGGGAATATGGATGTCCCGACATAATGTGCACCACTGCAACCCACGAGTACACAGAAGACCACAACTATTCGATCCCACTCCCTGCCATTGTGTAACCTACAATTCCCAGGTAGAATAACATAAGGTGAAATCCTTTGAGGTGAACCATAAATGACTGGAATTCTTGAGAAGAAGTAACCATTTCTGCACCTTTTTTTATAGGGGTTGATTTGTGCCATTTTTGGCACAATTGGTGTTTAAGTTATGTTTTTTTTGTTACCCTTCCCTTTTTCGGATATAGATCGCTTTTGTTTAGCAGAGTCTTGTCGTCTTTGAGTTTCTGCTCTTAATTATCTGCTAGAAAATAATTAATTTCTAGCTAAAATTTAAACTTTGTAAAAAAATTAGTTATCTATTATTTTGACATANTTATTATCTGCTAGAAAATAATTAATTTCTAGCTAAAATTTAAACTTTGTAAAAAATTAGTTATCTATTATTTTGACATATATTGTAAGTCTTTAAATTGAAATTCCCCCATTCATATGAATTGCAGTTTCATAAAATTTTGTTCATTGATTTTTTCTTTTCTTTCAAAATAATAGCAAATTATGTTGTCAACTCCTCAGCTAGGAGTTTTTGAAAGGTGATTTATAAGAGGTTATAATCCGAATTCAAAAGACGAGCCTCACTGTCAAATGTGCAAATGAAAAATTCTCAGTTCAGGAAATATTGTTCCTCGGACATAAACTCTCCTTGCCAAGGCATTGCCATAGACCCGCACAGAAAACATGCTTTTAGAAATTTTCCGACTCCACGGGATCTAAAGAGGATAGGCCGATTTATTGGCATAATTGAATTTTTCGGAAAATTTATACTACACCTTGCCAAGACGACTCCACCCCTAAACAAGTTTCTTAAGAAGTCAGTTAAATTTGAGTGAGGTGTAGAACAAAAAGAGCATTAGAAACATTAAAACAATATATCATAAATTCACTGTATTCCACATGGCAGGCTTTTCCAAACCATTTATTCTGAAGACTGATTCCCATAGTTTATCTTTTGCCGGGGCCATGGTAGGGGGAAGCAGTTTTAGCCCAAGAAGTCGATGGTGCTCGGCAGCCCATAGCCTTTGTGTAAAGCACGCCGACTCCTCGGGAGAGAAAATTGTCTACTATCGACGAACTAAAGTGCTTAGCTGTTGTTTTTGGCATTGAAAAATTCCACCAATACCTCGAACNTGAAAATCGCTGCTAGTGCTGACTTAGTAGTATTTCTCAGACTTATATCATCAAACAAAGAAAGGGGCTTAGGTGAAAGTTCATACTTTAAGTATAATATCAAATAAGGGTCAGATCACATGACACACAAGATATGCATGAATAACATGTGAAAGTTGATTGGAACAGTTTGTTTTCGCACAGCAATGCTTAAGTTAACTGCTGACAATGGTGTCACTCTTGACTTCTGCTTGAGTTTTACATCGCTAAAAGTTTTTCCTATTATTTCCTTTATAGCTGATGCTCCTATGGCCTCCATATCATCACAGTTAATGTTCTCAGTGCCAACAATGCTAGTGAACACAGAACGCAGACAACTGGAAGGTTCGAATGGTGAATGAGACTCGAGTCATTCTAACATGAGATTGGAATCCTTGTGATCCAATNCAGACAACTGGAAGGTTCGAATGGTGAATGAGACTCGAGTCATTCTAACATGAGATTGGAATCCTTGTGATCCAATGTTTTACGAGAGCCTCGGATATCTACATGCAGTTCCGAAATATACCTTCTGACACCCACATAGGTTTCGGTGCATTACAATACAACAAATAATGTGTAAACGACAGGACAAATTGTAAAAGGATGATCTCTGTCACACCACACCCTCTAGTGATGCCACCATCTGTTTTGAGACCACACAATATAACCTATTCGATAATTATGTTTGTCCAATTTCCACTCAAACACTCATAGGTGCGACGAATAGTGAAGTATCCCTGCTTTGATAGATTTTCAAATTAATCTGCTGGTAATTTTGTCTCTATTTCATTCATGTCCTGGACATATATGAGAGCGCACTTGGCATAATGAAAATGATCAGCAGCACGGAGATATGCGAGCATCATTTGGACACAGTAGAGACGAAGAGCCCAATCGCCAGTTATTTCAGCCCTTATGAAAAATATCATAAGTTCTACATGACGGAAATACTGTATCCAAAGTTTCGCAGTAAAGATGCATTCTGCTGCTTTGATTACTGACTTCTCCAAACTGTCTACATTAAATTAAATCACAACTGAACGAACAATTTCTTCAGGTGTTACTTTTCCGCACATGAGTTCTATGTTTAGCCTGCAAAGTTCTTGTTTGCCAGTTTTGTGCAAAAATGTCATTTTAAGTAGTGTTGCCAGAAACTTCTGGGTCAAAAAGTGGGGATGTAAACTGCGGGAATATGGATGTCCCGACATAATGTGCACCACTGCAACCCACGAGTACACAGAAGACCACAACTATTCGATCCCACTCCCTGCCTTTGTGTAACCTACAATTCCCAGGTAGAATAACATAAGGTGAAATCCTTTGAGGCGAACCATAAATGGCTGGAATTCTTGAGAAGAAGTAACCATTTCTGCACCTTTTTTTATAGGGGTTGATTTGTGCCATTTTTGGCACAATTGGTGTTTAAGTTATGTTTTTTTTGTTACCCTTCCCTTTTTCGGATATAGATCGCTTTTGTTTAGCAGAGTCTTGTCGTCTTTGAGTTTCTGCTCTTAATTATCTGCTAGAAAATAATTAATTTCTAGCTAAAATTTAAACTTTGTAAAAAAATTAGTTATCTATTATTTTGACATATATTGTAAGTCTTTAAACTGAAATTCCCCCATTCATATGAATTACAGTTTCATAAAATTTTGTTCATTGATTTTTTCTTTTCTTTCAAAATAATAGCAAATTATGTCGTCAACTCCTCAGCTAGGAGTTTTTGAAAGGTGATTTATAAGAGGTTATAATCCGAATTCAAAAGACGAGCCTTACTGTCAAATGTGCAAATGACAAGTTCTCAGTTCAGGAAATATCGTTCCTCGGACATAAACTCTCCTTGCCAAGGCATTGCCATAGACCCGCACAGAAAACATGCTATTAGAAATTTTCCGACTCCACGGGATCTAAAGAGGATAGGCTGATTTATTGGCATAATTGAATTTTTCGGAAAATTTATACTACACCTTGCCAAGACGACTCCACCCCTAAACAAGTTGCCTAAGAAGTCAGTTAAATTTGAGTGAGGTGCAGAACAACAAAGAGCATTTGAAACATTAAAACAATATATCATAAATTCACTGTATTCCACATGGCAGGCTTTTCCAAACCATTTATTCTGAAGACTGATTCCCATAGTTTATCTTTTGCCGGGGCCATGGTGGGGGGAAGCAGTTTTAGCCCAAGAAGTCGATGGTGCTCGGCAGCCCATAGCCTTTGTGTAAAGCACGCCGACTCCTCGGGAGAGAAAATTGTCTACTATCGACGAACTAAAGTGCTTAGCTGTTGTTTTTGGCATTGAAAAATTCCACCAATACCTCGAACATTCTGAATTCCTCCTAGAAACAAAAAATCANTTCTGAATTCCTCCTAGAAACAGAAAATCAGACGTTATCATGGCTTATGGCACATCTTAGATAATTAGAACAAATTTGTCGTAGAGTGATGCAATACTCTTCCTTTAAATTCAAAGTCTATCACATCAAAGTACCATTACCTGAACAGTCGGGGATAGTAATGTGGACGTCGTCTGTCGTCGAAGTTTCGGTTAACTCAAATAAATTGTATTGCCGAATACTGTACACAGTTTCATATATACAATGCAAATTAAAGCGGACCTGACTCACAAGGCCTACCAGCTACCATAACTGTACAAAAAGGCCAAGAATGGCGCGAAAACTTTAAAGAGTAATTAAACCTCCGGGGTCGGTAAATTGAAAATTGAGCTGACGGAGGGGTGCTGCAAACACGGGGAAGACTGTTGGTATACTAAATAAGAGTTCCAGTAAATTACGTTAACATATTGCAGTTAAGTGTTCAGAACAAAGTATGGAAGTCCCCCGCAATGCGACACACGGGCAGCACCTAAGACCCGTGGAATCAGACTGCCAGAGATGGCGTGGGTGAGCGACGTCCTTGCCAAGAGCTCGCTCCACTCCACGAGGTAATTTTATTACCTGACTTCATTAACATAGAACTTGAAACATATACACATAAAACACTGAAATGTTCTGAGCGAGTTTTCTTAATCCTGTAGAGATGTAAGAGTTCTTATTTAAGCACTTATTTTAATATAAAACATGATTATATGGTGCCTTGCCTAGCACGTAGGAAATTTAGGTATGTTAAGTTTTTGGGCACTCTAAGACCGGAACGGTCAGGTTGAAAGAAAGACTAATTATTTCCCATGCCAATAATTGGCTTGATTGGACACACACTTGTACTCGGAAAATTATATAGAACACTTCAAATACTCTAGCCTTGCTAAACTGCACCTTATTAAATATGCATGTGGAATGCATTTATTGTGCGATTACTTCGCAAACTCCTAAGGACGAATTTCACGAACTTTTGCCCGTGAGCGATAAATTCTAATGCTTTATTACGCATTCTAACAATTGATACCTATCCTAATTACATAGATCTCTCTAAGGACATCACAGGCATTCGGTTGGATCACTCGGTATCGGGTCATGACCCTTTCCCAAGTGAACGATGCAGACACATATCGGGAGGCACGACGTGCGTGTTTCGTGGGCCGCACTGGTGCAGCGACTGTGGGCCGATGATGTGATGATGTGATGACAGTGGCCATTCCAGACCACGCAGGAGTGGTCCACGACAAAAGGTACTCAAAACATTGTTGCAGATAAACTTTGAAGAATGTTTGAAGGTTCTAATTCCTCTGTAACACATGAAAACTTGCCAGATTGCAATGTTTAGACAGACTCTCCCCTAGCATTCAAAAGTATTCAGTATCATCAGAATGAAGAACCGGAGTTAAGCATTTCTATCCAAAATCTTAAATCAGGAATTGAACAAAAGCCTACTTCCTGACCAAGGGTGTCTTTTATTGTAAGGCAAACTACAGGAAATGTGTGGTTTTCAAGCTCATTTACGTCAAATGGTTTTTGCGTATTTCCACTCTTTGCCTATTGGAGCACACCTTGGCTTTTTCAAAACTAATGAGGCTATCAGACGCAATTTCACCGGAATAGGGATGAACGTTGATATTGCTGACAACATGAAGACCTGTCACCTATGTGCCATGAGTAAGCCTAGTCAAAATTGACATTTACATTTTTGTCTTCTGAAGTGGCAAAAAGGCCAATACCAAAGTTATTGGTTTTGTGGGTCCACTACCTTGGAGTAAGTCTGGTCATAACATGCTTTTATTATGTAGTGATGCCTTTTCAAAATGTGTGTTGTAAATTCCCATGAGGAAAGCTGGCACATGCTCTTCAGATACACATATTTAAAGACTTTGGTATGCCTTCTTCTATAGTATCAGATACTAGATCTTAGTTTATTTCCAAGACCTTCAGACACATGTGTTTCTCCTATGAGGTTAAGCACATAACTTTTTCCCCATATAATCCCACGCCTTCGCTTGCAGAGCATTGTAACATACACCTTCGTTCGGCACTCATGCCTTCCATGCAAAGGATCAAACCAATTGGGACAAGACTCTGCCCTGGCTACAAATGANGCTATCAGACGCAATTTCACCGGAATAGGGATGAACGTTGATATTGCTGACAACATGAAGACCTGTCACCTATGTGTCATGAGTAAGCCTAGTCAAAATTGACATTTACATTTTTGTCTTTTGAAGTGGCAAAAAGGCCAATACCAAAGTTAGTGGTTTTGTGGGTCCACTACCTTGGAGTAAGTCTGGTCATAACATGCTTTTATTATGTAGTGATGCCTTTTCAAAATATGTGTGGTAAATTCCCATGAGGAAAGCTGGCACATGCTCTTCAGATACACATATTTAAAAACTTTGGTATGCCTTCTTCTATAGTATCAGATACTAGATCTTAGTTTATTTCCAAGACCTTCAGACACATGTGTTTCTCCTATGAGGTTAAGCACATAACTTTTTCCCCATATAATCCCACGCCTTCGCTTGCAGAGCATTGTAACATACATCTTCGTTCGGCACTCATGCCTTCCATGCAAAGGATCAAACCAATTGGGACAAGACTCTGCCCTGGCTACAAATGACATTCAATTACACTCGACATGAGACACATAAATATATACCTTTCAGTTTGATGTTCACTTACATGCCAAATCATCCTATTTCCAATTTCTGAAAGTTGAGTGATCTTCCCGATGATGTATCGGATATTCGAGAAGTTTGGGCGGTAGCGATCAGAAATCTTAAACGGGCCCACGAGCAGACTCGTGTAAAGTACAAAGAAAAAAGAAAAGATAATCCTTTTAGAACTGGAGATTTAGTTCTCCTAAAAGTTCACTCCATTAGTAGGGTGGTCTACAAGCATATGGCAAAATTTTCATTTTGTTTGACTGGTCCTTATCAGATCCAATGCTTTTTATGCCTGTCACAGTCAGCTTGGCTGACCCGAAAACAGAAGCCTATATAACGCATGCGCATATCTACCAACTAAAATATTTTCATTCTTTGGATATGTCCTATTTTATGGACGTCCACATTGTTAGAAGCTGCAGATTCTGACTGTGTGTTGTGATTAGCCATGTCTTCATTTTCGTGTATTTTCCCCAGACTCAGTTTGACCATGGAATGATCACCCACTGGTCTTAGTCTTCCTGGGCATTCACATTTAAAGTATGCATACTCAAAAAACCATGGTCCCTAGGCTAACAGTTTATTCAAATTGTTTGTTTGGCATCGGTTTATTAGTTTGTAGGGCTGTGATTGTCTTTGGTTTGTGAAGATTAAAATTGTATAGATATAGTTGTCTTGCATAGTATATGGCCTGGGCAGAGATCTTTGGAAAAGTAAGGCTTTTTTCACAGTCGCAGCTAAAAGTAATTTCACTCTCCATCTCTTCGCGTAATTTCTGGTAAAATATATCTGTTCTGTTATTGTACACTTTTAATTTCAATGTAAAGTTTGTTTTTTCTGGTTTACTTCTCTCAGCTGAAATCTTGCTTTCATGTTGGCAACATGTAGAGTATTTGTCTACATAAGGACTTCCGAAACCGATATTGAATCCATAATTTAATATGGTCCTGTAATTGTCACATTGTACTTGTGGGTCTTCTGGATTCTGTTTGGTGCACATCGTCACATATTTGAACACTTAGGTCGCTAGGTAAGTAATGCCACTTTATGTGTTTTCCATGGTAGTAATGACTTTGGAGAGGCTTAAAGTTTTTCTTATGATTGATGTGAACTACGCGTCCACATGTGCTCCCATAACCACCTGCACCTCCGTAGTCACTTACACCACCTAGCCGATGTTGGATAGAAGTGAACACTCGCCCGCCGTGTATGGGTCGGCGAGAACGGAAAACACCCTCCTCGTCGCCATGTGCTACGTAACTCAAGTGACCGCCTTGCTTTATTTACTGCAAGAGGTAACTATTGGGGGTAAATAACAAGTGGTTCAACACGGTTTCCCTCCGAAAGCCACAGCTGTCAGGTGCCCTGGCATTTGGAGGGAACATCGGTGCATCTTGTGCCACGACTACAGCGTGACGTCGAGCAGCCTAATGGCTGGGATATCAGTGCTATGTGATCCCAAGTTCGGTTAAACAGTTGGGAATAAAATCCTGAAACAATACAAAGGGTAAAAAAATAATGTAGCCAAATTAATTACATTTATTACTTTATTAAAACCTCAAACGAGTGTGGCTACCCACACCCTTTTTGAGGGACGGACTCGTCCAGCCCTCCCAAGTGGGAGCACTCAGCGAAACAAACCGGATACTGAAATACACTTGCGAAACTTACCGGAAACTTAAATGCACTTTCAGTTTACTGTTATTCCAGAAAATTTTAGTTTTTTAATTAAGTTTAATGTTTNTTACCGGAAACTTAAATGCACTTTCAGTTTACTGTTATTCCAGAAAATTTTAGTTTTTTAATTAAGTTTAATGTTTAAAAGGGTAATTATGTATTTTCTTAACAGCAGACTGTCTATCAAGGCCAAACAGTTTTTACTTCATGTTTCTAGTGNGTATTTTCTTAACAGCAGACTGTCTATCAAGGCCAAACAGTTTTTACTTCATGTTTCTAGTGGGGTGACATCCCCATAATGTCACAACCGCAAACATAATTAACAATTCATTAATCACTGGGATGTCACTAACATCTTGTTCGCCATGAAATTGTATTTTGAAACATATTAATTAGTATTTAGAGGGTTCATGTTATTTTTCATGTAATTTTTGGCTCCGGCTTCGGCCACCATTAGCGGAAGCCGAAGCCATGATAGTATTCTTACTTCAGCACTTGGCCCAGCCCAGCAGCATGGGAGTTTCGCTCTGTATGGACTCCCTTTGCACATTCATTTTAGACTACAATCGCTTTCATTTCAATAGTAATTTAATGTAACCAGAAACGTCTTTTTAATTCGTGCCAATGGGACGACCTTATGTCTTCATGTCATCTTTAATAGGACTTAGCACATACATAGTAACTGCACATAATTTTCATGGCTTAGACACTTATTGAACAGCAATGGTTACCAGAAGACCACAGTGCCAGGTCCACATAAACTTGACACATATCGGTATAAATGCATGTGTATCAAATAAGTAAGTAAACATCCTGAATAACCACGAGTGTTTTGTTTACTTTACCCCTTGGGGTACTTCGGGCGCTGCATCCTGTTGCAGCAGTAACAAGTGTAAGTAAGGCGTGCGAAGTGGCCTACAACCTCACTAGCATAAAGAGGGAAACCACTAATGTGCAATTATTGGTAAGTTCATCATTCATAAGCACCACATATCGACAGAGGACTTCAGGGCCACACAGGCCATCGACCGCACAACCCTCACTCAGTTATAGCACCAGGCAATGTCACCAGTTTTAGCTTAATCTGGCAAGCCAGGTAAGGCAGGTACCTACATCAACATCCTTGGAACCCCCTACATGTCGTATGTCTTGCCCAACTTGTGGGGCTAAAACAAGGTTTTATACCCCACTAGCCATCTTTCTGACATCTATGGCTTTCCCAACTAGTGGGGCTATTCAACAAGAACGGTGGTAGAACACGTGAGTACAAGTGTGGTGAACCAGAACAGTGTATTTTGTTATGTCCCCGATGTCCCAGTGTTCTTTGTTTTTCCGCGCTCATGTCTTATGGCGTTCCAGTGTACGTTGTTCCCTTTCATCACATCCCAGGATGTTTCAGTGTACTTTGTTTTTCATTTTCATGCTATTAAAATTACACTCCACGTCTCGTGATGTGGAACATAACCTACTAATAAACAGTGCTTACATGTGTTTATCATGTTAGAGAGTAACTTTTGGTTTCATCGCAATGTAAATTTTTTGTGTGTACATAATGCGACTTGTAAGAGTAATGTGTGTATTTAGGGCACATTTATGTGTAAGTCCCTTTGCCAAAAAGACACAGGTTCAAAAGCCTCCAGCAAGAATTCATTCAAATCAATTCCGCACCTCAAAACTAAAAAATTCACGTTTCGGACATTCACACCATTTTGGGACAGTGCTGGACGAAGGAGCATCCCTGAGCACCACCATTGTCGACACAGGTCAAGCCAGACAAACAGGCTCTACCCCTCCCATATTAGAGAGCAGGCATGTGACATGATGGACCACCACCTGGGCGGGCGCGAACATGGTCACCACCACCCCAGGCCATAATGGTATACTCCCCCTGCGTGGACACGAAGGGACGTGGGTCAACAACCGTGGCTACCGCAGCTGTCACCATGACAGCCCGCATGCCGCCGAACCATGTGGCTGGGTTGGACCTCGGAGTATGCCCTATGAACTGGTGCACCAGTAATGGAAATACCAGAACATTATGTTTGAAGTGTGTATGACCTTTGCTCGTGTCCAACCCATTCCAGGGCACAAAGTGTCCCTGTCGTGAACCAGCATTGTCACTAGGGCCTGTGCAAACAAGGTAATTTAGAAACAGGGGCATTCGAGAACTGTGGAAGAATCACTCATTGGCAGTACGCGACCGTGCAGGATGTGCTGAATATAGCGGCTGGAAAATTTCGATGTGCGCAGTGCAGCCCAGCAACAAAGCTGACAGTGCCACGCCCACCAGCCGCATGCAAATATGCAACCAGTCACTATAGCAGCCCATTGGCAAGTTCCAAAGGCCTACAAACAGCTGCAGCACCTTGGGCAGTACAACCTGCACAAAGCACATCAACTGGCTTCGTTAGTCTGTGGCCGCTCTCAACAGCCACAACCGCACCACCAACAGCAGCAAAACAGACAACAGCAGCGAAAACAGGCAATACTCCAGGCCACTTTCAGGCGCTGTCAACTTTTTGTGGGCTGCTCACAGAGGACCCGCAGGAGTTCCTGAGAGACTCCACAGAACGTTTAACCAGGTATGGAGTGTGTGAAAAAGAGTGGCCACATTGTGTAGGAGGCCAACTAATGGGAGATTCACATGCATGGTGGCACAGAGTAAATCATTATGGTATGCAGTGGAGCGAGTTCTGGAATGGGTTTCAGTGTTGCTTTACCAAAACTTATACCTCCCTGCAAGTTCAAAGCTGCACTGTTCTTTAAATACAAAATCCTGGAGAAAATTTTACAGCTTTTGCAACCAGGAAGATTAACTTGATCAGACATTTTCACCCACAAATTAGGGAAATGGAAGTGCTAGATGTAGTAGCAGCCACAGTGCGACAGGAAAATAGACTAGCTCTATCCCCCATAATTCACGGCAGCATAGAAATTTTCATGCGATCTGCTGCATTGCTAGACCAAACAGCTAGGGAACAGGACAATTTGCGATGTAAGCGGGATGGGTTTTTCCCGTGCTGTGTGTGTGATACAGAGTAGGAGAGCGGGGTTGCACAACCGTCAGCTGTTTGCGGTTCGACCGGGTTATCAACTCCATCTACCCGCAAGGACCCTGACCACCATCGCGCAGCCACGCGCAGCCCACACCTGTGGACCCAACCGCGCCGGGCGAGGCCACTGCGAGGCGCCACACTGGTGAAGTGCTAATAACGTGATATTGATGATTTCCCTGTATGTGGAAGGGTAAAGAAGTTACAAACGTCATGATATTTGTATGTCTTCATACACATTGTCAGTGTGTGTTAATAACAATTAGCATTCAATTTACATTAAAGAGGTTGACCTGTGTAACTTCTTTACTCTTCAACGTACAAGGAATTCATCACTATCTCGTTATTAGCACCTTGGACCCAGGAAACTTTTGTCTGAAACATTTTCTTCTAGTACTGAAATTGACAGAGTTATTGAAGTGGTCTGCATTAGGTGCCACTTCCTGTATATAGGCGTCAGCTCAGGGAGAGCAATCGAACTTCCGGCATTGATACCTGGCCGGGGGGGATGGGGGGGAGAGTTAGCCGTTGGCCCTCGCGGTTTCTCCTGAGATCCCCCATTGTAATATTTTTGCTGAAGTTGCTGGAATGATACCATTATGCCTAACTCTATCACATGCCACTAATATTGAGTGAGATTGTTCAGTCTGCCATTACACATGCCGAAAAAATAGTAATTTGGTATTATGTTACATATGCAGCACTGATATAGATAAATTACATACTGGGTTATTGGTATGATAGTGAAGTGACCAGTTATGAAATAAAACAATGCCATTTATGGTGTTTAATTTACTCATGAACACAATTCCCCTTTCGAGGCAGTTACACTTGCATGACACAAAAGGCCTGTTGATAGCCTACACAGGAAAATTAGACACATGGTCTATATAGTTATCTAAATGGAACTAAACCCCTGTACCTGTACGATGAGTCAGCAAGGTTGGATGCGCCACTGTTCCCGGACAATAAAACGATAAGAGTTAACTTCGGCTCAAAAATACATGTTATAATGGGCAAGAAAGTTCTGGTTTTACTGTATATATTTATGCTACTATTTACTGAAACCTTTGGCGCGAACNTGTTATAATGTGCAAGAAAGTTTTGGTTTTACTGTATATATTTATGCTACTATTTACTGAAACCTTTGGCGCGAACTCTGGCTATCCTGCAGACGGGCCTGTGCCATTGTGTTAATCAGATATTGCATGTGACCGGATGGTGTATACGATCACTGTTCCTGAGCCTTAAACTTTTTTTGAACCTGTCATGTAAATTGCTATAGGCCTTAATGTATTTTTGTGCCCGAAATTAACGCATATGGTTTTATAGCATTTGGGACACAACATGTGAACAGGGATGTAAAATCGGAATGAAATGGCATGTATCTCAAAATGGTGCCACTTAAGTGACTAACTGCCATTACCCAGGAGAAAACTTTCTATCCCTTTTACACGGTCGCCAAAATGCTAAACAAATTTAAAATTAAATTTCGGGCAATTAAAAGTTGACCATGAAATATTTTTAAAACCATTAATATCGTTCTGTAAATTTCAGTCTATGTTCTAACAGATAATTAAATATTTTAGTATTTAATAATTAGTAGGTTACAACTCGAGCAATGCGGGTAGTCACTGATTTAGTATCAGCAACATGTTTAAATATTAAATACTAAAAAATTAGAAACATATATTTAAGCGAATATAATTCTTAAAATAAACTTTACTTTATGTAGTTTCTACTAACAATATCCCAATACAGTATGTTATAAATTTCTAAAATAACATTAGTGGTAGTAATATTTTATATGTAAGAATTATATATTCAAACAGAGCTGACATGGTCTCAGGAGTTGGGAGAAGGAAGGTATGACTTACAGTAATAGGTTTTGGAGTAGTTGTAGAGGTGTGACGGGCGCCAGAGCATGAGATACTCATCTAGAGGTGTGCCGTTCGCCCACGAGGCTCCTTCTGAGATCATCCTGCAACAAGGTGACATTTATAATGATGTAAAGTCCTATTTACGTCTACTTAAGAGGGCGTTGGTCCCCTCATACGCATCTAAATATTATGTGAGACTGTTAGATGTATGTCTCACACACCAAAGACACAACAGGTTCAACATTGTTAAGCATGGTGAAGCAGTGTGTAGAAGACCCGAAAAAGGTTATACGGCCGTGAAGCGACCAGAAGTGAAATAAAACAATCGCTTTCACTTAATTGACATTTTTCACTTATAACTCCTCCTGAGAGGCATGAGCAAGATTCTAGCAGCTAAGGTGCACTAGCAGCCTATATAGTGAAAAATAGCACGTGTCTCATAAAATAAAATTAATGAATTAAACCCCCTGCGCGATTCGAGCTGGTAGGGTGGATAACGGCACCGCCCAGGATATGCAAAAAAAAATTAAGTTCCATATTAAAAGGACACTGTTGATACACTACATTTTGGCACAAAAAGTTGAAGTGCCCAGGGGGACACAGCATGCATCTGCTCTCTTTAAGTGCTTAGAATCAAGAGAACAAGCATAGCGGAGCCCAAAAGGACCTCTGCTCTAAAACACGCCAGTTGTATGTGATATTACACTGGTACTTTTAATAAGAAAATAAACACATATAAATACAAACACATGATACTAGAACACATAATCACTCTTATACATTAATTTGTGTCAGCAAATTAACACAAAAAGAAATTCAATTGAAATTAAAAAGTGAAAGCAACATAATTTTATTTGGCCTCGGGGTTGTCTCTCCCAGTCCGTTGAATTGTGGCTGGTTTGTTTACATATCATACTATTTAAATAATTTACATGAAAATCACTTGCACCCTTATTTTTTCTTACTATAGGGTAGCAACAGGTGGCTTGTGATGGACGAGTTGACTCTGTCTCCAGGAGGGGGGTGGAAAGTTATGCTCGATTACCTGTTAAACAAGGCACATTTATTCTAGGGGAAACATAAATGTGGTTTGTTATTGCCTTGATAAAGCCGATATTTGTCTAGGTTGTTAACACACACACACACACTTTATACACATCACACGCATGGGGATGTGAACAAGGAATGATGGGAGTCACCCAAGGGTATTTCAAAGCACTATAACCACTGCATCAATTTCCCCAGTGGTACTGGGGATGTCTCTTGGCAGTATTGGTCTGCCCGAATTATCACGTCCTCAAAAGATATCTGTTGAGGGCATGAAAACGGGACGGTCTCCTGACTCTGGTAGTACCCAGGGGGTAGCGAAGGACCACACCTTCGCTACCTCCTAGCGACATGCACTCCGGTGCACATCGCCGGATTTGGTAATCGCAGAGGGGGTGAACGCCGCATTCAGGAAGCGTGTTCCCAGTTGAGGGCATATCGTAGCTTCGGTGGTGTAGCGGGACGAACAGGCTATGGAAGGTGGGACATGGCATGCATCATATGCACCCAATCCCTCCCCCCTACGGGAGGTCATTCGTCATCTGCGTTCTGTTAAAGTGCTATGCCCTTATTGACACAGCAGCATCCCACAACTTTGTATGGCCAGGGTTCATTGACGTTAGAGCTCTATGGCCTCACAGTGAAGCCATTCATTTAGCTACACCCAACAACAGTAGGGAAACCATGGGAGAAGCCAGCATCATGGTATGCATAAGTGAACTCTAGACAATCACTGTAGCACTCATCGACAACGAGCTACGTGAATACACCATTCTCGGTCTCCCACAGCTAACCGAACAAAACTATATTGTTGAACTAATAGCTAGGAGAATCCATTTCGGCATAAGGAAGCGTAGAACAGTCTACAATATAGACACCCACCCTATCCACAGTGAGGCCAGGGTCAAGCATGACGATCTGAACCACGAGGTACCAACAGCTTACCGTGTTGTGGAACAGCGAGTCCTCGAGGAACGATGGGACATATTTGTACCTGCAAATTAGTTACGATTTACCAATTTTGTGGAGCATGAAATACAAATAGAACATGACAGGCCCACTTTCACACCACCACGCAGTTACCTTAGTCACTAGAGTAAGATCATCCGAGCACAGATATGCGAGGTGCTAGTGGAGGCGGTCATCGAACCGACAGAAAGCCACTACAATTCAGCAATCACGTTGATGCCGAAGAAAGGTGGAACATTGCATTTCAGTATCGAAAATAGACCCCTCAACCTGGTCACCGAAAGCGACTCCTCCCAACATCAGCATTAAGGATGAACTTAACATCTTTGGAAAGCCCAAAACAATGTTATCTCTGGATCTGTTTAGTGGCTACTGGCAGGTTCCATTGAAGTCAGAAGACAGACAAAAAACTGCATTCATCATGCCGAATGGAAAGTGGTTTAAATTCTGTGCGATTCCGTTCGGGTTGAAATGCACACCATCCACATTTCAAGTCATGATGGTCCAGGTACTAGACGGTCTGGTAAGCGACTTCATGCTCGCCTACCTAAACGACGTCATCAATTCGTCCGATACATGGGAGGACAACATTCGCCAACTATCCTTAGCACTGGAATGCCTTGCCATTAATGGGCTCACGTGAACAAACCACAAATACCACCTAGTAAAAGTACAGCTGGACTTCCTGGGACATATTGTGGAAAAAGACGATAACAGACTGAACAAAGAACACCTACAAGTGATAGAGGATAACGAGAAACCATGTACAAGGAAGAAGGTCCAGAAATGTTTTCGGCCCGCTGAACTGGTTGCGCGAGTATATCCAAAACTTTACAGCAATATCTGTACCGATCACCACACTTATGTCACTCAGCCGCAAACTGAGGACAGTTTCCTGAACACCAGGAGCCGTTTTAGAGTGTACAAGGCCCTAGCATGCCATGACCCCAGTAGACATCTCTCTGTCTAGACTAACACCAACCTATCTATATACCTGATGGCGTAGCTACCCAGTGGATGATGGCATGGTGCAAGAACGATGTAATTTTGTAAGGGGGGGGGATTTGACATGAGCTCAAACTCATTTGTCTCCACGACGGTTCGATGTACAACAATACAACAACGGCCAGGAACTGTGCCGACAACAAAAACCTTGGGCATAGCCATCAGCTAAGGTATCTCCACAGTGTTTGGGAAAGCACCCATTTCACTTAACACAGTGCGAGTCAGTTGACTATCCTACTTTGATCCGACCACTTGGGTGACACCAGGACAGTCTCGTAATTCGAATCCCTACCGACCGGCACGTGTGCTTACTCTCAGTGCTGCGCCATCAGGGTGTAGGTCATGTGAAGGCGACACCATCCTTCGTAGCACCCTTAATCGGGACACATACGAACAACAGACACCACTGTGAAACACTAAGTGTTTGCGATGTTAGTGGTCCCCAAAAGTAGAGCAAAATCCCTCCCAGTTTACACAAAGTGTAAACCACATGTAAACTGTGATAGTAAACATAATTACCCATTATGTTAAAAGGAAGTGTCAACGACTTCCTACTTGGAGTAAGGGCTTCGAATGCCAACCTAAGTTTAGCCCCACAGACATCACCTGACTGGGGACATCTCAGTTTATGTTCATTAGTAGGAATAATGAGTGTAAAAGTGAACTAACATGTTTATTTTCACAACAGTCAACAGGTTTACCGACTCGGATAGACATGTTTACACCAATACGGGCCCATAAACCTAACAGTGAGAGTGTGCCTTGTCATGAATAATTCAGTAGCTTGTTTAGTTTAGAGAATATGTACGTTTTTTCTAGGGACAATGTACAGTCTACATTTAATGAAGGCAGCTTTCTCGCCCATGAATTATAAACAATTAAGGGCCTAAACCTATTTTGCATTGTTTTTACGCTTTCACGTTTCCAACTGCCGGCATCTTCACGGCAAGTGTCCGGAAACACACTGGCAGCCATTTAGTCTGAAGCCGGCATTCAACGGAGTAGGCCACGCGGTTCGCGACTCCCGGGCACTTCATCAACTTCTTTTTTGAAGAGAACAGTGTAATATAATGTAATTTCATCGCCTGGGAGGAGCGCATCTCCACCTCCTGCAGACCTAAAGCCCCAGGAGTGTAAGTTCACCTGTCTAATCCGAAGAGCACACACTCATATTTCTTGCATCAGCCTCCCCCCCCCCATCAAGGCCCCAGTGGGCTTAGTGCTTCTGGTCAATTTAATGGCATGAGCACCGTCAACTGATTTGTAGTGTCGAACGTCAATAAATGATTACAATCCTTAAGTCAGCATTTTTATTTACAGGCCTTGCCTCTTAAAGACATTTTGGGAGCTGGACCCACCTTCCAGCTATTCTAAGGGTTTTTAAGTGTTTTCAATGTAACATGTACTTTCATCAGTGTTTAATTGACATGTGGAGAGGCCTTACAACTCCCCATTTAGCTTACTTGATAGGGGTCATCCATAAATTACGTGAGGCGATTAGAGGGGGGAGGGGGTCGAGCCAATTCTCACCCAATCTCACGNGTTTAGAGGGGGGAGGGGGTCGAGCCAAATCTCACCCAATCTCACGTGGGGGAGAGGGGGGGTCTCGGCAAATATCACGTAATTTTTTTTCCCCCAAGGAACAGTCTAAAATTGCGAGAAAAGTTGGTTAAATTAAGTAAAACATATTTCTCCAATAAAATACGGCTAAATCCTAATACACAATGATACTTATCGCGGTTATGCGAATGCCATATAGTAGCACAGAAGTACCTGGATTGTTAAGCCGCCACCGGCCAGCCAAACGCTCGACTCGGCATGCGATACGTTACGATACGATATATCGATACAAAATATTTTTTTGGGAATCCCTAGAGCATACGAGCCGAGTGGCAGCGCGCGCGGACAGGCCCCGACCTGCTGTATTTACGTCCGTAAGTGTTTGTTAGTCGACGGCTCAGTCAACGCTGTCACTCATTCAAAATGAGTTTATACCATAGTTATTACAATGCATACGTTAAAAGACACGTCTACAAGACGAAGAAGTGCTGCCAGGAAGAAGCGACAAAGTTATGGAACGCAGCGAAACAGAGGTTCCCGGAAAAGGAAGGTTTAGTGCTACACGTTCAGCAGGAGATCGAACAACTCCTCAGAGAAGCGGCGGAGAGAAAGGCCCGGACTACTCTGACATTCCTTACTAAGGTAGGCTAAACACCTTCTTTTCTATTTTATACACAAGACAATGTGAAAAAAATGTATTGTTTTATTTATCACGAATTCAATGAAGAGCGCTATTAGTTTTTTTAACGATATATTTGCCTCACACAAAATTATTAAAACAAACTACAGTATAATCCCGATAATTCGTATTATCAAGGGACTGAATGTTAAATGTGAATTATCGAGATATTCAAATTAGCGGGTTTACCAATAATCGGGAGCAAAAAAAGAAAAAAATACATATAATAACGAGATAATGCAAATTTGCATTAATATGTAATGCTAAACACATGGCTACATATGTATACATATGTAGTGTATATATAAATCAATAATTACAGCAATAAAAAACACATTATAAATTTACGTTAAAAAAAATCTGTAATTTTCTTTTGGTGCAAGCCTTGCAGACGGGTATTGTCGATGGCTTTGTCAAGCATGTTCAAAGCAGAAAATACTTCATCGCCAACGTCTCATTTCGCTAAGAAATGGCGCACGTTGTTGATGTATTGTTTAGCCACTTTAGGTGTAATTGTCGACACATCATCTTCGTCATCACCTTCACCATCAATGTCCTGAGATGGAGTCAAAATTTCGTCATCAGTTAGAATCCCCGCTACCGCTAGGCCATCGTCAAAATGGACGAAATCTTCAAATGTTATAGAATTTTCTTCATTTTGAGGAAGACGATTCCAATTCACAGGGAATTCTAAGTCTTGTTCAGTAACTGCTGATGAAAGTTCCACCTTCGTGAATCCACAAGCACGAAAACAGTTTTTTATTGTGCTTTCGCTAACACTTTGACACGCCTTGTGAGCAATGTTCATGGCTGAAAATAAGGTGATTTTATGATCCTTCCCATCCTCGATGCTGTCAAGGAGTTGCATCACTACTTCCTTGCAGTAAAAGGTTTTGAACGTTTTAATTATGCCCTGGTCTAGAGGCTGCAGCTTAGAAGTAGTGTTGGCAGGCAAAAACACAACATTAACATGACTGAGCGGTGGGGTATTGTTGTGGGCCGTACAATTATCCATGAAAAGTAGAATTTTTCGCTGCCTTTTCTCCATATCAGCATTCACTGATCGTATCCATTCCTTGAATAATTCGCCCGTCATCCACGCTTTTTTGTTTGCACGATAGGTCATCGGAAAAGTTTTTATGTTTTTAAAACATCTTGGTTTGGCTGATTTGCCTATCATGAGCGGTCTTAATTTCTCAGATCCATCCATGTTGGCGGCCAACAATATGGTTACACGTTCTTTACTATTTTTTCCGCCATGACACTTTTCTTCCTTAAAACACATTGATCGGTCGGGGAGACACTTATAAAATAACCCCGTCTCATCGGCATTAAAAATGTTGTTGGGCTCATAAGAATCGATTATTTCTCCCAATTCGTCTTTCCACTCAGAACAAACGTCGGCCGATACACTCGCACTTTCCCCACTAAGCTTCTTAAATTTTATGCTGTGCCTTTTTTTAAACCTATCAAACCAACCATCACTCGCACGAAAGTCTTTAATTCCCATTTTTTCTGCGAAAACTTTTGCTTTTTCTCTTAAAATGTTTCCTCCAACTGGTACATTCGAATTCCGTGCTTGCGCAAACCACTTTTTTAAATTCTCTTCTAGTTGTGGATACTCACCAGTCTTAAAGCGCTTTACTTTGCTGTCCGATGTCTGGGAGGCGATTTTGTCCTTGTTCTTCAGAATTGATGTTATTGTGGAAGGAGGAACGTTATAACGTTTGGACACGTCAATTTGTTTATCACCACCGGCCACGGCGTTAATGATTTCTTTTTTTTCTCTAATGGAAAGACACTTATTAGCTCTTTTCGGAGGCATGGCTAAGACCGAACTGACTAACTTTTCACTCGCTCTGCTCCTTCCTACCCTCTCATAACCGTAGACCGGACAGCAAGGCGCCTCTTAGTTCTGAGAATCACAGACACATCGCCTCACAGCCTACTCGGCGTCATTACCTGCCCTTCAAACCCTCCTACGTCCCTCAGTACCCTTCCGGTCTTTTTTACCCTGCCCGAATTGCATAAATCTAGAGCTGGTGTACAGTCTAGGGTTAAAAACATTACGAGTTAACGAGATTTTTAAGTTGTAAATAAGAATTATAAGACGTTTTAATTGAGCTCGAGCACCAAAATAAA
The DNA here is from genome assembly GCA_002778355.1 of Clitarchus hookeri. Classification (NCBI taxonomy): domain Eukaryota; kingdom Metazoa; phylum Arthropoda; class Insecta; order Phasmatodea; family Phasmatidae; genus Clitarchus; species Clitarchus hookeri. Next base: position 47,470 of record NQII01000929.1, on the reverse strand, counting down.
TACGTATTATCGAGGGGACCGGAATGCATTGTTTTTTTTACGAATTAAAGGGATTTTCTCAAGGGACCGGCAAATTTGTACGAATTAGCGGGATATACGAATAATCGGGATGCGAAATATCGGGATTTCACTGTATATTCTTAATTTGTCAGTCTCATGTCTTCATCGTGATGTTTTGATTCCAGGGAAACACTAAGACCTCCAACGGTGCTTCGGCTGAGGCGAGCGCTCAGAGTGCTCAAAACGTGGAGTGTGCAGGTCAGGCTGGGACGAGCGCTCAGAATGTTCAAAACGCTGAATCCGCGAATCAGGATGGGACTACTGACCAGCAGCCAAGGGGTCAAGATGTTGACGACGATCCTCAACCGGCGGGTTAGTATTCGCCTCCCTTCGTATGCGCGATGTTTTCTTCCTTTTTTCTCTGTTTAAATCAAAATGTTCTTCGCTCCACAGGTGCTTCGAAACGCAAAACTCAGCCTCTCGTGATCAGCGACGATGAGTATGAAATCACGTCAAACTCCTCACCATCCGCTGTGCGTCCCACTCCGGCACAAGACATTATGAAGGGAACGATTGCTAAACTGCGTGTGGAGCTGGATTTGACGGAAAGGCGTAAAGGGTCTCTCATCGCTGACGGCACTGAGCACGAGAAAGCACGTAACTTGCGGCAGGGAATCGATGATTGTGAAAATAAGCTGAAGCTTAAAGAAAAACAGAGAGTGTACGCAATGAAGCACAGGGAAAATAAACGGCAAAAAATAATTGAATTGTGTTCTAAGAATCCCGATGCGGCAAAGTCGTTGAAGCCTCGTGCTGGCCCTGGACGTCCCCGTTTAGAAAAGGAGCAGCCTGAATTACTGAAAGCAATAGTTGATTTAGCTATGTTTGGTGCATCTGCTGAGGAGCGGCGTCGCTGTGAGATAGTTCGCACTGTCCATACGCTTTCAGAGCTCACTAATAAACTAATTGAGCTGGGGTTCAATGTCTCCCGAAGTGCTACTTATATTCGACTGCTGCCTAGACGGGCAGATACGCGTGAGGCTAAGCGCCACGTAGTGACTGTTCCGGTGAAGCTGAGCCGTCCTGAAGCTGACCATCACAAAGCACACCAAGACCAATACTTTTGTGTGACCTCCATAAGGTCTCTGGAGACAGTAGCCTCAGTACTTGGCCCTCACTCCGTGACTTTTTTATCTCAGGATGATAAAGCCCGTGTTCCCATAGGACTCACAGCGGCAAACAAGCAGGCGCCCTTGCTAATGCACGTTGAATACAAAGTGTCACTGCCAGATCACGACTTTGTGATTGCTTCAAGGCATAAATTGATTCCGAGCGTGTATGCTCTTTGTGAAGTGAAGCCCAATGAGATGGGTCGGCCAGAAGCCGTCTCATACAGTGGACCATCTTATATAGCAATCTGAAGTGGCAAGCACTCTTCGTCAACTGCAACTAGTCACGCTCAAGATTTGGACACTGTTATAACCCTTGATTCTTTTTACAACTTTATGAAAAACGGCGACGGTGAAGTTAAGCCTGTCCTTATCATTTCGAGTGATGGCGGTCCCAACGTAAACCCACGATATCGCAAAGTGATCGCACACGCTATAGAGCATTTCAAAAAATATGATCTGGATGCAATATTCATTGTGACTAATGCCCCTGGCAGAAGTGCTTTCAACAGAGTAGAGAGGCGCATGGCTCCACTCAGTTGAGAGCTAACGGGTGTTGTTGTTCTTCCCCATGACTCTTTTGGGACACATCTTGACTCCAGCGGCAGAACAGTAGACGTTAGTCTGGAAAAGGATAATTTCAAAAAGGCAGGGGAAATTTTGGCTGAAATATGGTCTGCAGTGTGCATTGACGGACACGAAGTCGTTGCTAAATACATAGACTCGAATAATGACACTTCCAGCGTCCCAGACCTTCCAGCCGAAGAATGGTACACCGAGCATGTTAGAGAGAGCCAATATTTACTTCAGGTACGCGGAAATTTGTTCACATTTAATAATGTATTGTTTTCTTTTCGTATGAATTTTCACAGTAGTTAACCTTATATTTTGACCACGATTTCATGCGTGCTTTTTTATATTTTTCTGAAATTTTTTAACGAGCGTGCTTTTAATTATTGTTTCAGGTTGTGAAATGCGATGATCGGGACTGCTGTAGCCCACGCCGGAGTGCTCTACATATGATTCTTCAAGACCGTTTTCTGCCACCTCCATACCCTATCAATCAGGTTGATGGGCATCCGACGGTCCCGGACCCTGAAGAGCATGACGGAAAGTCGTTCGCTCCCTTCTTGATTCGCCACTGCCTACCGATTCAACCTTTGCACGCCTTCATCAGCATGCCCTACGACCTCTATTGCCCAAGTGTACGTGGTGATCTAGAAAAGAGATGCTGCAGTACGTGCGGTATTTACTTTTCATCCATCATAAGAGCTGCAGAGCATCGGCGTGCAGTCCACAGTGCACTAGCTGCAACAGCGCGCAAAGTACGACCCTCAAGAATTGTCACACGTCGAGCTACTGAGCTTCTATGTGCAAGCGACAACGGTTTAGAGTGGCTAAATCAGAGAGAGGTTGAAGGAGCAGATGATTTTATTGAAAACCACATAGACATGTTGGTTCCAATAGTAACTCTTGAGACCGCACATGAGTCCCCGTGGACAGAATTAGAATAAATATTCTTTAACAAATTCATGTAGTTTCTACTTAAGTATTGTATTGTTTGATTTTATCACTGTGATTCTAAACTATGTAATTATAAATCTGCAATACTAGTCTTAACTAGTCTTAAATAAAAATAATTAAACAAATTATGTTTTTTTTAATAAATCAATCACGGATTAATGTATTTACACAAAAAATACGAATTTTGAAAAATCTCACGTGTGATTAGAGGGGGGTGGAGGGGGTCGAGAAAAATCTCACGACATCTCACCAAGGGGGGAGGGGGGGTCGAAAAATCATCAAAATCGCCTCACGTAATTTATGGACGCTCCCATACCAGCATAACTGTCCACTTCACAATGGGCACCTGCGGCAGTACTGGCCCGACTGCGACTGCCCACAGGAGCCTATCGAACCATAATTAATACCCTTCAATTGAGAGGTAGAAAATCGGGAGAACAGCCTAGCCACCTGGGTAACTCTGTCACTACTCACAACAGCAGAGCAGCTGGTAAGAATTCTACAAGACGTCTCTGGTGAGTGTTTCTGCCAGAACTCTGCAATAAGAATGGTGCAGTGGTGATGTCACTACCATACTCCAACCCCGACCTCAAGTCAAAATGAACAACAATAGACACTGTATAGCAATTGGAAAACATAAACACAACATTTAAATCATAATAAAATGTATAAGCTGTCGAAAACACACATAAATTGTATTTAGACAATGTGATTTGTCAAGGTTTGGTCCCTTTGGTTGAATTATGGAATGTAAGGCTTTTTTGTGGTGGGAGGAGGGGGGGGGGCAAATCTATAGCGATTTCAGCATTTAAAGCCATTTGTTTAGGTTTTAGTTTGTTTTGAGTTGAACGTTTATTTATTTTATTTTGCTATGTGAACTGAGCTCAATTATCTTTGGAATTGTAAATTAGTCTGTCACAGTTTTCATTTGCACTTTATCTGACTTAATCAAGCTTGTTTTGACATGGAAAAATGTATTTAATTACAGTTCTGGTAATATAAGTGCCACGTCTCAGGAAGTGACTGATATTTTGGAATTCCCCGTTTTTAATAAGCATTGCAGTGTGTACCTATTTTAACTTTTGTTCTTCAATAATTAATTAATTTTGCACTTATCACCCATCATATTGTTAGGAAAGTTGTACGAAAGGCACTTAGTTTGTTTAAATATGCGGTGCGCGATAAAGAAGAGGTCCTAAATGCATTGCTGTAGTTTTGAAATGCTACGCAAAACTACGTGAGCTGCCATCTCTACCAGTACTGAATAAGTATGACCTACATCAGGTATGGTACTGCAATTTTAAAGAACTGTTACATATGTGCACTGCAACCATTTTGAGCAGTTTGGATTGTTAAATAACTTGAATTTTAATTTCTATAGAGTAATTTTTGTATTTTAAATAATTTTCTAAAATTAGTGAAGGGCGTAACTATTTGATCGGACAATAACCAGAAGCCAGCAGATAAGATCTCGTGTTCTGTAGCTGTGCAAAAACTATGAACATTTTAACAAGAGTAATTTCTGAGTATACTATAAGACATTTTAATTTTAATTTTTCGTTTAAATTACAAAATTTGATTGTTAATTTTTGAGAGGCAATATACACTAAAGAGCCAAAAAAAACTAGTATACCTGCCTAATATTGTGTAGGGCCCCCGCGAGCTCGCAGAAGTGCCGCAAGACGACGTGGCATGGACTCGACTAATGTCTGAAGGTATGCAGGAGGCAATTCACACCAAGAATCCTGCAGGGTAGTCCACAAATCCATAGGAGTGCGAGGCAGTGGAGATCTCTTCTGAACAGCACGTTGCAAGGCACCCAGATATGCTCAATAATGTTCATGTCTGGTGATTTAGGTGGCCAATGGAAGTGTCTAAAGTCAGAAGAGTGTTCCTGGAGCCACTCGGTAGCAACTCTCGACGTGTGGGGCGTCGCATTGTCCTGCTGGAATTGTCCACGTCCGTCGGAATGCACAATAGACATGAATGGGTGCAGGTGATCGGACAGGATGCTTATGTATCTGTCACCTGCCAGAGTCGTATCTAGACGTATCAGGGTTCCCATTTCACGCCAACTGCACACCCACCATATCATGACAGAGCCTCCACCAGCTTGAACAGTCCCCTGTTGACATGTAGGGTCCATGGATTCATGAGGATGTCTCATACCTGTACACATCCATCCGCCCGACATAATTGGAAACGAGACTCGTCAGACCAGGCAACATGTTACCAGTCATCAACAGTCCAATGGCGGAGTTGGCGGGCCCAGGCGATGTGTAAAGCTTTGTGTCGTGCAGTCAACAACGGTACACGAGTGGGCCTTCGGCTCTGAAAGACCACATCAATGATGGTCCAGTGAATAGTTCGCACGCTGGCACTTGTTGATGCCCCAGCATTGAAATATGTGCCAATTTGAGAAAGGGTTGCACGTCTGTCACGTTTAATGATTCTCATCAGTCGTCGTTTGTCCCGTTCGTTCACGATCTTTTTCCGGCCGCAGCGATGTCGAAGATTTGATGTTTTACTGGATTCCCGATATTCACGGTACACTCGTAAAATGGTCGTACGCGAANATGATTCTCATCAGTCGTCGTTTGTCCCGTTCGTTCACGATATTTTTCCGGCCGCAGCGATGTCGAATATTTGATGTTTTACTGAATTCCCGATATTCACGGTACACTCGTAAAATGGTCGTACGCGAAAATCCACATTTTATCGCTACCTCGGAGATGCTATGTCCCATCTCTCGTGTGCCGACTATAACACCACGTTCAAACTCACTTAAATCTTGATAACCTGCCATTGTAGCAGCAATAACCGATCTGGCAACTTTGCCAGACGCTTGTTGTCTTAAATAGGCACTGCCGACCGCATCGTATTACTCTGATTGGTTCCATACCTCTGTTGTTTGCTTACGCACGCCTATACCAGTTTTTTTTTTTTTTTTTTTTTTGGCTCCCCAGTGTATATATCTTTGCTTACAGATTATGAGGGAATGTTTTATACTTGGACTAACTTCTACATTTGGACTAAGAAAATAAATTACTTTNTTATTTTAATTGATTTGATTAATATTTCTGGATTTTCTACACTGAATAATTTTTCATTTATATTTGAAATCTCACGTTTACACTTATCAATTTTGCATTAAAGCTACAGTTTACACACACCAAATTAATTATTTATGTTTTGTGTAGTATTTGAAAGACATTTTAAAATGTTATTCTCAAAGGTAGTTTTATGTTTGAGTATTTTATTTCATACAAAGTCTATGTAATTTTGTGTTTTGTCTATGTCTACATGCAAAAGTGCAAATGTGTCTTCATGTAATTCAGAATTCCTTAATGATTACTGCTAATGTGTCAACAGTATCACCTGGTTTTGATATAAAGAATCAACCATATTATCATTGAATTTTAAAGATAAAAGCATTTTTCCCATGCTCAGTGTAAGACAAAGGGAAACCGACTGGCCTGGCGTCATTGCATTCCATTTAGACAAAACAAGCAAAGGGAAAGTGAGCAGCATAGTAGGAATTCTGTTAAGCATCACATGAATGCACAACATAACACTACATAATTATTCATTTAAAATTCTCTTTCTTTTCACACTACAATTTTATTACTTGTTACTTCACATTGCACAACAAAGACAAGTCTTTTAAAAATCTTCACAGGGATTGGCGTCCAAATGTATGGGCCTAACTACTTTGCAAGTAACGCTAATCAAATTAAAACCATACAAAAAGAAGTTTTCTAAATCTTTAAAAAATTTCTGAAAGATTTGGCGCCCAATGTGCTGGCCTACAAATAAGACCTTTAAATGAAATATCTGCTGCATTGTTTTAAAATGAAAACATTTCTCCTTTATTCCTCTGACTGCTTTCATGCAGGGGTCTAAGTCATATTCAGAATTATCCAGCAATGAATATTTNATTTCTCCTTTATTCCTCTGACTGCTTTCATGCAGGGGTCTAAGTCATATTCAGAATTATCCAGCAATGAATATTTACGCCACTCTTCATCTGCTTCTTGCACATCCACAAATTGGTTAAGAATGCGAAATCTTTGGAAAATTGGGGCCAATGATTGTACTTGAAATGACTGAAATACTGCTGGATCAACAATAGAGATCATGCTGAAATGGGGATAAGTAAATAGAAATCCGAACAGCTTGTGTAGCTCCTTTGATAATTGTATGTAACAATGTAGGCAAGATTGAAAGAAATACTGCAATTCTTTCTTTGATATGTTGGAGTCTCTTTTTAGTCTTTCTACTCTCTCCTGCGCTCGAATGCCAAAGTAAATAGTTTCAGGGTCCACAAAATATCTTTTGTCGTCATATTTGACATCTTCAACATTAGTTTTTATCACGTAGTCAACATGCAAATAGTTACTATAAATGTTTCCCATCAGCCTTTTTAACACTGGTTTTAGTGTATAAGTAAGAGAGCTTCAGATTTAAATGTAGTATTGAAGTCTGTAAGATGACCTAACACATAAGACATAAACTCAAGGTACAGTTCAGTAAAGGGATTGTTCTTAGCTACGAGCATTTCTTCCAGTGTTTTTGATGGATCGTTGAAAATTGTTTCCCTTAAGTAGAATTTTAGAGCTGAATATTGCTCAATAACTCGGTCAACACAGGCTTTAAGTGATAACCAACGAGTAGATGCAAGAGACAGAATTTTGTGAATTTCCATGTCAACTCCTGAAATTCTCTGAACTTTTTCTGTCTAGAATAACTGCGGATAAAATGAGACCCTAAGTTTGGGAGTAAATCCCCAACAGACCAAGGATGCTTTAAATAGGCATTAAATGCTGCAAGATGAATCATGTGACAGGAGCACCTAATGCATACTAAGTTAGGAATGTCCTGTTTAAGAAGAGAGAAAACATAATGGTTTGCTCCTGCCACAACATTAGTTGTATCAGAAGAGAATTTAATCAGGTTTGATATTGGAATACCTTTTTTAAGTAAACTTTGTGTTAGGCATTTATACAGATTTTCAGCGGCGTGACGTGCGCTCGGTGCGTCCCTTGTCGAAGGGAGACCGTTGGGCGCGCAGTGTCCCTCGAGCTGTGAAAGTGCTGGGCGCCAGCTCAGTGTTGAGCAATGAGATCGGGTCATGGTTAATCACCCTAGGGGGCTCGAGGTAACGCACCGTCAGATAATAGGAAAATGCGAGCTGTATGGCCGCTGCGCACGCCCGGATTAATGAAAGCACTATTGGTTATATGAAATATGATTATTTTATTGAACACTTAACCGAAACAGACACGTGGTGACCGCGTGGTCGAACAATGTAACACACTAATGGATTACGATTAATTAAGGCGCGTGATGCTGCTCTCCCCTCGGTGCATGTAACATACAATACAAGTTATTTCGTGGATGATGTGATGATATGATTACTGAGTGAGGTTGCAACCTCAGGGGCTGGCATCGAGGTTATTGTGAAACGAGAGACTTACCACGTCCGCCCACGTTGAAGTGATGAAGCGTACTGTCAGAGAACTGTGCGGGCCCGTGCTACCTGAGCGCGGGCGACGCCAAGCGGTGGAAAGATGAAACATAAGTGTGACTTAAAATGCTAATGAGATGTAAGAAAATGACATACCTTAGATTAACTTAATCAAACACAATAACCCTATATAACTCACATAATAAAACACAATTACCCTTGCACAAATACACAATAAATAAGGGTTATATAAATATTAAATATTTGCCTCGCAGCAGCCACTGTATTGCCAACTTATTAATGTCACATGTCCCTGACTGGCTGGGTATGTGACGACTGTCTTCAAACACGATAAATAAGATATAAATAAATACTGAATAGATCCACTGAACCAATAAATAATAATGATTAAATTATTAAGCTCTGAATAATTAATGACACTGGTGCAATTTACACACATGGAACAAATACACTTGATAACCATGAATAAACTATACTGATGCACTCCGATCAATAATGTCGCACTGATGTAATTATATTGGTGAACTCTGATTAATTACATAGCACTGAATAAACGATATTGACGAACGCTGATTGATTACATAACACTGAATACACTATCACTCTTGCCCACATGCCTGCTGGTGTGGTGCATTTGGAGTGGAGGACACTACTGCGGCAGTCACAGTGGGCACAAAGGTACCAGTGAACGCCTTGTTCACGTCAAGCGCCAGAACTTGATTCCACCATGTCAAAAAATCTAATTTTTACGGTCCTGTCATTTTCATCATAATATATATAACAGTAAAAGCCCATTGTTTAGTCGAAGCCTGATCTGTAGTTTCATCCATTATCATGGAGAAAAAGCTACCTGGAATACGAAGTTTGTCAAATAGACGCATCGTAAAACAATGTCCCATAGATTCCTTTATTAGAGAAGTTGCCTTAGTTTGATGAAGCACTTTCCTCTTGGCCCTTGCTGGGTTGTTGGGAGCTGGGAGGGGGATCCTCTCAACTTCTTTTTCTTCTTCCTGCAGGTCTGCGAAGACAGCAAAGCTGTTGCTACAAGGTGGCGTTGTCTGGGGCCCTGTGAACTGACAAGTGGTGGGAATAGATGACTAGTTTTTTTTTTTTGTTTTTCCTACTATTTTTTGTAAAGACTCTGTAATTACTACTGGCTTCTTGGGAGACTGGAAATTCANATTTCTCCTTTATTCCTCTGACTGCTTTCATGCAGGGGTCTAAGTCATATTCAGAATTATCCAGCAATGAATATTTGCGCCACTCTTCACCTGCTTCTTGCACATCCACAAATTGGTTAAGAATGCGAAATCTTTGGAAAATTGGGGCCAATGATTGTACTTGAAATGACTGAAATACTGCTGGATCAACAATAGAGATCATGCTGAAATGGGGATCAGTAAATATAAATCCGAACCGCTTGTGTAGCTCCTTTGATAATTGTATGTAACAATGTAGGCAAGATTGAAAGAAATACTGCAATTCTTTCTTTGATATGTTGGAGTCTCTTTTTAGTCTTTCTACTCTCTCCTGCGCTCGAATGCCAAAGTAAATAGTTTCAGGGTCCACAAAATATCTTTTGTCGTCATATTTGACATCTTCAACATTAGTTTTTATCACGTAGTCAACATGCAAATAGTTACTATAAATGTTTCCCATCAGCCTTTTTAACACTGGTTTTAGTGTATAAGTAAGAGAGCTTCAGATTTAAATGTAGTATTGAAGTCTGTAAGATGACCTAACACATAAGACATAAACTCAAGGTACAGTTCAGTAAAGGGATTGTTCTTAGCTACGAGCATTTCTTCCAGTGTTTTTGATGGATCGTTGAAAATTGTTTCCCTTAAGTAGAATTTTAGAGCTGAATATTGCTCAATAACTCGGTCAACACAGGCTTTAAGTGATAACCAACGAGTAGATGCAAGAGACAGAATTTTGTGAATTTCCATGTCAACTCCTGAAATTCTCTGAACTTTTTCTGTCTAGAATAACTGCGGATAAAACGAGACCCTAAGTTTGGGAGTAAATCCCCAACAGACCAAGGATGCTTTAAATAGGCATTAAATGCTGCAAGATGAATCATGTGACAGGAGCACCTAATGCATACTAAGTTAGGAATGTCCTGTTTAAGAAGAGAGAAAACATAATGGTTTGCTCCTGCCACAACATTAGTTGTATCAGAAGAGAATTTAATCAGGTTTGATATTGGAATACCTTTTTTAAGTAAACTTTGTGTTAGGCATTTATACAGATTTTCAGCGGCGTGACGTGCGCTCGGTGCGTCCCTTGTCGAAGGGAGACCGTTGGGCGCGCAGTGTCCCTCGAGCTGTGAAAGTGCTGGGCGCCAGCTCAGTGTTGAGCAATGAGATCGGGTCGTGGTTAATCACCCTAGGGGGCTCGAGGTAACGCACCGTCAGATAATAGGAAAATGCGAGCTGTATGGCCGCTGCGCACGCCCGGATTAGTGAACGCACTATTGGTTATATGAAATATGATTATTTTATTGAACACTTAACCGAAACAGACACGTGGTGACCGCGAGATCGAACAATGTAACACACTAATGGATTACGATTAATTAAGGCGCGTGACGCTGCTCTCCCCTCGGTGCATGTAACATACAATACAAGTTATTTCGTGGATGATGTGATGATATGATTACTGAGTGAGGTTGCAACCTCAGGGGCTGGCATCGAGGTTCTTGTGAAACGAGAGACTTACCACGTCCGCCCACGTTGAAGTGATGAAGCGTACTGTCAGAGAACTGTGCGGGCCCGTGCTACCTGAGCACGGGCGACGCCAAGCGGTGGAAAGACGAAACATAAGTGTGACTTAAAATGCTAATGAGATGTAAGAAAATGACATACCTTAGATTAACTTAATCAAACACAATAACCCTATATAACTCACATAATAAAACACAATTACCCTTGCACAAATACACAATAAATCAGGGTTATATAAATATTTGCCTCGCAGCAGCCACTGTATTGCCAACTTATTAATGTCACATGTCCCTGACTGGCTGGGTATGTGACGACTGTCTTCAAACACGATAAATATGATATAAATAAATACTGAATAGATCCACTGAACCAATAAATAATAATGATTAAATTATTAAGCTCTGAATAATTAATAACACTGGTGCAATTTACACACATGGAACAAATACACTTGATAACCATGAATAAACTATACTGATGCACTCCGATCAATAATGTCGCACTGATGTAATTACATTGGTGAACTCTGATTAATTACATAGCACTGAATAAACGATATTGACGAACGCTGATTGATTACATAACACTGAATACACTATCACTCTTGCCCACATGCCTGCTGGTGTGGTGCATTTGGAGTGGAGGACACTACTGCGGCAGTCACAGTGGGCACAAAGGTACCAGTGAACGCCTTGTTCACGTCAAGCGCCAGAACTTGATTCCACCATGTCAAAAAATCTAATTTTTACGGTCCTGTCATTTTCATCATAATATATATAACATTAAAAGCCCATTGTTTAGTCGAAGCCTGATCTGTAGTTTCATCCATTATCATGGAGAAAAAGCTACCTGGAATACGAAGTTTGTCAAATAGACGCATCGTGAAACAATGTCCCATAGATTCCTTTATTAGAGAAGTTGCCTTAGTTTGATGAAGCACTTTCCTCTTGGCCCTTGCTGGGTTGTTGGGAGCTGGGAGGGGGATCCTCTCAACTTCTTCTTCTTCTTCCTGCAGGTATGCGAAGACAGCAAAGCTGTTGCTACAAGGTGGCGTTGTCTCGGGGACCTGTGAACTGACAAGTGGTTGGATTAGATGACTAGTTAGTTTTTTTTGTTTTTCCTACTATTTTTTGTAAAGACTCTGTAATTACTACTGGCTTCTTGGGAGACTGGAAATTCAGAGGATGAACAGATGTCTCGGAGTAACTCACTATTCCCCCTTCTTACTGCTGTCAACTTGTTGGCAGTTTGGGAGTGTTCTGTTTTCCAGTGTTCAATTTCACTGTTCATTATTTATAGTACTCTCTCTTTCTGTTCCACTCGTTCCTGAAGGCATTTTGTTTATTTATCTAGCAATATTACAAGATTTAGTTACCTTATTTTTAAATTTTTAAGTTCCAAATTACTCTGATCTGGTTAAGATATTGTGTCAATCGATTGAAATAACTTTAGTTAAACACCAATTGTGAATTTCGTAATGAAATGTCGTGTATTTGGTCGTTCTTGCTTTCAACTNCATAATGAAATGCAGTGTATTTGGTCGTTCTTGCTTTCAACTCGCCATGGCATAACTGAATGTTTAATTAGGTCTGGCTATTTTCCTACTAATGGTGTAGTCATTTTAGTTGTACTGCTTTTCTGGTCGACCGTTGGGGTCGGAAAAATGCTGTAGTGTGGCCACACTACAGCATTTTTAAATAAACAAAATTACAGAAACAGCCACAAAAACATTATCTAACCTAGCTTTAATATAAAAATGAACAATCAAGCTAGGTGCTGAAAATGAACACAATGGGTTTTGACATGAAAAACAAAATTATATTCCTAGAAATGGAATACAAGGTTACAAGAACATAGTTAAAAATAAGTGTGTGCCTAAAAATTGTACAACCACCAGGCTATGGCAGAGAACACACGAGCTGGAAGCAGCCTGGTTACAGCAGGCTTTCTATATCAACAAATAGGTACCCTTCACTATGCGACCACCGAAGCTACTACGACCAGGGCAGAAGGTCTTCGTCAGAAGCAATCTGCTGTCCTCGGAGCACAAAAACTTTTGTGCCTGACTTGGAGCAAGTGGAGTGGTCCGCATGTAGTAACAAAGGCTTTACGGTCCACCAAATAACTGGTCCGTTTCAAAAGCCGATGGAACATCCACGTCCACAAAGACGATGTCAGAGGAGCTGCACGTAATGAAAAGCAAGCAGACTCCGCAGACAACGAACAACAACCACCACGCGACATACCATCAACACAAGCGGCGGAATCGTCAGAGAGCCACACAATGCGAGACTTGTTCTGTCCCATGATGGCTAGCGTCCAAACGCCCTCAGTGATATTCGGTGGAAGACAAGACCCAGTATCCCACACCACAGAGGCCGANAACGCCCTCAGTGATATTCGGTGGAAGACAAGACCCAGTATCCCACACCACAGAGGCCGAAATAACACCAGAAGAAGCTACAAGGCGTCGAGGCACCGTCGCCGAGGCGTCCACTCCAGCAAACCCTGCCGAAACACATACAGACGAAGAGATAATTGGGGGCAGCACACCCAGACAGGGTGATTTACCAGTGGTCATCATGTCGACAGCAGAGACCAACGAGTATAGCACAGCAGGTACTCTACGAGCAGCCAGTTAGACATTCGAGGGGAACACATCAACAGGGATTCATGTGACCCCCTGCCCCTGACATCGCTGGCCAAACTGGCGCCCCCATACCACTAGCAGCAGCAGTGACGACGAGAGTGGGACCAAGAGCCACACACCTCCTCACCAAGTGGCCTCGTCTAGTCATGTGGGCCTGCTGTACGTAGTCTGTGGGGACTGTACACCCCACAGCACAACCAGGCACAAGCAAGCCCATCATCAGTATTACTGGCACCACTCAACACAGCACGAGCAGAGCGAACCTCGCAGGGATGTTACAACCTGCTACCACANCTAGTCATGTGGGCCTGCTGTACGTAGTCTGTGGGGACTGTACACCCCACAGCACAACCAGGCACAAGCAAGCCCATCATCAGTATTACTGGCACCACTCAACACAGCACGAGCAGAGCGAACCTCGCAGGGATGTTACAACCTGCTACCACACAGGGTCTGGCCATCGGTTCTGCTGTGCTCCGCCTGATGGCGAGCACCGTGCCAACGATAAGAACATGGGACGAGGTAATCAGCAAGATTATCTCAATGGTGTTTGTGAAAGCACCCGCTTCGCCTAGCACTGTGTAAGTCAGTTGACAATCCTACTTTAATCTGAGCACGTGGACGACACCAGGACACAATCGGGGTTTGGACCCCATCCGACCGGTACTTGTGCTCACACTCAGTACTGCACTATAAGGGTGTAGCATACATGAAGGCGACACCAGGTTTGTAGCACCCCTGATCAGGATGCGTACGAACAAACGATGCCATTGCGAAACACAAAGTGTTTGAGAGTGTAAGTGGCCCCCAAAAGCAGAGCCTAATCATTCCCAGTTTACCCAAAGTGTACACCACAAGTGAACTGTGTTTTTAAACATATTTTCAGATTACATCAAAGTGAAGTGCCAACTACTTCCTACTACTTAGAGCCTGGGCTTCACCCTTGCCAACATAAGCTTAGCTCTCACAGGCATCACCTAACTGGGGGCATTTCAGTTTATGTATTTTTCTTTAGGTATTGTGACTGTAAAAGTGTATATATTTACTTTGTAGCTGTCAACAGGTTACAAGCACTAAGCTTGATACTGGATGCACGGTTGCTAAGGCAGGGATCTAGATTGTAGACTGCTCTACACTCCCTTATGCCGAAATGGATTCTCCTAGCTTCTGGTTCGACGATATAGTGTCGTACAGTTAGCCATGGGAGACTGAGAATGACTTCTTCACATAGCTTGTTGTTGATGAGTGCTACCGTGTTTGTATGGAAATCTCATATACATACTGTGATGTTGGTTCCTGCCTTGGTTTCCCAGCTATTGTTGGTTGTGGCTAAATGAATGACTTCACTGTGAGGCCACAGAGCTCTCACATCAACGAACCCTGGCTGTACAAATTTGTAGGATGCGGCCATNTGCACGGTTGCTAAGGCAGGGATCTAGATTGTAGACTGCTCTACACTCCCTTATGCCGAAATGGATTCTCCTAGCTGCTGGTTCGACGATATAGTGTCGTACAGTTAGCCATGGGAGACTGAGAATGACTTCTTCACATAGCTTGTTGTTGATGAGTGCTACCGTGTTTGTCTGGAAATCTCATATACATACTGTGATGTTGGTTCCTGCCTTGGTTTCCCAGCTATTGTTGGTTGTGGCTAAATTAATGACTTCACTGTGAGGCCACAGAGCTCTCACATCAACGAACCCTGGCTGTACAAATTTGTAGGATGCGGCCATGTCAATAAGTGCATAGCACTTCACACTGTTGACGTACACTGGAATGTATATTAACTTACTTTGTGTAGGCTGTTGATCTGCGAGGAGCTGCTGCATTAAGGAATGTTGAGGGGTTAGATTCGGGATCAGCTTATTGGGACTGGGGGAGGCGATTCAAGGGCAATCACTATTACAGTTGTACTTTTCGCCTGGACAGTTTTTTGCATGGGCAGGGTGGCTTCTTTGTTTTGTACCATACCTGGTTGCCATTGTTGATTACCATGGGTTCAACTGGTTTTTATGGTGGCTTTGACACGACGAGAGGTGTGCCCTGCCAAGTCGCGCCATTGTTACCAGATTTGCTGTAACTGGTTTTGATTCCACCGAACCTGGCAGTTACTTTGTGCTATGTACTCTCTTTTTTGGTCCTGGCTTTCGCACTTGGTGTTGTCCAAGATCATTAACAGGCTGTGAATGAGTGGGACTAGTGCGCTACCTTACTCTGGTAGAACCACTCTGGCTGCTACCTCCAGTACCTGGGTCACCGTCATACTTGGGTAATACTGTTGTACCAGGTTTATATTTCGTATAGCAAAAGCTGTTTTAGTTTCGTGAGCCGATTTTTTTTCCGGTATTGCGCGACTGCGTGCTTGTAAACAGGCGNTATAGCAAAAGCTGTTTTAGTTTCGTGAGCCGATTTTTTTTCCGGTATTGCGCGACTGCGTGCTTGTAAACAGGCGAAAGTACCATAATATCGGCACTTGAATGCTGATAAAAATTTGTTCTATTTCATCCTATAGTGGTTAACCGACTGCCACCATAATCACGTGTCTCTGATCAGCTGTCCCCCGACACAGTTAGGCCACTCCTCCTCGCATACACCATAATGGTGGAGCTGGGTTCTACAGTCCTCGAGGAAGGTCGGGGGTCCTCTGTCGGTAAGCCTACAAACATCGGTAACGATTGAAACTGTGCTGTTGTGTTACTGCCTGTTGAGTACTGTTTTATTTCTGTATTTTTTTCCCTGTTCTGTACTTGCTCAGGTTGGCACAGTTAGGATGTAAATTGTGCAAGTGGTACAGTGAAAGCAGTGGTGGGGCATGTATTCTNACTTGCTCAGGTTGGCACAGTTAGGATGTAAATTGTGCAAGTGGTACAGTGAAAGCAGTGGTGGGGCATGTATTCTGCGTGGCCGTTTGCATTGCCATAGCTTTCGCACGATGCATTGTGCATACCTGGCATTCGTATGAATGTTCTATGTCCGCTATCAACTTGTTCATGGAAACACACCTTTGGTGAGCCTGATGCCCACAAAGCCAGCCCTTCACTACATCGTTCCTGGCACCATAGCACACGGGCTGTTTAAATTGTGTTGGTGGTAATTGATTACCACTGAGTAAATCTGGACAGACAGTAATAACACAGTGCACACACAAATTGTCCCTCGTAAATGCACACATGTTCCTGCAGTGCAATGCACTGTGGTTGGTATGGCTTGTTACTGTGTACACAATTTATTATGTCCTGTCCTTTTCCATCGCACTATACAAAATTTGTGCACAGTTCGTACGGTCGTAATTGTATCGGTCGAGGTTTTGTTTGTGCTTCTGTACTGTTTTATTGTTTACACTGACATGGTTTTCCTATTAGGGGATTAGTAAAACCGAGTGTTTAGATTGGGTGTATGCAACAAAGCTAGGCTGGTATTGCTACGGACGTTTGTTCTATTGTGGAATGTTGTGCTTGAATGCATTATGTGACCTTCGATTACTATTTGTGCATGTACACTGACAAGTATTGGCATTGATCGTAAAAAAATTCTATGGTGGTTGTGCTCGCGACCGGGTGTACACACCTTTTTTGCACAAGACCGCTGGTTTTTCTGCCAAAGTACGCATTGCCATCTTTCCCCTTTGTGTACTCATGTGAGCTGAGTGTGGGAGATGAAGCGCAGTAGTTACCATTCGTANCCGGTTTTTCTGCCAAAGTACGCATTTCCATCTTTCCCCTTTGTGTACTCATGTGAGCTGAGTGTGGGAGATGAAGCGCAGTAGTTACCATTCGTAGAAACAGGTGACGCGGAGTCGTGGGTCTCTCCGCCCTAAGCAGTTCATTCTAACGATGTGTGAGAGGGTGGGATCGGCCCATAATATAGTGTGCAGGGGTGGGAGTGCATTTCACACGTCCTCGCATATCTTCGTCGTCACTCGAATCCCTCGTTCTCCAGTGGCGATTGACATCAGTGGGGTGACAGAAAATGGCAACTTCGTTCTGGAATGCGGGGTGCTATTGGCAATGGCTGTTGTTGACCTCATGATCTTCCACCATATTGAAATTCTAAGGAAATGTTTGCCAACATGTTTTGAAAATTTTCTTGTAGAGCCTGAAATTGATTTTTACACTGTTTTAAAATGTCTAAAATTTATGTTGTGAAATTCTACTAGCGCCTGAAGAGCTCTTGTATTCGATACTTCATGGGTAAATATTATATAAAAAGTTAAGAAAAATGCCAAAAATGTTACAAAGATACAAAAACCGCTTGAGAACATTTAGCACTGTTTGATTTTACCACAGTTATGTTGTCTGCACAATCACACA
>NQII01000929.1:9016-27436 GCA_002778355.1 Clitarchus hookeri | reverse complement strand
GTCGTCACGATGTAATTTAACTTGCCTTCGTGCACCCATCTGGATGATGTAGTCGGTCTTTCCCACCCTTCGTACTTCTGTGTGGGGTCTAATCCAGCAGAAAGTGAACCCTGCACAGAAATTGGCTTGGGCGGCCGACTGCCGGTGTTCTCGCATGTAGACATGTTGTGCAATTTGTATCTATTTCGGGGGCCATGTGGTTTCTGGCAGCCACTGTTGGATGTACAGCTCCTGTCATTACCTGGCCCGTTCGAACTTCTGCCGGCAGTGTCCTTCGTGTGTCTCCATTTCTGAGGGTACTGAGTTCGAGGTAGGTTGTAGGTATGCATATTGCCCCGGTCGTGCCAGATCTTGCCCGTATAGTAATTCTGCAGGCGAGTGACCTGTGGCTTCGTTCTGTCGATTTCTCAGGCAGAACAGTATCTCTGGGACATGGGTGGCTCAGGTAGTATGGTTATCCCCCATGCGAAGCTGGAATTGGGCCTTGAAATCATCGTTCCTTTGTTCTGTGGGATTCGCACAGGGGTTTTACACCCCAGTTGTGTGGTGTACCGCCGGCCATTTGGTGCACAGTTCCCGCCATCGCTTTCCCCTGAACTACGTCTGTTGTTGCAGATGATTACCTTAGGGTAACACCAGCAGGTGAGGAAATCATTCTGCAATTATCCCACTATGTTTATGAGAGGTGAATATGGGATGAGATAAGCCTCGCACCACCTCGTGCACAAATCTGTCACCACCAATAATAATCTCTTCACGATTGGGGTGCAGGGATATGGTCCCATCAGGTTGAAGGCGATGGTCACAAAGGGTTTCTGTGGTACACGGGGTTGCTGTTGAGTAACATCTTCGGCACGGCACATTTTCAGGCGGTTGCATGTTTCTCAGACACCTACAAATTCCCTCACTTCTGGGGTAAGCCCTGGCTAGAAATAGTGGGCTAGTATGCTCCGTTTGGTTTGTGCGGCTCCCGGGTGTCCCACCAGGCGGCTTGCGTGCCAATGTTCCAGGACGAACGTCCGTCCCTCCTCCGGTACATACATTCGCTAGTTTTCCTCTTTCCCTGTGGTCTGGGTCTCCATGTGATTATCGACCGCATACCATTTGGCCAGCTGTTATCTCGCACACTGTGCCTTGCACTCTCCGACATCTGTGGACAGTTGTTGTGCGGCGAGTACTTGTTTGTGTACCGCATCACTTGTTAGGTCTTTGGTGGCATCACTCATNCTGTGGACAGTTGTTGTGCGGCGAGTACTTGTTTGTGTACCGCATCACTTGTTAGGTCTTTGGTGGCATCACTCATGCCTATGGTGACGTGCTGTAGCTGGGCAACCGGCGGACTGTCTGGCTTGAATAGGACTTCCTACTCGTCTTCATCACATGCTTTTTCGGTTCTACAGGGCCCATGGGAAAGTGCGTCGGCTAGTTGATTTTCTTCGCCCAGGGTGTGTTCCACAACGAAATCATAGGACTGCAATAACATGGACCACCGTGTGAGTTTGTTGCGGACAGTGTACATGTTATGCAGCAGCATTAAACACTGATTGTCGGTCCTCAATGTGAATCATTGGTACTCTAGGTGTTGGAGGTAGTGTTTTAGTGGCTATACCATTGCCAAGCATTCCCTCTCGTTCACATTGTAGCTGTGTTCGCGTTGGACAAACTTTGCACTACTGTGGCCTATGATTCTGCATTCCCCGTAATAATCGTTTTGAAATAGAATGGTGCCAGCCCCTCTTGACTGGCATCTGTTTGCAGATATAAATGCCTCTGGGGGTCTAAATGGGACAGTTTCTCACACTGTTGGAATCTGTGTTTGAATTTTTGGAAAGCGTTTTGGGAATCGTCGTTCCTTAGAAACGTTGTATTGGCAACAGGGGGGTTAGTAGGGCTGTTATCATGGCGAGGTCTTGTATTGAGCGCCTTAACAAGTTTATAAGCCCGAAAAAATTTTGCCGGCGTTAGCGCATGTTGGGTGTGGGATAGTCTTGAAATAGCCTCAATTGTTCGTGCTTGTGCTGGATACCTTTGTCGTCGACCATATGGTCCAGGTATTGAAGACATGTTTTCCCTATATGACATTTTCCATTGGAACACATTAACCTATTGATATCCAGACACACCAAGACAAGGGATAGGTGTTCTTCCCATGTTTTTGACCAGATCACAACGTCGTCTAGGTATGCAATCGTACACTCCCCTATCAGACCATCCAGGATGCAGACCATCATGCTCTGGATGGTGGATAAGGACTCATTTCTGCCTAAAGAGTATGGCACAAAATTCAAAACTGTGGCCATCGGGGGCCGTGAATGCGGTCTTGAGACGGTCTTCGGGTCGTACTGGTACTTACCAATAGCTGCTTCTCAGGTCAAGGGAAGATAGAATCTTGGTGTCCCCTAACATGTTTAGTGCAGAGTTCACACTGATTAAGGGCGGGGCTTACTTTCGATCACTTGGTTGAAGAGGCAGAAGTCAACGCAAAACTTCCAACTCCCGTCTTTCTTGGGGGCCAGAGTGATAGCTGAGTTGTAATTGCTTTCCGAGGGTTCTATTACCTCATCCCTAATCATTTCATAGATAAGTTGATTAATAATCCTGAAGTGATAGGGATCATAATCACAAGGGGCGGACCATAGGGGTTCATCTTTACTGAGTGGTATACCGTGTTCTGCCATGTTCGTTCTTTTAAGGGGGTCTGCCATGGCAAATACGTCCCCTCGTTCGGCNTGAGTGGTATACCGTGTTCTGCCATGTTCGTTCTTTTAAGGGGGTCTGCCATGGCAAATACGTCCCCTCGTTCGGCGAGGAATCGTTGGATCGTGTCCCTATGTTCTGCGATTACGGCATGGTCGAATGTGTCTAGTTGGACAGATTGTTCGCTGTTTCCTCTGCGATGCCCTAGGCTGTACACCATTCGCCGTTCGGTCAAACTGAAGTGAATGCGGTCCAAGGCGATTTCATTAATGGTGTTGTGTTGTCGAAGCCACAGCACCCCTAGAATCAGATATTCTGGTATCTCGTCGGATACGAGGGGGATAATGTCCATAGAACAATCACGAATATGTATTTCNTGAGTGGTATACCGTGTTCTGCCATGTTCGTTCTTTTAAGGGGGTCTGCCATGGCAAATACGTCCCCTCGTTCGGCCAGGAATCGTTGGATCGTGTCCCTATGTTCTGCGATTACGGCATGGTCGAATGTGTCTAGTTGGACAGATTGTTCGCTGTTTCCTCTGCGATGCCCTAGGCTGTACACCATTCGCCGTTCGGTCAAACTGAAGTGAATGCGGTCCAAGCGATTTTATTAATGGTGTTGTGTTGTCGAAGACACAGCACCCTTAGAATCAGATATTCTGGTATCTCGTCGGATACGAGGGGGATAATGTCCATAGAACAATCACGAATATGTATTTCNTTAGAATCAGATATTCTGGTATCTCGTCGGATACGAGGGGGATAATGTCCATAGAACAATCACGAATATGTATTTCCAATTTGACATACCCAAACATTCGCTGGACCCGTTAAATGTGGCCAATTGTACGATTTGTTTGTCCCTGGTGATCAGCTGTTGGTCTATTAACCCAGCCTGCACGAAGTTATGCGATGAGGCCATATCGATAGGCGACGATATTCCACTCATCCAACCGCATGGGTATTCTGATCAGTTAATCACTGGCGGAGCTAACCTGGCCTAGGTCATGGTCGATCTGTTTCGGGAGTTCTGGTCGCAACACTGGCGGAGCGGATAACCCCCCAATTTGCCCTACTCTGCTTTGTTGTTTCCCTGTGATTCACTCGCCCACCTCGGGCACATTTTGTGCCAGTGGTACTGTTCGTCCTTACATATACGGCAGCGAGGCAGGTTTGGCAGGCCCTTCCCACTATTGATGTCCCGAATTTTGAGATTGTCCCTTATGCCACTCTTCCCTTCGGACGTCCGAGTGTCCACAGTATTGATACGCGCATCTGTCCACCCGACTTTACTGTGCGCAATAAAATTTGCCGCCCTGAGCTTTTCCGTGTATTGTGCTACACTTACAGCTGTTCTTAGGAAATGTTATGTTCCGTTGAACAGCATGGGTCGTAAGGCCAGTCGGCATTCGTGTCTCACCATTTCCACGATCGTTTCTAGCACATCTTCCTCTGGGAGATGTAGATAATGCCTGTCTGCAANTATTCGTGTCTCACCATTTCCACGATCGTTTCTAGCACATCTTCCTCTGGGAGATGTAGATAATGCCTGTCTGCAAGACTTAACTTTCGACTTACGAATATGTCCAAATCTTCGGTAGCGCCTTGTTCCTCGGTAAACAGGGTGACCTACTGTTTAGACTTGGTATATATGTTCGCATATCTGGCCATAAATTTGCATACGAATTGTTCCCAGGGACATGTCGCATTCTGTGGCCGACCCCCACCATGCTTTCGCTTCTCCGAGTAGTTGGTTCCCGATGAATACCACCCACTCTTCTCCGCTAACCCTGTACCATTGTAATCGGGTAGTACACTCTCTGAGGAACGCGCGTGCTTCCTCAGCTGTCTGGGCTGAAAAGTTTGGGAGTGTCTGAAATTTGGCGGGTGTCACAAAATTCTGCCCAGTTAGGCTATCCCTGTACTCGGAGGGCTGATGGCCCCGGTGTTTCGCACTGTGTCCCGCCGGCTTCTATGATTCCCTGCTATGTGGGCATGGGTGGGACGAGTTCCATTCGCTGGGTTTGTTGGTTATGTAATCACAGCACAGGATGGGTGAACATGTCAATTTTCCTTTTTATTCGCGTGGGTACTGGTATGGTCCCATATTGGGTTGCCTACTTTTACTGACACTGTTAACACGTAACTGTTTCCTCATGGACCGCCTGCCAATCCCCTGCGGACACACATGTAAGGTAAAAAATCGCGTAACACTCTTTGCATTTTAAGAACTTCTTTTCGGGGTTCACACAATATGCTATCCGACACATAGAATCCTTGTTGTTGTTTGGGTACTCACCATTTTCTTGGTGAAGCTCGTTCTTTGGGAATTCTGACTGGCATGTTGTCCACTGTTCCGTGCATTGCAAGCACTGGAACTGATGGTGCCACAGGGTAAACCATTCTGCGTGGTATAAGCAACTCGTATGTATTATGTGTTGGCATGTAGCACAGCGCTTGAAGTCTGTGCCGATCCCCGCACACTTGGATCGCGGACAGCAGTAGGCGACAGCTGTGGAAGCGAGTAGATAAAGGAAGTAAGCATCGTATTCGGTTGGTGGGCATATGTTATATTTATCGAAGGGACCGAGTGTTCGCGGTTTTCCGCACTGATTACACTTCCGACAGATGGATGCTATAATTGAATTGTATTCCATTTCTCAATAGTCTTTTGTATATCACACAATGCGATTGCACATGGAACACATGGTCGACACGATGCGGTAGCCCGGTCCTTTGTTGTAATCGCTGACCAGCGGCCTTTTCCATTCGCTGGCTCCTCACGCATGTGGAGCATATTATCCAGTCGGCTGTTACATCACAGTATATTGTCCCACGCGGGCCTGACCTATGCCACAAAATGGCGGTGTGGACTGCATTATTCCTGGTCAAGCAGCACAAATGGAGAATTTTAAGTCTCACTGTCCNTGCCACAAAATGGCGGTGTGGACTGCATTATTCCTGGTCAAGCAGCACAAATGGAGAATTTTAAGTCTCACTGTCCTTTCTTCTCCGTTCTCCGGATTTGCACACACATGTTTGTTACACTTTATTTTTGCCACACCTAGTTAGGAAAGCCATTTAAGGTTACCTGAGCGGTCGGGGATAGTAATGCGGATGTCGTCCGGCGACTATGTTAAGAAAAGTAAGAATATTACACAATATTGATATTTAGAATAGAATGGGCACCGCTTACTGGGAGAGAACGAAGTCGCAGTTCTCAAAATCGTAGGCCAAACGACCACAAGGCTGTATCTCCTGACACAAACGGTATAAATTTACAGGAAAACGTAATGTATAGCCGCAGTATAAAGGCTCCCCAGTATGTCTTTTTATTATTAACTTTTAACCTTATAAATGAAGGATGCCTCCTTGAGACGTCGATGACTTCCTGGACAGGGCCAGGGCCTGAAATACAACACTAAATGAGAACCCACAAGCTTCGGTTAACTCAAGTAAATTGTATTGCTGAATAGTGTACACAGTTTCATATATACAATGCAAATTAAAACGGAATTGACTCACAAGGCCTACCAGCGGCTGTTACTGTACCTAAAGGCCAAGCATGGTGTAAAAACTTGCAATAGTAATTAAACCTCCAGGGTCGGTAAAATTAACTGACATAGGGGTACTGCAAACGTGAGGAAGACTGTTGGTAAACCAAATTAAAGTTCCAGTAAATGACATTAACCTATTGCAGTTAAGTGTTCAGGACAAAGTATGAAAGTGCTCCGCGATGCGACGCACGTGCAGCACCTAAGACCTGTGGACTCAAAATTGCTGGAGATGGCGTCTGCGAGCGGCGTCCTTTGCCAAGAGCTCGCTCCACTCCGCGAGGTAATTTAATTAACTGATCTCATTAACATAGAACTTGAAACATATATACATAAAATATTGAAACATTCTGAGTGTATTTTCTTACTACTGTAGAGATATTATAGTTCTTAGTTAAGCACTAATTTAAATGCAAAACATGATTATATAGTGCCTTCCAGAGCACGTGAGAAATTTAGGTNAGTTCTTAGTTAAGCACTAATTTAAATGCAAAACATGATTATATAGTGCCTTCCAGAGCACGTGAGAAATTTAGGTCTGTTAAGTTTTGTGGCACACTATGACCGGAACTGTCAGGTTGAAAGAAAGTCTCATTATTTCCCATGTCACTAATTGTCTTGATTAGACACACATTTACACTCGGACAATTATGTAGAACACTTAAAATACTCTAGTCTTGCTACTCTACACCTCATTAAATATGCAGATGGCGTGCATTTATTCTGCGATTACTTCGCAATCCTGTAAGGGCGAATTTCACGAACATTTACCAGTGGGCGAAAATATCTAAGGCTAATTACTACACATTGTAACACTTGATTCCTATCCGAATTACACAGAACTCTCTAGGGACATCACAGGCATTTGGTTGGATCACTTGCTGAACGATGCGGAAACGCATCGGGACATACGACGTGCGTGTTCCGCGCACTGCACTGGTGCAGCGACTGCGGGCTGATGACTTCATGATAGTGGCCGTGCCAGAGCACACAGGAGTGGTCTAAGTCAACTTGTGAAGTTTACATACAGTTCCAGCCCTTCTAAGTTGGTTAGAAAAATTGTGATTTGTTTGCCATGTTTATGACACTTAGCTTGNTTACATACAGTTCCAGCCCTTCTAAGTTGGTTAGAAAAATTGTGATTTGTTTGCCATGTTTATGACACTTAGCTTGGTGTAACACATTTTGGATGCCCTAGAATGAGTGTAACAAGATCTAGGACATTTGAAATGTTAGAAAACTGTCTGAAAACCACTTTTCAAAACTTGAAAATTTAACTTGAAATTTTCCAAAAGTTGCAGAATGTTGGAAAATGACATTAGTAGCCATACCAGATGGGTGCCATAGTCGCGAGATAATGGCATATGAAAAATTCTGTACAATAAATTTAAAAATGAAAATTTTGCAATTTTTTAAAATATTGGGAAATATTGAAAAGTGCNTGGAAAATGACATTAGTAGCCATACCAGATGGGTGCCATAGTCGCGAGATAATGGCATATGAAAAATTCTGTACAATTAATTTAAAAATGAAAATTTTGCAATTTTTCAAAATATTGGGAAATATTGAAAAGTGCTTCTCTAGCCACACTGTGGGTGCCATTTTACACGAGGTCAAGGTTGAAGAATGGCAGGGCCATCTCCGATGCACTTTTACTCTTGCAAAGTTCTGGTGGGAAACACTCAACAGATACATCTTGTTGGTTTTTTATCTGCTGCTTTGCTGTTGTTTGTCGTCACCTAGTCACCCAGGTAGCTAAGCTGTTATCCCGATCCTTTACATTTCAATTGAAGATGTATGAATTGTGGTGCGATTGGCTGTTATCTGTGGGCAGTCGCAGTTTGCCCAATTCCGCCTTGGGTGCCCGTAGTGGGGTAGACAGTTATGCTGGTATGAGGCTAGCTAAATGCAAAGTTGTGAGGCCACTTCACATGCCAATTAAACAATGACAAAATTACACATTACACTGAAAAAAACACTTAAACCATGAGAATGGCTGCTTGGTAGGTCCAGTTCCCGAAATGCCTTAAAGAGGCAATGCTTGCAATAAAAATGCTTGACTTGGAGTTCAAGTCATTTATTGACGTTCTGACAATACAAACCAGCTGATGATGCTCATGCCGTTAAGCGGACCCGAAACACTAAACCCTTCGGGGGCTAATGTGGGAAAGTGAGCATGTGCTATCCGGAGTTACGTGATGATGTTACACTCCTGCGGGCCTTGAATCTACAGGAGGCTGAGAGGTGCTCCTCCCGGACGATGAAGTTAACTTAAATTAATAATCCAGTTGATAAAAGATGAAAATCTATTTTTTTTATGGAAGACAAAGAAGCTGTTGAAGTACCCGGGAGTCGTGAACTGCGCAGCCTGCTCTGATGAATGCCCGTTTTAGAATAAATGGCTGCTGGCGTCTTTCCGACCACTTGCAGTGAAGGCGTCGGTAGTCGGAAATGTGTGACCCTAAAAGAAAACGCCAAATAGGGTTAGGCCCTTAATTGTTTACATTGCAGGAGTGGGAAAATTCTCTTAGTTAAATGGTGACTGAAAATTTTCCCTAATGAAAAGTTATGTATTCTACAAACTACACAACCATCTGAATTATTAATGGCAACAAACTTTCGTATTGTTAAGTTTAATGCACATAATGCTGGAAACGTGTCTATCCGAGTCCGTAAAAATTTTGACTGCTGCAAAATAATCATATACAATTTTACACTCACCATACCTAAAGAAAAATACATAAACTTAAATGCCCCCAGTCAGGTGATACCTGGGGGAGCTAAGCTTCGGTTGGTACAGGTGGAGCTCGTGCTCTAATTAGGAAGTAGTTGGCGGTTCACTTTGACGTAATCTGAAATTATGTTCAAAAANGGTCCAGTTCCCGAAATGCCTTAAAGAGGCAATGCTTGCAATAAAAATGCTTGACTTGGAGTTCAAGTCATTTATTCACGTTCTGACAATACAAACCAGCTGATGATGCTCATGCTGTTAAGCGGACCCGAAACACTAAACCCGTCGGGGGCTAATGTGGGAAAGTGAGCATGTGCTATCCGGAGTTACGTGATGATGTTACACTCCTGCGGGCCTTGAATCTTCAGGAGGCTGAGAGGTGCTCCTCCCGGGCGATGAAGTTAACTTAAATTAATAATCCAGTTGATAAAAGATGAAAATCTATTTTTTTTATGGAAGACAAAGAAGCTGTTGAAGTACCCGGGAGTCGTGAACTGCGCAGCCTGCTCTGATGAATGCCCGTTTTAGAATAAATGGCTGCTGGCGTCTTTCCGACCACTTGCAGTGAAGGCGTCGGTAGTCGGAAATGTGTGACCCTAAAAGAAAACGCCAAATAGGGTTAGGCCCTTAATTGTTTACATTGCAGGAGTGGGAAAATTCTCTTCGTTAAATGGTGACTGAAAATTTTCCCTAATGAAACGTTATGTATTTTACAAACTACACAACCATCTGAATTATTAATGGCAACACACTTTCGTATTGTTAAGTTTAATGCACATAATGCTGGAAACGTGTCTATCCGAGTCCGTAAAAATTTTGACTGCTGCAAAATAATCATATACAATTTTACACTCACTATACCTAAAGAAAATACATAAACTTAAATGCCCCCAGTCAGGTGATACCTGGGGGAGCTAAGTTTCGGTTGGCACAGGTGGAGCTCGTGCTCTAATTAGGAAGTAGTTGGCGGTTCACTTTGACGTAATCTGAAATTATGTTCAAAAANCACAGGTGGAGCTCGTGCTCTAATTAGGAAGTAGTTGGCGGTTCACTTTGACGTAATCTGAAATTATGTTCAAAAACACAGTTCACTAGTGGTGTACTTTTTGGGTAAACTGGGAATGATAAGGCTCTGCTTTTGGGGGCCACTAACACTCTCAAACACTCAGTGTTGCACAATTGCATCGTTTGTTCGTACGCCTCTTGATCAGGGGTCTACAAAGCCTGTTTACACTTTCACACATCCTAGGCACTGACAGTGCAGCACTACAGCACTAAGTGTGAGCACACAAGCCGGTCAGTTGAGATGCGAACCACAAGACTGCCCTGGTGTCGCCCACGTGATCGGATCAAAGTCAGCTGACACGCGCGGTGCTGGGCGAATCGGGTGCTTTCCCAAACACCATCGAGATTTTATTGCTGATGGCCCCACCCAATATTATTGTAGTCGTCTCGCTGCTCGGCCAGGGCTGTTGTACTGTGGTGCAGCGAATATTCCTGGAGACCAATGAGTTTGGGCTCACATTAGTGGATTACCNCGGCCAGGGCTGTTGTACTGTGGTGCAGCGAATATTCCTGGAGACCAATGAGTTTGGGCTCACATTAGTGGATTACCCATATGTCCCTACTCCTTCAAATGAAATGCATTTTATTGTTAGTTCATTTGACGAATGCAGTAATCACTCTATTTCTAATTTCATAAGTACGACGACTAAACCTTAACATATAGGACAAAAAATTTTGTTCGTTTTAAAAATGTTGACATGTCATATCACACATATGAATTTAGTTAATTTTTTATNGGCCAGGGCTGTTGTACTGTGGTGCAGCGAATATTCCTGGAGACCAATGAGTTTGGGCTCACATTAGTGGATTACCTATATGTCCTTACTCCTTCAAATGAAATGCATTTTATTGTTAGTTCATTTGACGAATGCAGTAATCACTCTATTTCTAATTTCATAAGTACGACGACTAAACCTTAACATGTAGGACAAAAAATTTTGTTCGTTTTAAAAATGTTGACATGTCATATCACACATATGAATTTAGTTAATTTTTTATNGTAGGACAAAAAATTTTGTTCGTTTTAAAAATGTTGACATGTCATATCACACATATGAATTTAGTTAATTTTTTATTTATGTGACCTACTTGGGTCAATAACAGTGTTCTCAGAAAAAAGCAAACACCATAACACATTACCTTGTATGCATGATTATGTAAGAAACTCGGGTAAGGTGAAGCACTTGAGACTTGTCCTCGCCGAGAGCTCACACCATTCTGCGAGGTATTTTAGTTTACTGACCTCATTACATAAACACGT
Organism: Clitarchus hookeri; assembly: GCA_002778355.1. NCBI lineage: Eukaryota > Metazoa > Arthropoda > Insecta > Phasmatodea > Phasmatidae > Clitarchus > Clitarchus hookeri. The sequence continues at coordinate 16,128 of NQII01000929.1, read as the reverse complement.
AAAACATACAGACAATAGGACCCTTCAACATTCGGGATGGACATACCTTAGCTTGAGGACAGTTCAGAGTTCTTTCTTAAGCACTAATCTAAATACAAACATGATTATGTGGTGCCCTACAGAGCACGTAGGAAATTTAGGTATGTTAAGTTTTGGGGAACTCTACGACCAGAACAGTCAGGTTGAAAGATAGACTAATTATTACCCACATCACTAATTGGCTTGATTAGACACACAATTGCACTCGTAAAATTATATAGAACTCTTTAAATATCCTAGCTTTGCTACTCTACGTCTCATTAAATATGGATGTGTGGTGCACTTATTCTGCGATTTCTTCGCAGTTCCCTAAGTGCGAATTTCACGAATATTTATCCATGAGTGACACATTCTAATGTTATTTAATATGCATTCTAACACTTGATACCTATCCTAATTACATAGATCTCTCTAAGGACATCACAGGCATTCGGTTAGTTCACTCGGTATCGAGTCATGACCCGTTCCCAAGTGAACGATGCGGACACGCATCGGAACACACGACATGTGTGTTCCGCGGGCTGCACTGGTGCAGCGACTGTGGGCCGAAGANCGATGCGGACACGCATCGGAACACACGACATGTGTGTTCCGCGGGCTGCACTGGTGCAGCGACTGTGGGCCGAAGACGTGATGACAGTGGCCATGCCAGAACATGCAGGAGTGGTCCATGTCAATACAATTCCTTATACAATATATACATTATAATATTACAATGCTTAAAACTCAACACTCCTTTACAGAATAAAATACATTAAGATTCTAGTGTCACAACTGCACAATAATTTTAATTCTACTGGTAATTTATTATGATTTTTTTAATAACAGAATCATAAAAACATTTTTGATACAATTTTAACATATTTACAGGAATATGTAAACTATCATTAGATTTAGTATTATGCGAGTGTATTGCTTTATTACTTTTAAAATGTGCAAAATTTTCTTTAACAAACTGTTGAAAAATCGTTCTCTGCTAGGTTTGTAACAAAACATTGCCACATCACATTCATTACTTTATTAAAACACAAATGAATGAAACCAAAACAAAAATAATTATAACCTCTCCAAGAACAAAAAAAATGGTTGCCTGTAAAGTCGGTTTTACGGGCGAAGATTTTACGTGACAACGTAGTGCTGCGCGCGCGGCAGACCGATCATAGTTGAGTGGGAGAGAGACGCAAGGCATTCGGCGGGCCTCTCTCTTGTTCGGTGACTCATCGTAACGTTACCGAGCGTTACACTTTTTCATAAGTGACTCCCAGCCGCAACCTAATTTAAGACGTTGTCACGTCAAAAACACAATATCTGTCACTGCAACGAATATTCATTAAACATATTTTTTTAGTAATGCGAGAGCGTCTTTATTTATCAAGCGCGTTATTAATTTCCTTGTGGTTCGTCTAATTACATTTATTAATTGTAAAACTGCGACGCTAGCTCCACCGCGTCGTTCGTCTTTGGAATTGCTTCCATGCAAGGTGGCTTTCTCCTTGGCCGGCTCGGCTCCCCTCCTGTTTCCTCCCCTCATTTCCCTCCCTTGATTACCCCTCCTCGGTGACTCATCGTAACGTTACCGAGCGTTACACTTTTTCATAAGTGACTCCCAGCCGCAACCTAATTTAAGACGTTGTCACGTCAAAAAATAGTATTTGGTATTAAGATGTTTGTGATATGTTGAACAGTGAAAATGTTTTGTAATGTATGAGAGATATAATTGAAATATGTATGTAAGATAAATTCCATTGTTATGACCAAGTGTAGTGTAATGTAATGTTGAGCCTGTAAACATAGGAATAAATAAGACGTTTTTCCCTTCGCCTCTTTCGCCCCTGCCGAGCGACCGCGCTCGCCGCCTCTCTCTCGCGCTCTCCCANCGATGCGGACACGCATCGGAACACACGACATGTGTGTTCCGCGGGCTGCACTGGTGCAGCGACTGTGGGCCGAAGATGTGATGACAGTGGCCATGCCAGAACATGAAGGAGTGGTCCATGTCAATACAATTCCTTATCCAATATATACATTATAATATTACAATGCTTAAAACGCTAAACACTCCTTTACAGAATAAAATACATTAAGATTCTAGTGTCACAACTGCACAATAATTTTAATTCTACTGGTAATTTATTATAATTTTTTTAATAACAGAATCATAAAAACATTTTTGATACAATTTTAATATATTTACAGGAATATGTAAACTATCATTAGATTTAGTATTATGCGAGTGTATTGCTTTATTACTTTTAAAATGTGCAAAATTTTCTTTAACAAACTGTTGAAAATCGTTCTCTGCTAGGTTTGTAACAAATCATTGCCACATCACATTCATTACTTTTTTAAAACACAAATGAATGAAACCCAAACAAAAATAATTATAACCTCTCCAAGAACAAAAACACAACACTAAAGTTAACAGGATTGCCAACATCGCAATACAAAAGTTAACACCCTTCCTGAAATCTGTTTAAATTACAAAACCAAAAATTAATAAATTCTTAACGCTCTTAAATGGCTAATAAACAAATCTTTCTCAACAGGTTTCGTAAACATATCTGCAGGATTTCCTATCGAATCAACATATCGTAACACAAAATTACCATCCAGACTTTCTCAGTTGGCTTCTCCTGATATCGACTCAACAGATTTACAGTAAACATACTATCTGGACACACTACATGCCAAATACAATAGACTACCTACTAGTTCTCGTACATGCCACTTTTTCTCCCCTGTGTCCTCATCATCAATCTTAATATTCACTTCTATCGGAGTACCAATCAGATTTCACTCTTCCATTTCAAACGTCCTTAAAACCATTCTCATATACTGCTCCTGACTGAGCTTCATCTCTCCTTTTCATGATCCCACTGAATCTCTAAACCTAAAATCTTCCTGTGTGTATCTAATATGCTCATTTTCATTTCTTCTGATAAGATATCACACAAATTAGTAATATCACCTTTCCTTGAAGAGGCGATCAATAAATCATCAAAGAACAACACTACATAAGTATATTACTCCATTCTCTGTCCTTGTGTGAATACAACTATCGTGGTATGACTTCTTAAACTTCAATTTCACCATCAAAGACTTAAAACACTTTATTCCAAGCCTTAGGTGCTTTCTTCAAACCATATAACGATTTCTTCAATCTACATACTTGTCCCTTCCTACACTTAAAACCCTTTTGTGGCTCCATGTAAACAGCATGATACAATTTACCATTCAAAAATGCAGACTTTATATCCAACTGTCCCATGTGATTCTTTGTCTGATTCACAACATACAAGAACGTCCTAATAGTCATCAACTTAGCCACTGGAGCATACGTTTCCTCAGGATCCAAATTTCCTCGCTCCTTAAATCCTCTTGCAAATAACCTTGCCTTGCAAATCTTCTTTCCATTCTCATACTTCATCGTAAACACCCATTTTGTATCAAGAGTCTTTGCATCTTCAGGTTTCCTGCAAACAAGACATCATTATCTTACATAGCATCCAGTTCTTCATTAATAGCTTGACTCCATTCACTAGCACGAGTTCCTGACAAAGCTCCTTCATATGTCTGAGGGGCCTCAAAATCTACATGACAAGCATACACCTCATAATCATCAAATCTTACATGCAGTCTTCTATCCCTCTGACTTCTCACATCATCCTCATTCTCTGTAACTTCTTCTTCTACCCCCACCCCCCATATTATCACTAGCACCACTTTCAACTTTTTATCTTCTTCATCTTCAGATACCATTGCCTTCTTTTCACTTGAAACATTACTATCAATACTACCCATCTCATTGAACACAACATTTCTGGCCACAAAAATTCTCCTTCGTTTCTCTGACCAAATCTTATACCCTGTGTCCATATATCCTATCATAATTCCACACCACAACACATCAGACCACTTTCCTCTGCATAAGTTCTCTGGAATCTTTACATATGCTTCACAACCAGAAACTCGTAAATTTCCCACATCTGGTACATTACCATAAAACAACTCATATGGTGTTTTGTCCTTATTTGCAAAAGTTGGGCTCCTATTTCTCAAATAATTCGCACAATATATTGCCTCACTCCGTAACTCATATTTCACTTTACTCTCTTTCAACATAGAATGAGCTGTATTCATCTAAATCTCATTATATCTCTCTGCCACACCATTATGCTGTAGGGTATACGTTTCGGTGTACTGAATATTAATACCAGACTCCTGACAAAACTTTTTCACCTATTTACTCGCATATTCTCCACCATTATCACGCCGTAACATCTTTATGCGACTACCAGTTGCTTATCAGAACAGTAAAAAAATGTACACAAATTTTGTACATGAAATTACAGTGAAACTGTCATTTTCCTTTATTGTAAGTGATAAAAGACACGTAAAAGTCTTTTTATCACTTACTTACAACTTCAAATATGATTCCGTTTGATGATACCTTATGATTTTTTATCTACAGTCCTAAATAACGGCCATCATTATTCTTATATGCGTATCCCAATAAAACCTACAAGATGGCAACACACAATAATTAAAAATACAGAAGTGAATTAGCCACTCGCACTGTCAACTCCAGCAGCACACGTCAGCAAAAATGACGTCACTGGTCATCAACATGTCGAAACTCATCTGCGACTGGTAACTAACTTGCCACCTGGCGGCTCAGACAATAGGTAATTTCTCGAAACACCCGTTCCTGAGCCTCGCGCATCTAGTCGGCGAATGGGTTACGCCCACATCAAAGGAATCACCAAGCCATTTTGCTTTTGTATATGTATCTATTCTGTGTCAGCAGTGCCCGCCAAACTTCTCATATGATGGACGTCTTCCCAAAAGTTCCCAGGGCTAGGGGTGTAAAAGGGATCTCTTAACCACGTGTTTGTAAAGGTACAGAATATTTATTTTATAGACATGTACATTTTTAATGGCCGTCAGTAGATTGATGTATTTTTGAGAAAAATAGCCTCTTATTGGTTTACAGATTAAAAAAAGAAAAAATTAGCTTGTGGTGGATCTAGCTGCTAATTAAGGGAAGGGGGTGGCTACTAGTGATGCAACGAATGTCGATTTTTCCACATTCGCGAATGCGAATATTCACCTCCGACATTCGCGAATGTGAATATTCACCTACGACATTCGCGAATGCGAATGTTGGTTTTTAAAATATGGCGCCAAAAGCATGCGCCTAAGAACTCGAATTTTACCGCGCGTTTAGAACTGGCCAGCCAGGCGGCCATGTTAAAACCGAGAGTAGCCCATATGCCCCGACTCTGAACGAAGTAAACAAATTGTGATTGCTGGCTTACTGAATGAAGTTAGCTGCTAATAATGTTTTCGTAAAGATTTAGTTTGAGGTTACCTTGACGCGTACCGCTCATACCTACCAGTAGTGGAGATGCTATTCTTACCCACGCCGTAAACCGATGGCCTAACGACCAGAGGAATCCCCGAGCTTGAACCAACTGCACCTGTCATGTTGCCTGAGTCATGACATGATGCTGCGAACGCGGGGAGTCCCGGGCATATTTTCGCCCCTCACCACAAGAAATTACAAATCGGGGAAAAACAGTGCACCCCGTCTACCCCTATCCCACCACAAACACGAGAGGGTAAGTCCCGAGTTCTATGGAAAATAGAACAGAAATGTATATATACAGGAGCCACGGAGGACAGTTAAGTCAGTTATGCGACAGTTAAGAGAGTTACGCGAGAGTGAAGGACAGTTGAGGTCAGTTACGCGAGAGTTATGAGACGTTTACGACGGAGCAGCAGCGACAAGACAGTTACGACGGAGTCGGGAGTTACGCTGGAGTCACGAGAGCGTCAGATACGAGGAACGACGAGCGACAAGGATAGAACTGCACGTCCAGGGATCGAGCCCAGGACTTCCCGGGAGAGACACCGAGACAGCAAGACAACGCCAGCCACCAGCATTGAGGTAATTTCAGCAACCCGCCGAAACCTCCCCCCACCACCCCGATGCAAACATTCGCCGAGACGTGTGTAGGGCGCGGGATAGCTAGATTCCACCGTCCGAGGAGATATAAAAGGGGCTAGGTCTCATAGATGTACAGGTCACTGTAACTTTGGACAATAAAAGTTAAGCGTGAATAAACCGAACCCAGTTACGTCTTTGTGTCACCCCTCTTACAGCAGCCCAAGGTGCCGTTAGCCANNNNTCATAGATGTACAGGTCACTGTAACTTTGGACAATAAAAGTTAAGCGTGAATAAACAGAACCCAGTTACGTCTTTGTGGCACCCCTCTTACAGCAGCCCCAGGTGCCGTTAGCCAACACCGTAACAAATTACTACGTACCCTGTATAGTACAGGTGGGAGCAGCATCAAGTCAACATACTTAAGTTTTGTTTTTAACTTGTGAAGACTCAATTGTTGTAATTGTACAGTGATAAGTGATATTTCAAAATGAAGCGGTCGTGTGTTAGCGAAGTTTGGACTTATTTTACAATATGTGATGCTGAAAATGTGAAATGCAAAATATGTAATAAACAATACTCGCAGCGCAAAGGAAGAACGAGTGCTATGAGAAATTACCTGGAAGCTTTGCATAAAAACGAATATAATGCTTTAAAGAATAGGGAAAATGAAAAGCGAAATGCTTCTACAACAAGTGTTGTGGCCTCCACTTCGCGACAATGTACGAAAACCGACCTGAAACAAATGTCTTTGACTGATTGCGTCGAAAAAACAAAAAAGTGGGATAACAACAATGCCAAGTCTTTGGAAATTGATAATTTAATAAGCGAAATGATTGCTTTAGAGGACTTACCCTTTAGTTTTGTCGAAAGCGTTGGATTTGTCAGACTATTGAACCATCTTTGTCCGTCGTATAATATAAAAAGCCGACAACATTTTTCTTCGTTTATATGTGAGAATTTCTACGGCAAAGTCAAAGATAAAACTTTGGGATTAATTAAGTCATTTGAAAAATTGGCGTTTACAACTGATATTTGGTATGATTCTTGTTCAGGAATATCTTTGCTGAGTCTTACATGTCATGGTATAACAAAACACTTTGAGAGAAAAATGATTGTGTTAAA
>NQII01000928.1:615990-630000 GCA_002778355.1 Clitarchus hookeri | reverse complement strand
ATTCTAAATGACGTTTGCAGCATGGACTATATAGAAATCTTGTCCATTATTCAGAATAGTCGTAGTAAATGCTTTCGCACGCGACTTCCCTCAACTGGATTTAATGCGCATGATCTTTGTAAAATTAACTTTCCTTGTAATTCAACAATATTACTGTAGTAATATACAGGTTAAGCATAACAAAATACCCAAACTTCGAATGTCTATAATATCAAAACCAAAAAACCTACAATCTTGGTTGACCAATCAAATTAACCGTGCAATGTGAAGTTTGTTTACCATACATTCATAAATGTTCAATGTGACCACCACGAGCGGCCCGAACGAAATCTACGCTATAATCAAACTCATTCCACACTCTGGTCAGCATGTCCGGTGTTACAGTTTGGATGGCGTCCGTAATTCTCGTTTTGAGGTCGTCAATGTTAACCGGCAATGGTGGACTAAACACTTCATCCTTTATGTACTCCTATAGAAAAACATCGCACGGGGTAAGATTCAGGCACCTTGGAGGCCAGTGATGAAGAGCCTGGTCACCAGCTGCTCCTCTACCAATCCAGCGTTGCGGCAACGTCTCGNGGGTAAGATTCAGGCACCTTGGAGGCCAGTGATGAAGAGCCTGGTCACCAGCTGCTCCTCTACCAATCCAGCGTTGCGGCAACGTCTCGTTCAGGTATCTGCGAACAGCTAGGTGCCAATAGGGTGGCGCACCATCCTGCTGGAAAATGAAGTCCCCCGCCGCCACTTCTAATTGAGGAAACAACCACTCTGTAAGCTTGTCTAAATAAGGAATTCCAGTAACTGTGGGCTCGTGAAAAAAGAAAGGGCCGAAAACAGTGTATTTGGATACAGCGCAAAACACGTTCACTTTGGGGGAAGCGCGCTCGTGTTCGGTGGTTTCATGTGGATGCTCTGACCCCATATACGCACGTTGTGCTGGTTCACCTTACCATTTGTATGGAACGTCGCTTCATCGTTAATAACCAGTTTAGACATGAAGGCTTCGTCTACCTCGTTCTAGGCAAGAGCGAACGCGCANAAGGCTTCGTCTACCTCGTTCTAGGCAAGAACGAACGCGCTGAAATCACGTCTCAGTTATTTATCCCTTTCGGTAAGAGCCTGTACAAGCTGTAACCTGTATAGTTTGTACACAGCAATCGCTTTCGCAACACTGTCCATACCGTCGATTGAGGGATTTGCATTTCCCGCCTAGCTTGTCGAGTTTATTTTCTCGGACTGCGAATGAATGTTTGTTGAATCCGTTGCACAATCTCTTCGCACACACGCGGCAGTCCGGAACTTTTGCCTTTGCAAAGTCACCCTGTGTCACAGAACTTACGAAACCAACGTACGATATTCCACCTATCGGGAGGACGACGTCCGTATTTGCGACGGAATTCACGTTGAACAGTCGTAACCAATTCACAATTAGCAAACTGATTAACACTGAACGCCTTCTGTTGTTCCTTCGCCATCGTAATGCGGACTAGCACACAAGACACGCTCATAGTGCGACGACAGATGTTCCCAGTGTCATCTCTCGGCACATAAAGGAAACATCAGACCGCCCCCTTCATATTGATGTGTCGATTGCGAACTCGCTACCCCCTCTTCGTCCAAACCGAGAGTTACGAACGCCAACCAAACCGTAACACTGGACATTCTGACAAGTGCGTGGAACGAGTTTGATTATCGCGTAGATGTCGTTCGAGCCCCTCACGGTGGTCACATTGAACATTTATTAATGTATGGTAAACAAACTTCACGGTTCATTTGATTGGTCAATCAGTGTTGTAGGTTGGTTTGGTTTTGATATTATAGACCTTCAAAGTTAGGGTGTTGTTTTATGCTCCGCCTGTTCTATTTATCGCATTTAAACAATTTCTCAATTCGACCGCTAGATGTGTATTGAAGTGTTAAAGCGGGTTTTGAATGCTTTTTACGTTTGTAGTGGAAGGGTCCAGTGACACTATATATTAATGTTCCATCTGATGGCAGTTTATCTGTCAAGTTATGTCTGGCCATAGTTAGGACAACCACTATCGAACATATTTCAGTGTGTATATTTTTATGAAGCTCCCGTTTAATTTACGTAATTTGCACCTTGTTTATTCATTAGCTCTACGTCCTGTAAAGTCCTAATCCCTATCGTTTGGAGTCTTTACTGCTATGTTAATGATGTTTTCTGTGTAATCTTTTTTCGGAATGACTGCGTTTCTTAAATTTCTATTACGCTGTGCGGAAAGGTTGGCCTGCGTGTAGAGCATTTCCAGTGAGATCTTCAACGAGGACGATCTGCCGTCCATTGTAGTGGGCCAAGCTACAGCCACGCCGAACACACAACGTTACAGATTATCTTTACTTGGAAGCTGTGTGACGGGAGAACTTTATCTGTCAGTCATGTACCTGTCGTCTTAAAAGCTGCACTACAACGACGAAACTTATTCTTCTGTAGAAAAAAAAATTTAAGCTGAAGTAGGCCCACAAATGAAATATCTCGACACTAAAACATAGCGCACATTCATTGCGCATTCAGAATAATAACCTTGAACTTAGCGGGATGAAACGTTTTAGCGATCTCTGTTGTAGTGCTGCCTTTCACATTGAAAAATCTCTGTACAGAGACTTTAGGAACCTGGTTATAGCTNCAGTTATGAAGTAATAGCTGTGTGGTGCAAGACTTGTCGCCGGATCAGTGTTTTGCATTCGCCCTTGGTACCATCTTGTTTTTTTCTCTGTTTAAAGATATTCTATAATTACGAAAATTAATTCAGGAAAACTTGCTCTCTCTCTCGCTCTCTCTCGCTCTCTCTCTCGCTCTCTCTTTCGCTCTCTCTCTCGCTCTCTCTCTATTGTGGAGATAGCTGATGCCAAAAGGCTACGCTAAAATCACAGCCAAAGCTTAACTATGGGAAGAACTTTATATATGTTCAAAAAGGTTTCTCAATCGCAGATATTTATAGCACTGCCGGAATAACTGTCAAGGTATGAAATAGTATTATTTTGTTGTAATACATTTCCGTAGTATTACAAAATATTTGCGAACATTCACGAACGCGACAAAAATAACAGCGTCATATAACCCGATATACCTTGTCAGAAGTTCTCTTTTATCTATAATATATTTATAAATACGTATTACGTAAGTTAATGCGATGGGTAAAACAGTTACAATAATTCCCCTACAGGTTTTAGGCGGCATGGTTTTGACCCGGAAAGCTACTATAACATAATTCAAAAGCTGAAACGGTGTAAACAAATATCACGTGTGGTCAGTGCGTGCGAGAAAGCGCGAGTGAGAGCACAACTTCGTGCTCTCTCTGTGATTCTCTGCTCCCCTCTCTTTCGTGCTTTCTCCGATGAATTCAGACGACCAAGGAGCGATGTATGTGACGTCATTATGACGTGATGTCCATAGTGAGAGCACGAGCGAGTCCTCTCTGGACCAATTGAGACACGGCCTGAGCTGGCAAACTACAGGGCAGAGCGATAAAAAACGCACCACCGATTTGTGAAGGAATGTGCCACACTATAAGACACCTGAAAATTACATAAATAAATATACAAGTATAAAAATAACTAGGTTAGCATGATGGGGGAAAATTTAATCAAGATTCGTGCTTGGACATGCCGGTAATAACCTTACGTGATCGATCGTCTCAGTGGGCAGTTTAGTCAGCAAAAATTGTTTTCTGGGATCTTCACGAAGGCAGAAGGCAGATCGTCCAACATTTGCATACCAATATTATATAGCATATTGAAATTGAAGTTTGAAAAATATACTGTCCATTATAGTAGTTATTATATAAATTATTTATATTAGTGTACAGTTATGTTTTAATCAGTGGAGTATAAATAGTATCTGGTGGATGAGTTACGTAGCACAGTTTATATGTTAATGATTTGCATGCGGGGAAAATAATCATGTCATGCATTGCGCTTCTTAAATTGTTTTGTCGCCTAGCAACCGCAAGCTGCAGGTAATGTCATTTTCGGCCGGTTTTTACTGTGTCTGGTTTTCTACCAGCAACTCAACTGTTGTTACCTTATGATGTAAAGTCATGTTTAATAGCTTAACGAATTTTAATTGTGATAACTTACGGTCTAAATAAGTTGAAAGAACTCTTAATGCATTTAGTCCGCAGTAACTTCGAAAGTATGCACCACGTCAGGAGTGTTTTTGTTTTCTGCAATAAACCACTTAATCGTACAGTTTTTTTTATGAAAGTTGTTATTTCAGAACTTCACAAAATAAAAAATTAGGCGGAAGCTAATTTTGGCCGATATTGGTTGACACATTTGCGCAGTACTAAGGGCCTTGGTGACAGTCCAAAACTATTCTGGAAACATGCGTAGGTTAAACAATTGGTGACACAGAAAATGTTTGTTATTTATTCTCTAAAGTAATTACTGCAAATATTTATTGACGATTGAACTTTATAAAGTACGATACAATTTGTCATCTAAATAATTACTTCTAAAATGTTTCCTGTAGCATTTTTGTTAACCTTTGCTTTATAATTTGCGTACCAGGTGTCCCAAATTAGTGTTAAGACTCTTTGAACGGCAATAACAGAGAAACTATTAAAGATAATCTGATCGACCTGCTTTCGTTTGACGCCATAAGTACAACGCTCCATGTTCAAAATGTCTGCCATCAGCTGCAAGACTTCGTATGCAACGCTATAAAAATGAACGACAAACGTTAGCTACGATTTCCACGCGAGTGGATTCACAAGCTGTCGCAATCGCGTCTATCTTGGCATCCAGTGTTCTTCAGAGTTTCTAACTGATAAAAATGTAACGGCGCTAAACCTCGTCGGCATATCCACCTGCCAACAAATGTTTCGTCCAGGAGCGACCGGAGATGGTGTACCGTCGTACTGGAAAAGTCTATGGGTAGATAGGGTGAGCAGCTGGCGCAGTAACTCCCGCCTGCCTTGCTGTAGTCTGGGAATTTCCATCCGCCCAGTATACGCAGTGTATAGGTTCACAAATCCATTCAGTTTAAAAGTTGCCTCATCGGACCAATCAATCACGCCAGTAAAATGTTCGTTGTCGTTGCACTTGATCACAAGCCTCTCGTGAAATTCGACATGCTTGTGTGTGTCGTTTTTCATTTGTGGCGTGAAGTAACGTGGATGTGTAGGATCTCCACTTTACTTGCTTTAAAATGCGATGGACACTTGATTTACTGAAACGTGACTTTCCGGAGGAACCTGTGAATGTGTGCAACTGCCTTAGCCCCTTCTTGCCGTACTGTCCTTTCTTTGCCTCATACACAGTTCCGTCCCCCTCAAACTTGCTATGTAATCGTGTCATTGGTACACATGATTGTGGCGCAGTATCGAATTCTGCCCACCATCGTCTCTGCACCTCAATAATGTGTTCTTTCATATCCAGTAACACTTCAACCCTTAAATGGATACAGAGGTAACTTGTCACCCCTTGTGATTTTTGTTACCATGGTAACTTTTGTATCCTGAGTTTGGTAACACTGAATTAAGATTATGAGCATACAGCTCACAGTACGAGAGTTCCGGTTTCTTTCGTTCCAAGGTGTGAAAAAAACTGTATTGGGGGGGGGGGGGAACAANGGGGGGGGGGGGGTAACAAAATAGCCCTGTATACGTTTACGGGTGTAAAATTCCAGTTGTGTAGTTGGTGTTTTTTTTATGGCAAGTAAAAAACGCGCGAATCCCTTGGACCCCAATTTTGAACGAACAATACAATGGTTTGATGAAGTGGAATCGGATGATGATAAAAATGTGTGAGATTGTGAGGATAATGTGGAAATCCTATCCGAACAAGATGACGAAATATCGCATGTTGTCTTGGGTCGGAATGGATTGAAGTGGAGCAAACTGGAGCCGCCTTCATCAAAAACTGAGAGTGCCAGGTGCTCTTGGAGAAGCTATAAATTTAGAGAGTGTGTTTGAAGCGTGGAATATTTTGTGTGATGATGGTATGGTACAGAACATTGTAATTCATTCAAATCAAGAAATAGGAAGACAGAAATTGAGGTACAAGGAAGATACGAGGTATGTAGATATCACAGACTTCAGTGAAATAATCGCTGTAGTAGGACTTCTGTATATATCTGGAGCTCAAAAAGATACTCACTTTCTACGAGTGAAATGTTTTTTAAACAGCGTCCAAAAATCAATGAAGCTATTATGAGTGAAACACGGTTCAAGTACCTACTTTCATGTGCTTGATTTGAAGATAAAGATAACCGAAATAGAGAAGATAAATATTCCGCAATACGTGAACTTTGGGAAGAATTTATACAGCACTGTACAGATAGCCATGTTCCACATGCATACTGCACGGTTGATGAACTGTTGGGGTTCAGGGCCCGTTGTTCAGTTTATAGTGTTAATACTATCTAAACCGGATAAGAGCCTGCAGCCAGTCATATTATAAAACGATTGTCAACACCACGGAACAAACAAAAACTTAACAATGGATAATTATTTCACGTTGAAAACTATAGTCTCACAATCGTGGGCACCTTGCGCCATAACAAAAGGGAAATTCCAGCTTGCTTGTTACCAGATAAAAAGGAGGCTGTTTTGCAGTCGGAATTTGCATTCTGTGAGAAAAAGACGCTCGTCTCGTTTACTCCTAAGCGCTCCAAAGCTGTTATTTTGTTATCTACAATGTATTCAGCAAAGGCGGTCAATGAAGAAACTAAAAAAACCAGAGATCATAGAATTTTATAACGTTACAAAGAGTGGTGTCGACACGTTTGACTAAATGCATGTTGGATCAAGCAGGTATAAACTCAAATCTAGCTACAAAGCCAAATAAACCGATTAGACAGGTGTTTTTGAATCGTTTTGGTTTGCAGCTAGCTCGGCCACACATAATGAGTCACAGTTTAAAAAACTTACTCCAATAACGGAAGAAAGATGTCTTCGAAGATATTTTGGAAGTAGGCAAATAGGTAACACTAGCGGTACAAAAAAAAAAAGCAAAGTCTCCAAGGTGTTATTTGTGTGAAAGACGTAACGACCGCAAAACAAAAAATTTTTGTATTAAGTGTACTAAACCTGTAACACAGAACACAAGAGTAGATGTTTGCTCGTCCTGCAACAGAAAATTGTCATTGGTTACACAAGGCTTTAAATACTTTCTAATAGACATGATTATGTTGTGTATGTGTAATTTATGTTCACGCATGTTTGTAAGGAAGATCCATGGTAAATACTTAGAAAAAAGTTATGAATTTGTGATTCTTCTAAAACTGGGTTAATAAGTTACCCCATGTATGGTTCAGCGTGTGCACAAAACATGAATCCGTTTAAGGGTTAAAATCCACTTACTTCGGTTCAAAGAAAACCTTGTTATCTCCGCCATTTCCTCTGTAATTGTAGGCTGCCGCTCGTGTCTACAGAGGGAACTGACAACAGCAGAATGACTGCAAGCACTCGCACACACCAATCGTTATCCTTAAAAGGCGTCAAATACACAAATTCCCATCAGATTGTCTAAAATATTTTCTCTGTTATCCCCGTTCATAGAGTGTAGACATTAATTTAGGATACACTGTAGTTATGAGTTCAAAATCACAGCCATGGACATCGATGACACTATTAATTCTATCCAAGACTTACAAAAGTAATTGATTAAATGTTTGTACCTTTGACCTTTCTTCGGTTTATCGATGTGCATGAAATTTCTCAAAATTTTAGCGGTTTTTGTAAATAAAAATGAATACTGAAGTAATTGGTGAAAGCCTAGCTCTTTATTCAATTCTTGGTTTAATATATTCGCTATTACTGCTAAAGAATTTCAATATGGAACACTGTTTAATGCAAAAGTTATTTTCGGATTTTTTTACATCTACTTGTTAAATTTTTTATTGCGATCGGATTGTCTTGTTATAATACAAAATGTGGCTAATTATGTGAAGTCTATCGGATAAGTAAGAAATGTGAAGGAAATCGGTTAGCAAACTAACACTGCTTCTATTATTCAGCTCCATTGTATAAGTGGCTTGTACATTGAGAGTCGGGCATCAAGTCATCTTGAAGGAGATAACTGTAATTCATATAAAAATTCTGTTGTGTTTTTTTTGTATACTTTCTAACGCCAGTGTTTGGTGTCTTCTGTTCGATTTCGCGTTTGTACACGATTTTAATAAATGTTCGATAACTGACTTTGCAATTAGCGGCCTTTTTAGCAGTAGGTAAGGTATATAAGATGTAATAGTTTTATCTTAGTAGCTGGCTTGCTTGAAGCAGTGCTCGTGCGAGTCGACGTGCAAGAGCGAGAGAATGTGGAGCTTCACCGTGATTGAGCAGCCATTCACCTGCCTTACCACACGTGCTTGTCGGAAGGAAGCGCTCGCAGTAATTCCCGTGAAGGAGCTTCATTAACGCAGCGGGTCTCAAGAGGTGTCCCCTCCTGTCTCGCTCGAGAACGGTTGAGTGTGCTCTGAAATGCAACCCTGGTTGCTTTCAAGGAGCCTGTCTTGTTATTGGAATGCTTATAAGCGTGCTGCTTTGTAAAATAATTTTCGTAATTAGTTTTTTTAAGGTACGTTATATTGTGATTTGGACACACCTCTCTGTGGAGCGTAATGTGTGTAGAAAAAATGCAGTTTTTTTTTTCCATGTCCATTGATGAAGTTTTGAAGTAGGTATAATGCCAGGCAGAGTTTTTAGGTGCAGCGCTTAACGAAAACTGTTAACACCAAAATATAACAAAACGTCAACCAATTCTGTTGGCAAATCATCCGGTAGTAAAATGTGCAGATAAAAGAATACATATACCTTTTAGTATTTACCACTTAATTTTAAATATTTTTATAACACGCTCGTGTGTAAAAAAAAAATGGCCGGGGGGCTATGAGGTTATATCAGTTCATGCCCGTGGTCGGTTTGCAAGAAAGTTAGTATCCTATGAAACATTACTGTACATGGTTAATGATATACGGTTTTAATATTTTCATAATGCGTAGAATGGGCAGCGAGTTAAATTGCATTTATTTTGATTCCAAACATGGTCTGCTGTTGGTCCCGAGCACTTGAGTTATTTGCACAGTCCAAAATTCTAATAAATTTAAAAACTACATTCATTTTTTATTTTGTGGCTTGAGTAAAGTAGGAGTGACACAGTTCAATAATATTACCCATTAGTAAGGTCCACATTCACGCTTATGTAATCGCATTTATTACTTCACTATTCGTAAAGCAGAAGATCGCACAACAGTACTACTTATGCTCAGAGGAAATACTCTGAAACCGTCCCTTACGTGGTGCAGGAAGACATGTCATGTTCCCTAGGCCTTACGTGTGGATCGTGTTTAGATGAGCAGGGCAAGATCTCCAGCTGTTTCGTCGTGCTTACCTCACAAATGCTCACTTTACCGTGCACAGTCTATACATGTGTGTTGTAGGGTATAGACAAAATTAAAATAATTTCGATCATATTGACGTACGGAGAAATGGATATAAACCATGAGTACGCATCATTTGAGATGAAAATTCTTTCGGTTACGAGAAGCGACTTATCGAATACAGAAGAATTAAAATGACTTAATTACGGTTTATACTTTCATGGTTGTATGGGATATAGAGTCTGTGTGTGGTACACCTACCGTATACTTGCCCTTTGTGATCTAGCTAGAACAGGTGTAACGAATTAACAAAACATACGAGTATTTGTCACGTCGTTGATACTATTCGGTTTCTGTTTTGACCTGAAAACCACACATGAAATATCAAGTGTCCGGTCAGAATCGAGCCCGCGTCTGTTCGAACTGTTTGTGTTTAGGTCCAACTGTCTGACATGTTTTGCCTGGACGATTACGGGTAATCTACTAATGCTGTGTTGGTGACATGTATCTATTTTTATTCGGCTCAGGGAAATTTTGGTAGAGTTTGTACGGGTGGGATCCCGTGGTGAGTGAATGCTAGTTTTCGATTATTCTGCCTTTAGAATCGCCGTGTTTTTTTATACAACTTGTCCCGCAATCAACTTTAATGTACTCCCCTTTCCTCCTGGTTTATTTGATGTTATGTTTTGTTCAAACTGTAGTCTGCAGTGGTGCCCCATCTCTTGTCTGTTTCCTCAGAAACGTTTGAAAGCCATTACAGTAAACTTTCCGGTGGGCACGATGAAAAGAAAGAGAGGTGTTGGGGAATGGGAGGAGGGGGACATGTTTTAAAATCTGAGGCACCATCACATGTGCAAAATGGCTGAGGAAAAAGTTTTTTTTTTTATTGATTGGTTCGAGCCGAGCTGCAGGACGAAATTCCATTTGTGGGACGAATTTCCCTTACGGCAGCAGAAATAACTGACTGTCGAGTTGGTTCTCCGCTTCATTCCCCCGTTCTACCGCCCGACCTATTTTCCTGCTGCGTGTATTTAAAAGCGGTTAAAGAGTGTACTGCGTATTCGTGAACCCGGGGGGAGGGTTGTAGTAGTTGCACCCCCTGCACGGGATGTCTGTAGCGCTCCTGCCTCTGCCCTGCCTTGTGTATCGCTGTGGGAGCGCCCGACGACCCGCTGTAGACAGCTCTAATGGTAGTCGCAATGGTCTCGTACGTAATTTCGTTGGCAAAACACTCCCCAGCTTGTGCACGTGCGCATTGCTGCCGCCACATCTGTTCCGAAAGACAGAAAATTGTGCTCTTAACAAACCAGTATGTATTTTTAATCATATTGGTGTCTGATAAGTAGTTAGGTTTTTATTGGAAAGTTGAGAGAAACAAAATTTCCCGCAGCAAACAGTTCACCAATTCTTGACCATTCACAAACGTAAGCCCAAAGATCAGTTTTGTACAGGATGTTTCAAAAAGATCAATCCGATTTCATGATGCTATATCTTTTAAACCAAGGAACAGAGAATCATGCGGTAAAGAGTCAGAGAGAGGTCTGACAAGGAAGTTTTGCTTCCAAGTATCACAGATGCTCAATTACGTCCCCCTCCCCACAAAATGGGTTCAGAATCACTTGGATCAGCCTACTCGGTGCTCGGTTGAGCCATGCCGGGGTCCCACATGTCAGTGAGCATGTCAGTT
Source organism: Clitarchus hookeri (assembly GCA_002778355.1). NCBI lineage: Eukaryota > Metazoa > Arthropoda > Insecta > Phasmatodea > Phasmatidae > Clitarchus > Clitarchus hookeri. Next base: position 618,967 of record NQII01000928.1, on the reverse strand, counting down.
TACCGCTGAGAGAATTGAAATGTTTCACTTGGTTGCCTCTAGGTGCCTACCTGGTGCGTAGACTGTGAGTAGCCAGCAGGCGAGCTCCCTTCAGTATGCTTCAGGATGACGACCTCATAACAGAAGGCCTTTTGCCTTCTCCAGTGTTAGAATTGCAAGTTTGTGACAACTGTGCAGCGTGATTTTCGGCGAGAGTACGGTATTGCACCTCCTACTGCTAAGAGCATTCGATGTTGGCACAAGCAGGTTGTTTGTGTAATGTTAAATCAACGAAGACGTTGGGCATATCCGGATGAGTTTTATAAGTTCACAAAAGTCTACTCGTGCCAGCCGAGATCTACCTATTCTCCATTCGACTGTCTGGCGTGTTTTGCGACTGCGTTTTTTTTACTCAAACCGTACAGGATTGAACTCGTAGACGCCCTACGCCAAGGTGATAAACAACTATGTGTGTCGTGTATTCATTCTCGAAAAGGAAATGGAAGATTACACTTTTATTTCATTCTCAGTGTTCAGTGATGAGGCCACGTTTCATCTCAGTGATTCGGTGAACCTTCACGATTTACCCACTTATACAAAATGTTCGGAAATTAAACGCGCGAACTACGGGAGGTGATTCTTTATGAAAAGTAAGTCGAAATATATAGGACACTATATACCTAAACATCATATTAAAGGACATGTGAGCCTTTGAAAATTGGGGGTTTGAAATAGTTTTTTCGCTGAATGTCTTGTACTTTTTGCCAACGGTAGGAATGTCGGCGATTTACCCACAGCACGTCCCAACGGTTCAATGGGACACGTCCATTTGGCTCGCTATGGAGCATGTACTAGTGGAGGGCACGTCGTTGATGTGCTGTAGTTTCACCTCATCAAGCCAAACAGTGCGCACAGACCGTGGGCGGCCAGCATTACGCGTGTGTCTGTGCAACATGGGTAGCATAAGTCACCTTTTTGCTGCGGACTTTGTAGGCATTGTACAAGGCATTCGGCAAAAATAAGTTTTCAAAACCCAATTTTCATAGGTTCCTATCTCCTTTAATATTCCGTTTATATATATATGGTGTCATATATTCTCGACTTTATTTTTCATGGGGAATCACATGCCACAGTTTGGGCGTTTAATTTCCGAACAGCCTGTATGGGGATCACAGCAGTCACTTGCAGTAGTCGAGTATGAAACACACTCCCTTAAAGTGAACGTGTTCTGTATAGTTTCCTGAGAAAAGGTTTATGGTCTGTTCGTTTTTCTTGATAACACAGTCAAGGGAATCACACCTGCACATGTTACAGAACTGGATTTTCCCGCATTTACATGCAGATTCCGCTGATTTAATTCTCTAGCAGGAACCACCGCACTGGCACTTGCAAGTTCTAACATTCCTGAACAACGAGCTTTCGCACCGAGAGATCGGCCGTCAGGAACCTGCTGATTTGTCATTACACCACTAGCCACCAAGGTCGCCCGATCGTACTGTCTGTGATTTTTTTTTCGTGGGGATATGTGAAGGATTTAGTTCATTTGCCGCCCCTTCCTACAAAAATGGACGAACTTCGAAACAGCAAACAGCAGCAGTGGCTGCAGTAACACCAGACATACTATTGTGTAGACGTATGCCTAGCGTCTGCAGGGTGGCATATTGAGTATTTGTGATAATCACAAAGAAAACTTGGCCAGACATGTATTTCAGTTTTTACCGCACAGTTCCCAGATTCTGAATCGTTTTGAAACAACCTTTATATTGAGTGAGCGAAAGGTTTGTTTACACCTTTGAAATCACCGTTATATGACGTAACAATTGTATAATGGCTGTGGCGAAATATTATGTTAGCTAAGCGAAATTTAATGCAGAAAAACTGATTCTACTTTTTCAGCATTTATATAAGTGCTGATGTAAATCGAGTTGAAAAATCTTCCTCGGAGGATTTTTTTATGTAATCAGTGCGTATTTGATAGATAATGTGGAAATAAATGTTCTTTTTGACAAACAAACACTAGCTTGATAGAAACGTAACCTGCCAGCAAAACGTTTCAAAAGGGATGCATCGTGTAATGTTCTTGTAGATAGCAATTTTTTTTTTTTTTTTTTTTGTTATTAATACCAGGAAGTATAAAAACGGCAAATATCCTTACGGAGTAGATTGAACTGTTAAGACTTAAATTCTATGCAAAACCTCAACGTAAGCGAAATAAGCTATAAATAACTTGTCTTCCAGATGAAGGTTGCATAGAGATGGGGAAATGAATGGAACACACCGATATTTCATAAGAGTTGTGTTGAGCGTGAGAGTGAACGCGGCCAATGCGCCAGCGAGTGACGTTCGCACAGCCAGCACCGCGACGCCCTAGTCAGTAAATGTTTCTGGTGGCTGGCCAGCGAACCATAAACCTCACATTCCTGGCAGTTCAGCTGTTTACTTTCGACGTTTGTGTTTTACGCGGGAAGGAAACTTTTTCTCTGGGAACGCAGTAATTGTTTGCGGAGTACTTTTTTTTCCTCTTCCTGTGTTCGTGGGGAGAGTGGCGCGGCAAGAAAGAAGACTTACTTGTGTTGGATTGAATTTTAAAATTTCAGGTGTGGGAACGAAGTAGGGGGATGGAGGTGGCCGTGGCAGGTTGGGTGTTGGGTGGCGCTGCCGGGAGATGTATGTAGGAGCGTGTTACAACGGATGATACCCTCCCGGCTTACGGTGAATCCGCGTGACGCCGCCGCCTTGCCACCGCTCCATGCATCACGGGCACAACCTCCCCCTATAAATCCCCGCATCTCCGCCAAGGCGACGTCCTGGCCTTCCCGCCCTTGCTTTCGAATCTCTTAGATTCTCTTCGCAAATTCTGCCGCTTTCTTCGTCTCTTTCACTTAACTTTCCTTCAGCGCCATTCCGCTATTTGTCTGACGTGCATACAAGATACATCACTTTGCTCGCTAGTGTGGCGAAGGTTTGTATCCACTACGTGCCTGGTATCTCTCCTCCC
>NQII01000928.1:603431-615903 GCA_002778355.1 Clitarchus hookeri | reverse complement strand
GAATACTTTTGTTTGGTGTATTTTCCCGTTGCGTAGCTTTCATGTTTTTAATAAAAGAACAAAGACACCCTCCAATCGGATGTAAAATATGTATACGGAGAAAACGAATCACCCTGAATTACAGTTATTTGTAAGTTGGGTTAGCATCCGCGCATTTTAACTTCGTATTCAGCCCTCCACTTTTACCGCCCTTTTCAAATTCTCCGGGAAGGTCGCAGAGTTTTTTTAACCAGACGCGACAACATTGCTGCGTNGTATTTTCCCGTTGCGTAGCTTTCATGTTTTTAATAAAAGAACAAAGACACCCCTCCAATCGGATGTAAAATATTTATACGGAGAAAACGAATCGCCCTGAATTACAGTTATTTGTAAGTTGGGTTAGCATCCGCGCATTTTAACTTCGTATTCAGCCCTCTACTTTTACCGCCCTTTTCAAATTCTCCGGGAAGGTCGCAGAGTTTTTTTAACCAGACGCGACAACATTGCTGCGTCTGGTGTGCTCATTAAATTTGATTTATTCTTTGTGTTTTATAATGTATCGTCGAACCCGTTTCAAAGAAAATAATTGCCATTCGGAAAATATTTGCGCTTTACAAATTATAACTTTTAACTTTGTCCCGTCATATAACTTCTCATTCCTTTCAGTATCTCACCCCCACGCCCGTTCTCTCTCGTGTGCTCTATCACTTGGGGTTTTCTCAGATTCCTTCCTGTCTCCTTTATTTTCACCCTTTCACCCCTCTTGCTTTTCGAACCCTCCATTTGCNGGGTTTTCTCAGATTCCTTCCTGTCTCCTTTATTTTCACCCTTTCACCCCTCTTGCTTTTCGAACCCTCCATTTGCATGTTCCCCCACCACCGTCGTATGCTGCCACCTTGATTTTCTCTTGTTTCTTCTAGTCTCCTTTCACCTGGCGCCCTGGCAGGACGAGTCTCATGCTCTGTCATTCCACCTGCGCGACATGGAGCGAATCATGTCCACGCACGCCAGCTTAGAGACGCACCGCGCGAGCGCAAAGTACGTCCTAAGACCGTTTAAGATAGTTACGAAATTCATAACATAAACATCACTCCCAGCGCCGAACAGGGCCGCAGGCGCAAGAACGCCCTAAACCACGTATAACATAGTTGGTTATAATTTACAAACCGTTTAACATATAGTCGAAAAAATTCATAACATAGTCATCGCTCCGACGATGAACTGGGGCGCAGGTTAAAGCACAACCTAAGACCACNAGTCGAAAAAATTCATAACATAGTCATCGCTCCGACGATGAACTGGGGCGCAGGTTAAAGCACAACCTAAGACCACTAATAACCATAGTCACCCACCATTACCCACCCACCGAAGCTATAGACACCAAATTAATATCATAAACATCACCTCTGATGAACAGAGTGGTAGGGTCAAGTAAGCCTTAAGGTCACTTATATGCATAGTCGACCGTCCTATCCCGTCCACCGAAGCTATAGTCGCCACATTCATAACATAGAAATTGCCGCTGACAACGAACAGGATGGTAGTTGCAAGTACGTCTTAAACCGTCGTATAAGCATAGTTGGCTACCATTTCCCACCCACCGAGGCTATAGTCACCAAACTCATGTCATAGGCATCACCTCCGATGACACACAGTCTGGTAGGGCAAGTGCACCTTAAGCCCTCTTATCATATTTGCCCGACGTTCCTCACCCACCGAAGCTACGACCACCAAATTCATATTACAGACATCACTTCCGACTGCAACCAAGGATATCGACAGGTAGGCCTTAAGCACTATTATAAGCATAGTTGGTCAGTATTTCCAAATCTTTTAATTTCGGGAACATGCAACAACCGTCCACGCATGTAAAGAAAGTAAAGGTGTACCAACAGACGCGTCGCAAAGTTACAGTTGCAAGTATGAGTGTAGGGTCTGAAATAGCACGCATATGCATCTACCTGCACGCACTCGATAATCAACCACCACCGCCCTTGTCGTCTGGTACCGCAGGTGTCTACCAACGTGGATCCCCCTCAGCGACAGCTGGCATCGCTTCACCCACCGACATCCAGGCTATATATATATAAATGTGAAAATATATACAGTGGAGTCTCTGTTAACCGTCACCCTTTTAACCGCCAGTTTCTGTTAACCGTCAGTAAACTGACACGACAAGTAAAATTATAAAATTGCATACAAAAACAAACTTAATAAATTAAAAATGAAATAACTTTTTTCTTGCTTCATATTAGATCAAATTAAGCACATTACTGAGTTGAATACATATACTGTACTGTAATACATATTTTTGTCGATCAATACCCAGTAAAAATACATTCCGTGCGGTGCGGAATGCGAATGACTCACGTTTGTTGTTTATGTACAACCTNCGACATCCAGGCTATATATATATAAATGTGAAAATATATACAGTGGAGTCTCTGTTAACCGTCACCCTTTTAACCGTCAGTTTCTGTTAACCGCCAGTTTCTGTTAACCGTCAGTAAACTGACACGACAAGTAAAATTATAAAATTGCATACAAAAACAAACTTAATAAATTAAAAATGAAATAACTTTTTCTTGCTTCATATTAGATCAAATTAAGCACATTACTGAGCTGAATACATATACTGTACTGTAATACATATTTTTGTCANACTGAGCTGAATACATATACTGTACTGTAATACATATTTTTGTCAATCAATACCCAGTAAAAATACATTCCGTGCGGTGCGGAATGCGAATGACTCACGTTTGTTGTTTATGTACAACCTACATATGTACTTCGTAGAATCGTTCCATATTTCTCAGCACCCTACCGGAATTCCTAGACACCTATCCGCCCTCCCATTCTTACAGTCACTTAGTCAGCAAGTCATTGTCCTCAGTTTGTTGTCAAAGTGTAATGTGTTTAAAAATGTCTGAGAAACGGAAACGTGTTGTATTGGGACTTTCTCAAAAACTTGGAAATTATAAACAACTGCGTAAAGGAGAAAGCACGACGAGTATCGCTCCGCTCTATGGAGGCTTTGAAATATTAAATGATGATCTTGTATTAAGTGAAAAACTAATGGTAGAATGTTTAAGTGAAGAAGAAGAGGATAATACACTCAAGGATTTCCCCAAAATAATTAGCCACAGTGACGCTGAAAACATGTTTTCCAAATGTATTGAATGGTACGAACAACAAGAAGAGGCTTCCAAGTGTATTGAATGGTACGAGCAACAAGAAGAGGCAGACGATACACAGATATTACTCCTACGTAAGATACGCAACACGGCAGCAACAAAAGCCAGTGGAGTATTACAACAAAGGAAAATGACAGACTTTTTAGGTAGTATTATACTACTGAACATATACATAATAGGACTGTATTCAATTTGGTTATTTTATCAACATAATAAACATAAGTCCACAATATTTAATATGAAATACATACGGTGCTGTACATACTTCTATTNATTTTATCAACATAATAAACATAAGTCCACAATATTTAATATGAAATACATACGGTGCTGTACATACTGACGGGTAATGGAGACTTCACTGTATTTAAATAAACGTAAGCATTGGTAACATACAACAAACAACTATATGTTGAAAATATCAAGATATATTCAAATGTGCTGCGTGCATGATGTACATAGTCGTGGGTAATGGTAAAATACATATATAGAAATATAAACGAATAACATCATTCCAACACAAGGGCCGGCGTCCCGAGTCATCGTTAGCATGGGTAACCCTTAACAACCAGCCATATATTGAAAAATTTAAAGTGGTATACAATTGCACCGATTACAAAACACACATAGTCTCAGGTTACGTTAAAACACTTACGCGTTAATATAAATAACCATCGTCAGCCTAACGTGAGTGTCGCGGTAATGGAGCGTAAAATATGAAACCGTCCTGTACATAAAACATCATAAACAATAAAGGACTGACATACGCAAGTACATCATGAGCATGATACCATAACGAGTCACAATATATATAAAAATGTACCTGACGGAACCACATTCCAGAATAGTGATATCAGTGTTGCTATCACTACATGAGAAAGAACGAATGATCACAAGAGCCAACCTCAAAAATAAGTACAATTTGTCAAGTACGGTACACATTGCGTGAGTAGTAAAAACTGTGTTACTTTACTTGACACAAAACAACATACATTTAGGCCATTAGTCGCGTTAGAGACACATCATTGCTCAGCGCCGATGCAAACAGATATGAAAATAATAATTATAAAAGCAAATAGTTATAAGCAAATAACAACCAGTGTATATTGTGCGAACATCGAGCGCTGTACATGTTACGAGAAAAATGTCCGTTGTTAAGTGCGGGAACGATAAGAAGACAACACTACTACACACTAATGCAACATATAAAAAAATAAAATGTAAAGGAAAACAGTTATATGAACTTGCGAACCAGCGCAATCACTTGTTACACAAGCATCGTTTGCTATATCTGTGTTACACGATGCTAGACAAGACCAGACCGTCCCGGTTAGTACAACAGAATAGCTAACTATTTCCTTAACGAACCGATTTAAACTTTTAAATTCAGAGTTCCACAAACACTCACAACACTAGCATCAGAACGCGTCCGACCCGACCGACGTTGTGTGATTACCTAACATCTTGGAAATCTGTAAGACTTCCCCAGGTCTCGCCAAGTCGAAGGGATGGTGCATAACACTACCCGAGAGAGAGACGTGTCAGGCTCCAGAGTGGCTGACCAGCGGAGTCATACATGTACTTCGATTTACGAGAGGAATTCAGTTATACAGTACAAGGTAACACTTTATCCCGTTTTAAATACTATATATACATGTGCTTATTTGAATACATACCTGCTGTTGTGAACTAGGCAAATTGATTTTCTCNCGTTTTAAATACTATATATACATGTGCTTATTTGAATACATACCTGCTGTTGTGAACTAGGCAAATTGATTTTCTCTGAGTGTTCCCATGATTGTTTTAGAAACAAAATATTTTTTTTTCTTCATCAATATTGTCGATGTCCGAAATAACAGCCAATTATCAAGGTCGTAAGAAATCACTGCTCCTGCTATTGCGAGCTTGGGGCATATGAGTTTTCTCAGAGTGTCGCATGTTTCTCTTCATCCTTAAAAATAGCATCAGGGTCAGTTCTCGCATTTGATCTCCTGGCAATAGGAGCCAGTGTAGCCTTCCTGGCAGTAGTAGCGGTAGCTGTTGCTGATGTCCTCACATGTACCCATAGGGGTAAAATGGNGCCAGTGTAGCCTTCCTGGCAGTAGTAGCGGTAGCTGTTGCTGATGTCCTCACATGTACCCATAGGGGTAAAATGGGTTTTCTTAGCGTGTTTTTTTCTTCATCCTTAAAAATATCAGCTGGGTGCACTCTCGCACTTATTGATCTCCTTCCGGGGGTGATTTGGCGTGGCGGTCGGATACAGGAAACTTGTGAGTGCCATGGAAATTAAGTGGGAGCACGGGACGATCAGGTTAGCCCCATCAGTGGTTCTCGCTCGGTGCATGGAATGGGAGGTCGGTATACACGAGTCCCAAATTATAGTTAAACTGGCTATATATATGATTGTTTTATTATGTGCTGGTCTACTCAGTTGCTATTCAGACTTCGAAGAGTGGACAGTGGCTACAGAGAAAGTGCTCTTCTTCGTCGGTGGAAAATATTCAGGAAAGTTACTTGTGTCGCTACAGCAAGAAGACTTTTTATAAAAGCTGTCATGTCCGTCGACATGAGACTAGTTTTCTTCAGAATATGAAACTTATCTTATGTGAAAAGTGTAAATTATATTTTCGAATGCGTGATAGTCTATAATGGCATATTGTAACCTGCAAAGCTTTCCTTCCTGCATGTGTCAATTAGTATTTTCTGAAATGAAAATATGCTTTTGATGTGGAGATATGTGCATATATATAGCACGTGAAATTGGCGGAATCGTCGTTGTTGTTTAAATTTCGAGCGAAGATCAAATGTACACCAGAAATAATTTATACTGTTACTGGTCACCCCAGATCTGAGTTACTGTTGTCCCCCAGATCTGAGCCCTACAGCACACCCGAGCGCACTGGACCGTGTTATGTTGTTAAGGGATTACCGCCATTAATAGTTTACCGTGAAAGAAGGATACGCGCGGACGCGTTAGGTGTGTTTGTTAATGTTTAGCTAGACTTTAAATTAATTGTTNTAGTTTACCGTGAAAGAAGGATACGCGCGGACGCGTTAGGTGTGTTTGTTAATGTTTAGCTAGACTTTAAATTAATTCTGGCACAGCATGGCGAGTTCAAAAATGCAGAGTTCCTGGTGGTACCCAGCGAGATAAAAAAAAACCCCGATTTAGCTCTTGTTTCCGGGGGTGTGGGGATAAATTACGAATAGAAAGGTAAGTGCTCCAGGTTTAACCTCTTAATAGGTATCGGTCACCTAGAAGGGATGTTTGGAGAGGCCAGCGCCGGTTCCACCGGGAACTTTGTTACTGCAAGAAGTCATTTTCTTAAAGCTGTCATGCCGGTCGACATGAAACTGCTTGTTCTATGAATATGAAGCAATCTACCTTAACATGTGAACAGTGAAAGTCTCAATTTGGACGACGCGATAACTTAAAAAGACATCTTGAAACGTGTAATTAATTCTCTCCCGTGCCAGTTAATCAATTTACTGTATTATCTGCATCCAAAACATGTGAAGGTAAGGCACCTGCTGCATTGGATACTGGTGCACTGTCACCACCGGCAACATCGGAACTGGGCATGAACATTGCAATCATTTCTCCACAGGCATCAAGATATTCATGTTGCTACTGCGGCAAGACCTTAAGTAAAAGTTGCAGTGTCTGTCAACATGAGACACCTAGAAAATGTTTGAAGAAGACGAGCTGGGCTCTTTTAACTCGTTTCTGTTATAAGTGTGGTTGTGAGTTACATGTTGTAAAGCAGCAACAAACGTTCCAGACAACATGCGATGCAAAATACATCTCCATCAAGAAAACTATGCTGTGAGTCTTATGACAACTATAAAGAAATTTGTACGTATAAAGCTCCTACACCTGTATGTATTGCAAGCTAATCAAATGAGAATGGACCCATACTGAAATAATCTGCTTTCCGCGGTCTTATGAAGGCGTTTATTGCATCTAATTCGTCAGACATAGGGAATGATATTTGCACATATCTTAAGCATATGAAGCAGAATATTATAGATCAACTTACATATGAGATGGAAAAAGAAGTAGCTGTAAAATATAGTATATGGGTGCAATGTAAATATCCAAACCAGAACCACATGAAAATGAATATAGCGAGATAGCCTGAAAGACATCGGATGTGCCTCTGCATAACACGTACAAAATCGAAGATAGTATGGAAGCTAGTATACAGAAGATTTGCCACGAGGAAGAATACATGGGAAACTGTTCCGGTTGAACATTATATACGATAGATCAGCTACAGTTTAAAACAAATTCACTTAGGCCACATAGCAAATAGGTGCATACTGATTTCCCTCTACCACTACAGAAAATTACAATATAGCTTCGTCTTCGACCAGCAGAATAGAGGTATAAATTACTGCAACCGCAGAAATTCACACAGTTGTTAAACTGACGTGTGGCACCGGTACTGCGCGAAGGCAGAAGTGTGGAGTCGTTGGTGTGGAGTCGGCACTGCGTAGTAGTAAAAGTGTTTTGGGTATACATGCTCGAAGAGGATGAATACCACTGAGGGTGTGCAATCGAGTATGTCCTGTACGACTACATGTAAAACTTCACCGAGTGTTCACCAATTACGCAGAAAACAATGTTTTTTTTTGTGGCATAGCCTTCGGTAAAAGTTGCAATGCACGTAGCCATGAGCAGAGCGAATGTTCAAAGAAACCTACCTCCATAATACTAAACATACGATACGTGTTGTGTAGCATTTGGTAGAAGTGATAATCGAAAGAGCGACACTGGTACATGTAACGCAAGTTTTCTTGGCACGAGACAGCATGCATTGAACTTGCAGCATAACATGTCTATGGCTAGTCTTCCTGCTGATTCGCCATGTAAACTAACGACGCATCGAGCGTCCATAACATTACCCGGGCCTGCATTGTGCTGCACAACAGTGTGTGAAGAAGGAAATGCTGGTTTGTAAGGAGCGAATCTCCAGAGTCCATTGTTGACGATGTAGTCAGTGTTACAGATGGTAAGTCTTCAACCAATGATTCCGTCTTCATATTGTAACAGCGTACGCGATCGCGGTAGATGAATGTAGACGTAACGATCTACTTTCCGCCACGCTCGACGACGAGGTGGGAACCACTTTATTTTTTCATGATGCATGTTTTTATACGGTTGTCACTTCATGGCGGTTCGTGTTACCCGTCTCGGGTTGTCACAGTGTTACCTGCTTGTTGCCTACTTATAAATGTACGGCAGGCTACAAGTATTTGTGATGAACATATGGTCATATACGAAAATATTTTGTTGGAGATTTGGTTTATTGCGATTTTTGCATGATGTATTTGATGCTTAAATATGCANCAAGTTTTCTTGGCACGAGACAGCATGCATTGAACTTGCAGCATAACATGTCTATGGCTAGTCTTCCTGCTGATTCACCATGTAAACTAACGACGCATCGAGCGTCCATAACATTACCCGGGCCTGCATTGTGCTGCACAACAGTGTGTGAAGAAGGAAATGCTGGTTTGTAAGGAGCGAATCTCCAGAGTCCCTTGTTGATGATGTAGTCAGTGTTACAGATGGTAAGTCTTCAACCAATGATTCCGTCTTCATATTGTAACAGCGTACGCGATCGCGGTAGATGAATGTAGACGTAACGATCTACTTTCCGCCACGCTCGACGACGAGGTGGGAACCACTTTATTTTTTCATGATGCATGTTTTTATACGGTTGTCACTTCATGACGGTTCGTGTTACCCGTCTCGGGTTGTCACAGTGTTACCTGCTTGTTACCTACTTATAAATGCACGGCAGGCTACAAGTATTTGTGATGAACATATGGCCATATACGAAAATATTTTGTTGGAGATTTGGTTTATTGCGATTTTTGCATGATGTACTTGATGCTTAAATATGCANCCATATACGAAAATATTTTGTTGGAGATTTGGTTTATTGCGATTTTTGCATGATGTACTTGATGCTTAAATATGCAGATATAACACAGCAGTTTTTTTAATTGCGGATCCTGTTGTATTTTTACTTGTGAAATGATTGAACTCTATAGGGGATTGAACCTGCGATACTTTATTTTCACAGATGATGCACTGTCTCCAGCACCGCCAGGGTTAAGGAGTTATCTAATATATAAAATTCTCCCGTCACAGTGTTAGTCACTGTACTCCTCCGAAACGGCTGGACCGATTTTTATGAAATTTTTTATGTATACTCGGTAGGTCTGAGAATAGATTTATATCTATTTTTTACACCCCTAAGTAATAAGGGTGGCCACCCCCAAACAATTTTTTTTTATTGTTTGAACAAAATTTTTATTTTTTATTTTTTTATGATGTGGCATCAAAAAATACATACCCTCCTAAATTTTCACCCTTCTACCACCAACCCTTATTTTTTTATAGCGATATTAGTAATTTAATAAATTTTACCCTAGGTCGATAACTGATCAATTATCATCGATCATTTATCGATCTAGGTTACAATTTATTCCCACCAGGTGTCTCCCAGTGACACAGCACGGAGTAGCCGGTCTCCACTTTCTCTCACACAATAACCTTTCTCTTATTCATTTGTGCTCAGATCGTAGTAGTGACGTGTTTACAATTATATTTTCAATAATTAAGTGTACTTCTTAATTAACTTTATTATTGATCGCAAAGCTGTAATTGTTTGTATTTCCATTTTATTAATATTTATTAAATTATCTAATTTTATATTCCGTCATCGTCCACAGAGCTCCATGCCTCTTCCACTTATATACCACATCCTCACACACTTACAATAAGTTAGTTATTTTTTTCTAATACTATAATCACTAGAAATACTTTTTATGGCAAAACAACGTTTGCCGGGTCAGCTAGTTTCCTATAAAAATTTAAATAGCATATGTAAAAAGTATGTTTTGTCAAGTGTGGTGTATTTACAATACTTGAAAGTGGCTAGTTGCTGTTTTGGTTGGTAATGTATACCATGCACGGAAAGGCAGGACGGTCATTGTGGTCTGTGCTTCTGTAGAGTTCGCATCGATAGCTACGAGATGCACTCTCGTGTATGAATCTCTTCTGTGTAGAAAACAGCTACACCATTTTTTTTTTTTTCAGTTAAGGGAAACCTCTTATATTTTTATTTTTTTGGATCTTCTAAAATAAAAGTACATGCATAGTTAAATGTGTCTGTGTTGCGAAACTTTCTTACTCGTCACTACAAAGTTCGTACATTTAATGATATTTCTATATTAATAAAATCTTTGCGGCGAACTATTAATGGGTAATTCGTTTCGTAATGTGCTTACAGTTCTGGCACTATATATTGTACGTTTTTAACATAAGTACATGTCCTATTTGCTTTTATGGTTATTATTTTATATCAGTTTGCCTCAGTGTGTAGCGGTGACGTCTCTCTTGCATGACTAATGGTTTAAATGTGTGTTGTCTTGTGTCAAGCAAAGGAACACAATCTTTACAAGTCGCGTAAAGTGTAGTGTACTTGACGCATTGTACTCATTTTTGGGGTTTGCTCTTGTGATCATTCGTTCTTTCTCATGTTGTCGTAATAGCAACACAGATAGCACTATTATGGGCTGTGGCTCCGTCTATGTACATCATGGACGCAGCACATTCTTGGCATGGACTCTGTGAGATGTTGGTAGGTGGTATAAGCAATTAGAGACCATATCCGATGAACTGCACTTCCCAATTCCTTAAAATTTGATGGTACTGGATCCAGCTGCCTGATGCCCCGTTCTATCTCATCCCACCGATTCTCAATTGGAATGAGACCCGGTTTTCTGCTTGGTAGTCCACTCTCTGTAAACATTAATAACTGTTGCTCTCGAGCACTTCACAAGTGCAGCAGTTTTGCTGATGCTGGTTCCGACGCTTAGAGTCCCTACAATCATCCCGCATTCAAACTCGGTTAAATCACGTTTTTCCCTTCTCTTCGCAAGCAACACAGTGCAATTGATGCTTCACTTGTCCTGCATTCCCTTTTTATTGCTATCTCGCCCTCGAGCTGCAACAACGTGAAGTTATGGCCGATCTGCGTTTAAGTGCCAGATGGTCATAATAATTTGGCCACTCAGTGTGTGTGTGTGTGTGTGTGTGTGTGTGTGTGTATGTGTGTGTGTGNAAGCGATGCCAGCTGTCGCTGAGGGGGATCCACGTTGGTAGACACCTGCGGTACCAGACGACAAGGGCGGTGGTGGTTGATTATCGAGTGCGTGCAGGTAGATGCATATGCGTGCTATTTCAGACCCTACACTCATACTTGCAACTGTAACTTTGCGACGCGTCTGTTGGTACACCTTTACTTTCTTTACATGCGTGGACGGTTGTTGCATGTTCCCGAAATTAAAAGATTTGGAAATACTGACCAACTATGCTTATAATAGTGCTTAAGGCCTACCTGTCGATATCCTTGATTGCAGTCGGAAGTGATGTCTGCAATATGAATTTGGTGGTCGTAGCTTCGGTGGGTGAGGAACGTCGGGCAAATANCAGTCGGAAGTGATGTCTGCAATATGAATTTGGTGGTCGTAGCTTCGGTGGGTGAGGAACGTCGGGCAAATATGATTATAAGAGGGCTTAAGGTGCACTTGCCCTACCAGCCTGCGTGTCATCGGAGGTGATGCCTATGATATGAATTTGGTGACTATAGTTTCTGTTGGTGGAAAATAGCATCCAGCTATGCTTATAGGAGGGTCTAAGGTGTACTATATCCATACGGTCGTTTTCGCCGTCGGAAGTGATTCCTACGTTATGAATTTGGTAACTATAGCCTCGGTGGGTGGGAAATGGTAGGTTACTATGCTTATACGAGGGCTTAGGGCGTATTAGCAACTACCATCCTGTTCGTTGTCAGCGGCGATGTGTATGTAATAAATTTTGCGACTATATCTTAAACGGTTCGTAAATTACAACCAACTATGCTTATGTGTGGTTTTGGACGTTCTCTTGCCTGCGGCCCTGTTCGATACTGGGCGTGATGTTTATGTAGTTTGCGCACGCGCGGTACTTTTCTAGGCTGGCGTGNCCCCGACAGGATGCCAGGTGAAAGGAGACCAGAGAGAAAACAAAGGTGGCAGTGGATGACGTTGGTGGGGGAATATCCAAGATGGAGGTTGTGAAAAGTAAGAGAGGGGAATGGGTGAAAATAAAGGAGATTGTGTGGAATATCATGAGAAAACCCGCCAAGGGATAGAACGAATGAAAAGGGAGCATGCGAATTATACGACAAGAGAAAATACGGGAGACTGGAAGGAATATGAGCCCCCCCCCCCCC
>NQII01000928.1:518925-603383 GCA_002778355.1 Clitarchus hookeri | reverse complement strand
ACGGTCATGAGAGAGTTAGGGCGGAATTGAGCATGAGAAATAAAAATACAAGAGCCGTATAGATTTTGAGAAAACTTCAAAGGCTGGAGCAGGCTAGAGAGAACAGGTATTTGGGAGAGAGACTGGACGGAATGAGAGATATTGCTAGACGGGGCTATGTACTCGAACATTATTCAGAGAATATGGATGATACTGACATGGAATGACAGAGCGTGAATGTCAGGGTAACTTCTCAACCCCTCATCACCAGAAATGAGTTATTTGCCACATTGTGAGGTCATCGGCGGAAATGGTGGAAGTGGCAGCCACATTGTGCACATTTTCTATGGGAAATTTTGCTTGTTTCGGGGGAAATTCTGGAGAATTTGGTTTTATTGTGAAATAAAAGGAATTTCCGGGGAAAAAAAGTGCCGCGTGACGTCATCAAAGATGGCGACTGGCCCATCTCCAATCCCCAATCCCCTGACGTTGAACATACATTTTTTAACTACTAACGGCCAGGTTGTATATATAATATATATACACACAAATATTTTAATTTCTGTGAAGGATTTTTCAGTTGCTTCTAGTTAATATTTTCGCGTCTGGTGTTACATTGTAATAGCATTATTTTTTAAAGTAGTGATTGTATCCTTTATTATCTCTTGATTGTGTTCATTACCGTTACATTTTGTGTACATATATTTTAATGTCTCTTTTGAGTTAATTGACAATACCGTACGTCCAGAAAAATTTATATTACGTTATATGTAACTGTCTATATTAAACAGTCAAGAGTTATTTCTTGTTGATAAATTATACAGTAAAATACTACTATTTATGTAATTATAAGGTGTCATAAACATTTTCTTCTGTGCTATTTCCATTCATACCTAGTGGGTTGGATCGTCATTCTAACAAATCGCTGTNGTGTCATAAACATTTTCTTCTGTGCTATTTCCATTCATACCTAGTGGGTTGGATCGTCATTCTAACAAATCGCTGTTAAAACGCTTCGTCTTAACTTGAAAGTAACTTAGTAGTTAATTCAGGACTGGGTGTCTGGTCTACCATGACTGAGTGTTTTATTTTTTATTCGAATGGATGTTTTTGTCTCGGTCCGTCTTGTTCCACAAATTTTTCATTTGAATTCGATTGTTTGAATGACTTTAAGGCTGTTGTGTACAAACCACACATATCAGTGTGCTTAAAATGGTTGTTTTGGTATGTATGAATGCGCTGAGAAAGGTTTTGTCGAGGAAAACTTATCTTGTTTGGTGCAACCAAATAAATGGTTGTATGGGGAAATAAAAAAAAATATATGTTTACCGAAACCATATTATTTTTGTTCATATTTTGTTACCGGAGTAAGAATTGGTTGGTTCAACGAAATATTTATATAGCTCTGCATAGGTTAAACTATTTCTGTTATTAAAAAAATTAAGTCTGACCTAGTTTTGAACCCGTCATTTTCGCGCCTGAATGCTACGCGTTAGCAACCTCGGTAAACGAGATTACTTGCGAACCAGAAATGTTTTTAAATACACAGTATACTATCATATATCTTGTACAGTGACAATAAAATGTATTGGTCTAAAGACAGTTGTAGAGTAAAGGTAACATAAACAAAACAACATTAAATTTAAGAACATTAATTCATCCGGACATCATATGAGTATCGGTAAGTTTCCTATAAACCGAAAAGAGTCAAGAAGTCAGTTTGTTTTCAAGCAGATCAATAATGTTCAGACATGCGACGTTCAACGCCAAACAAGTATTGGTCTCGTAAACACATTGCTGTAAACCCATGCTCCTCAAGACAAACCTGTCTTCACCTTTCACTCTGTATGTGCATACCAATTAGTGCTGTGCTTAAGAACAGTTTGTTTTTATCTAAAAGCCTGAATGGGATGTAAAACAAAAGAAGAATGGAGAATCGTAGTGCATTTATTTACAAAGGAAAAATCTTCCTAGGACATACGCGAAGCTATTAGAAGACTTACTACTACCGTAGATAGGTCTATGCTACCGCGGAGTTTTTTTTATAGGTCTTTTTATCCTACACAATTCTTTACTACATGATATTGTTCCATCTTTAACGGTTTATACAGCGTATTGCAAGAGAGCGCGCTGGCGGCAACCGTTTTTCCGACTTGATTCAGTATTATCGTCACTGCTTATTCCTTATGTTACTTTACGTAACAAAATATATACTAAAACCTGGCCAGAGAACATAGCTATGCATTAAGAATAAAACGTAAATCGGATTCGTGGTTCTCGACTGATAAGCGCACTGACAGAGAGACGTTGAGTTTTATAATATGTATAGAAGTAGCCAGAAATCCTAAACTGAGTGCATCAAAGATATAGCGAGAGTAAGTTTCATATTTTCACCTCAGATGGACGAGTTATGGCTGAAGGAGGATTCCCAACCGGAAGAGAAGAATCTGGCAGCCAGTTTGAAGTATGGGGGAGATTCTGTGATAGTTTAGGTTTGTATGAGTGAAAGTGGTGTGGGTGATTTGTGTTTCAAGGAAGGCACTGTGGATAACAAGGTGTACATAAACATTTTCAAGACTCATCTTCCCCATAGTTAGGAGGGAAAAAATGGGCCTCTATAGATTACGTCTTCACTCAGGATCACGACCCCAAGCTCACAGCCTTGGACACCAAGCTGTGGTTATTAAGCAGACACTGTCGCAATCTTCCGATATTAACCCTATTGAGAATTTATGGCACCAACAAGAGAAAAACGTACGAAAACATGAGATATCCAACACAAATAACCTGAAAAATGCCCTTAGAACTGAACGGGATAAACTATCGAGTGAAACGAAGAAACTTTGGTGATACCTATACCAAGGAGATTATCTGACATTACCAAGAGGAAAGGAGTACCTTAAGAAGTATTAGAGAGTGAAAATTCCCAGGAACCTTTTTTACTTTAGTGCAGACAAATACTTATTTGAGTCCAGAGAGACCTGAGTGTTTTCTTTTGCAATATAGATGATGTTAAAAATGAAAATAAAATTCAATTTCATATATTATATGACAAATTAATAAATTATCTACAGGATGTTTAACCCTTAGGGTCAAAATCATACAGATGGTAGAGGACTTTAAACTGAGTATTTTGAGAAATGGTCGGAAATGCACGTTTCAGGCGCCATGATGCCTTGAATGAGTAATACGTGTGAAGAACGTTTTTGTATACTGCTTTAGTTTCCATAACAAACAACTGTCTGCCACACGATCCAACGCCATCTCCTCAAATTCTGGTGTGCGAACAGTTCGTGGTTTAGCACCCTGGCCAGCTCTGTGGCTTTAACGACCCAGTCTCTCGTAAGTTTCTGCCCATGGCTATAAATGTCTCATGTTGTGAAACTTTTCTCTGTACATTCGTGCGGCTTTTCTTGCGCTACATCCTGCTGCACCATAAATACAAGTCTGCAAGTTTCTGTAGCGAGTAATGCTCCGTCTTCTGTAGCCAGGCTTGATTTGTAAACAGTGACAAATGCCGCCGCAGATACATCACAGATGAGGTCGTATTGTGTTGCATGCTAGCGCCACCAACCGTCGACGCAGCAGACAGTAATTTATTATGGAAGCTGAAGCAGTTTAAACACACGTTCCTCTAACGCATTACACACTAATAACCTCGTGGCGCCTGAAGCATGCATTTCCGACCATCGGTTCCCAGACATCCTTACAAGGATAGGCTATATTTTCAGTGCTATTATTATTATTACTGCTACTACTATTGCTTCTATTACATCATCATTTCCTTCAAATTCTCCATACATGCACTTCCAACTGTAGCTAGGCCAATACTTTTTGTAGCCACTCTGTGCAAATAGTTTTAAAGTTTTCCACCTTTATTTTGTTTCTCGAATAATTTGTCCATTGGAATTGTTTATACCATTATTAAGCATCAATAAATTCACTAACAAACACTGTTATCCTTACTGTCACGAAAATTACAGTCAATCTCTCGGGCGGTGTTTTCGAACGAAGACAATCAAATGACCCGATTAATCTACCGTCAACAAAAAAAAAACCAGTACCGTACGAAGCGATTTTTGTTGCCACAAAAATTCCATAATAATGTACATCAGATTGTTCCGGGTAATCAAATGCTTACTCACTTCAAACTAAATATTGACTCGGCTCTACCATGATGTTTACGGCAACCAAAACGATTAGTTGCACGTACTTGTAAAATAGTTGTCTACTAAATACACGCAGATGATTACGATGATGATGGAACAACCAATTTATTATTCGGCTTAAGAAATTATTTTTAAATTATTTACTTGGTTTAAAGGAACGAATGCAGATGTTTGGAGCAACAGCAGATTGGGTGAACAAAGTATTGTCCTTTGTAACCAAATACTTTTCAAGATTATTAATTTGTATCTGTAACTAAATGTTTCTGTCAATGTTGCCCTAATTCTTCGTTACTTTGCAAATTAAATTTATGTTGATAAATATACTGTTAAGTGTCCTCTTTACCTGTTGATGAAGCTATGTATTTTTATCGTATTCATGAGCGTGTGGCGGTTTTTTTTTTTTTTTATATAAAGACTAGGTGGATTTGTAAGTGTATTTTGAATATGGCATGTTCATTTCATGTGANAGGTGGATTTGTAAGTGTATTTTGAATATGGCATGTTCATTTCATGTGATAATTGTTTCGGATATCACTGTAGTTAAGTGCTACTCTCAACTTTTTCATATATACGCTTGAT
The DNA here is from genome assembly GCA_002778355.1 of Clitarchus hookeri. NCBI lineage: Eukaryota > Metazoa > Arthropoda > Insecta > Phasmatodea > Phasmatidae > Clitarchus > Clitarchus hookeri. Next base: position 598,656 of record NQII01000928.1, on the reverse strand, counting down.
ATATCACCAACATTTAGAAATATTGAAAACTTTCTTTTGTGCATATTTTACTATGCACGCCACGTCGTCATAGGGGCGTCCTTTGGAAAACATTTTGCTTCTCCAGCCTGGGTAATTGCAAGGGATTTATAGCGTAGTGGTCAAACATTGCGTATATCATTTCTCTCGCGCACTTAATGTTATTTTCCAGTATTTTTTGGTAAAGATTTCATACGTCNCAAACATTGCGTATATCATTTCTCTCGCGCACTTAATGTTATTTTCCAGTATTTTTTGGTAAAGATTTCATACGTCATAGAATGCGATGCATTATTAAAACACATTTTGTAGTTATGAAATAATTGCTAGTAAGGATTCCATATCGGAAAAGTATGACCCCAGAATAGGAAGTCTGAGACGACCGACTGTTGACATCCTGTTTTATCATAACTTTGTTTCGTGTGACATTTCTTCAGAAGTATAATTTGTCTGGAAGTCTGTGAAATTACTGTACGTAAGGCTTAAAAAAGGTTAGTTGCTTTTTACTTTTTTTTTTTTTAAACCTTAACGATTTTGTCCGATGAAGGGCATAGTATTTGCTGTTGCTAATGGGACGCTTCACTTATTTTGTGGTCACCACTGAATTTGACGCAGACCAATTTCACAAAAAAACGTAAAAAAATAACTGGAAAAAGGAAACTCCCTGGATAATTAACAGCACAAATTAATGCATTTTTTACTTTTAATTACGGATCAGTCACACTCGCTTTTCTGTTCTGCAGAACTCAGTACGCCTGCAGTTAGTACGTAGTACTACTCCACTCGTTGCCAGAGTTGCAGCAGGTTATTCCAATTGTTTTCGCCAGTACACTCCACTAGGTTCGCGTATGTGTTGGTCTGTTGTGAGGATTTGTTAAGGATACACTATGACTTTGTAATGTATAGTGTCAACTCGTTGAGAAAATTTTGGTCTAGGTTAAATTGAATCGTGTCATTGTGACACTACGCATCTTGATATTGCCTGCAATAAGTACAGTAGTGGCGAAACTTAGGATTGCTTTGTGATGTACGAATTCGAGTACCGACGTCTTTTATCGTGTTTATACCTGTACCTTTAAACGCAGATGTATTAAAGACTCATAACTGTAGTAAAGCGAATGCCGAACATTTGCGGACACCATAGACTCGGAACCGCTAATGAAGTCGCGTACACACACACACTCGTAAGGAGTAACTTCTAATAGTTATTGTTTGATCGCCGCGTAGTTCATTTAAAAAATAAGTACAAGTATCACTGTTCAATTTGCAGTTTAATAGCGTAGAACAATTTTTGCGTTCCAAAGAGCGTATGGTTGGTGTTGTGGGTTGGGCGTCATTATTTAGCCAAAGCCAGGAGAATGAGGTAGTACTTCATGAATGAGGCTACTGCTATGTGAATAGTAAGGCGAATGAATGGCGTGTTTCTATGAATAGGGGGAGGGGGATAAGTTTCTTCTATTTTTCGTTGTATTTTTCTTTGTAGTGGCTGACAGCAATACTAACCAGTGTTCTTCCAGTAGAAAGGACACACGTATGTTAATTAAAATTTACTCCTCTCTCCAGCCATACTTAAAATATTCGTAACTGATATTGTGTGTCACAGACACGCAAACATTGTAAAAGTCTGTAGTGTTTTCATAATTTTGCTTGTCCAGCTGTTTGCNCGTAACTGATATTGTGTGTCACAGACACGCAAACATTGTAAAAGTCTGTAGTGTTTTCATAATTTTGCTTGTCCAGCTGTTTGCCGTGACGTTCATGTAGGCTTGTGAAGTGGGTGTGGTTTCGCACGTTGCGACTTGCGCCCGTGTAGCACTTTCTTTCGTCTTCCCAGTTCCATCCGTTATCTTGCACATTCGTTCTTTTTCCCTCGCTTTCTTGCCTCTGTCCATTCGTTTCTGTGCACCTTCATTTCTTACCCTCCCCCACAATGTTACCCTCCTTTCGTTATTTATTCAATTCCAATTTTCCGCCCTCATTTAGGACAAACTGCCTCTGCTTTTATTTTGTTTCTCGCGTCTCTGTTATTGTGTTGTTTCCTCCCCATTAATTTGATTCCGCAGCCGCCACTCTCTGGGGCTCGTAGCACTTGGTGCACAGAATTGTACATTTGGCCGTACATTCTACCGCGGGTTCTTTTTCGCAACTGGCTGGGCATAGTTTCTTTAAAGGCTCTTGTTGTTTTGTTGCTATCTAACGAACGTCCGGGACGTTGTTTGTCCGCGGTATTTTCGTCAACGCAGATGTCTACTTGAATGTTCAGTGAGAATGTAAACAGTTTCATAAGTGCCCTGTTTCCATTTACAAGTGCTGCAAGTAGCTACCATTGTTTTATTGTCCGCCGCGTGCATGGAGAAATATTTGCGAATATAAGTGGTGTTTCACTCTCGACTAGTTGGTGACAGCCGAGCCATGCTGCCCAGGTACTTCNGAAATATTTGCGAATATAAGTGGTGTTTCACTCTCGACTAGTTGGTGACAGCCGAGCCATGCTGCCCAGGTACTTCGCTTGCACTGCCGCTTCCCGCATTTGGCGCCACCGTGCCGTTAAGTGTGTACTGAAATGCCACACAACTATGTTACTTTCTGCGAGACACACAGCAGTGTGGTGTGCTTCAGGAGATTCGTCCTCGCGGAACTTTTCCTAACGGATCTCTCGTACTTGCGCCTNCACACAGCAGTGTGGTGTGCTTCAGGAGATTCGTCCTCGCGGAACTTTTCCTAACGGATCTCTCGTACTTGCGCCTAGTCTAGTCATAGTCAGCATGTGCCGCTATGCCTCTAGGTAGGTAGTGCTCTTTCTCCCCTGCACACAAGTCTCTATCAAAACGTAGGCCATTTTGTACAAATGGCCTGCATAATAACGCAAGGACGCGTTTATTATTAAGTTTGCTTAAGTGTTTTCACGAAAACTGTAAAATAATTAGTTTTTGCTTTTACCACAGAAAATGCGTATTCTGTATATAAATATTATTTTGCAATATGAAACTGTACTGAGGAAGAATGACAAGTTCATCCCTCTTCCCCGTTCTTTTGCATGAGTTTCCTGGTAAAAATTGTTTGATGAAAGTCCTTCCGGTATGCATACTTTCATAGTTTGTTTCGATTGAATGACCGTCTTTTAACGAAGTTTTCCGATAACACAATTGATTTTTGTGGAATTCGTTTGGACTCTTTTTGTGTTAAACGAAATATCTTTATGAAGTTGGTGATAATTGTTAAATTACGTAACACGACGGTCACACTTTCGTGAGGGAGGAGAATAGGCGGCTCTTAAAATAGAGGTCTTGAGAGCCGATGAGGGTGAAGCGAGGTGAGTATTGAGCAGCGCCGGAATGAAGGTGTGGGAGAAACTGGAGATACCCGAGTAAACCCGCCGACCAGCGGCATCGTCCGGCACGATTCCCACATACGAAAATCCGGGAGCAACCCTGTCAAGAATCGAACCCGGTTCGCTTGGGTGTGAAGCGAGTAGTCTAACCACTACACCGTGGTCCCGACAGACTTTCGTGCAACATCGCAATTGCTGAGAGCAAAGTATTNAAGAATCGAACCCGGTTCGCTTGGGTGTGAAGCGAGTAGTCTAACCACTACACCGTGGTCCCGACAGACTTTCGTGCAACATCGCAATTGCTGAGAGCAAAGTATTGAATTTTCCATGGCGGGTCCTTTTCCACTTTCTAAACAAGGGAGCTGGATGTTGTTCAGTCATTGACTGTGGTTTTTAACGATACANGGGAGCTGGATGTTGTTCAGTCATTGACTGTGGTTTCTAACGATACATTTTTTTTTTTTTTCACATATGGCAATGTAACTGCAAGTGTTCAGATTTCATAAGAAGTTGTAGCTTTCGTCGAAACAGATCTTCTGAATGAGTTGAGTGAAAATCACTGAGCGAATTGGTAGCATCAGTGGCTGCCTTATCAAGCAAGAAAGATGGATTAGTGCACGCCGTGATTATACTACCGAAGTTGGGAAATTTATCCAATGCGAAAGGTCTTGCTTGAATCTAAAAACACCACAGTAACATCGTTGTATAGTTAAAAAATGTATTGAGTACTGTGTTGCTCATTTGTGTTATTATAATCTCTGTTGTTTTGAATGCAGTTAACTTACTTCTTTGATCTTCTCTGTAAATTATTTATAAAATAAACCCATAATCTGGATTTAAAGGTAGAAGTAAAGTGGATCTCCTTATATTGATGCAACCATCAACATAGTAAATGCACAACTTTTTAAAAAGTACTGTAGAGACTTCCAAAATCGGAAGGAAAATATGGCTGAGTTTCATATGCAAGATAAATGTTTATATTTTATTCAGTGTAAAATATGTTACCGCAGTAAGTCTCCTTGGTGGGTAAATTAATTAATTAATAACGAAAATTTCCATTTCTTACCCAAGAATGGGCGTATTTCTTCTCTGAATAAAAAAAAATTGATTTTATTAAAAAATACTTTATCTAACCAGGTTAGCAATTTTTTTCTATGCTTTTGCATGAAAAAATATTAGCATAACATTTTACAGGCGTGCTAAAAGTTAAGTTTGTGAAAACAAGTTACAATACACATTACATTACACCTGTTGACTGGATTACTTATTTTTGAAAAAAAAATATTGTCAAATAAAGCATTTTTTTTTCGCACTAAGACAAAGATATTAATGTATAATTTCATATAAATCAATCTCAGTAACGATTACATGTCAAATAAACATACAATTTTGGAAATACAAAAAACATTCTATATTATACCTAGGAAGCTGCTGCCTTCGTAGCACAGTGGTAGAAAGTGGAACTACCTGAAGATGTCGAAAGATGTGAATAGGGAGGGTGAGGTGATGATGTGCACGATAACAGGCCTGGTAATGCGTTGTGAATAGTTGGAGTAGGACTCAGAACCTGCCTACCAGCTGAGGTGGAAGGTACCGGTGTCTACCTGTGTCTGGCTATCGCCACGAGCATTTTCTGCTGCCTATAAAAATGACAGTGATGCAAGTAATGCGATCATGAGCAACCGACCATTGCAGGTCTATTATGCCTGTGGTCATGCAGCCAAAAAATTATCATTTGTTATGTAAATCGCACACATTTCACTCATCTCAGTTTGAAACAAATTTGAATCTGTAATTACTGTAAAACTACAATTATGGAAGTTGTCATGCGTAAAACACACTAAATTGTAGGTAGAGAACACAACAAAAAAATGTAATGTATGTACTTGTCTATACAATGGTATTTGAAAGGAATGGTTATGTGTAAAATCGATGAAAATGTGATTCAAAANAATGTATGTACTTGTCTATACAATGGTATTTGAAAGGAATGGTTATGTGTAAAATCGATGAAAATGTGATTCAAAATGTGTGAACGATTAATAAAATTTTCATCTTATGGTTTACGCAATTTATGAAAAAAAAAAAATAATGTTTTGTAAGTCTTCCTTGAACTTACTTTTTTCATAAAGCTGCAACTAACTGCACAACAAATGCATAGTTTATCAAACTATACTAGAGCAGCTGTCATAATTTAAAAGAAAATAAGTTGTATTTCTTTTATTGATTGTATTATATGTGATAGATTAATGTACGTATTTAATTAATGTCATACTATTATAACCTGAAAGTATTGCAAACCTATTATATATCTGATTTGACAAATATTTTTGTGAAATTTTGAATTTTTATTTGTAATATGCCATAATTTAAAATAACTTGTATCCTTTTTTCATGTAAGAATATAGATGTTACTATTTACTTCTAAAGAAAATGTTTTGGAGAATATAAAGTGACTAAATACGTATATACTTCAAAGATACACTAAATACGCGTTATTTTCATTTCGAGCTGCAATATTTTGTCCACTGGAAGAAAATACGTCGAACAGTCCGCATGAACAGCCTGACTGTACGGAAATTGTCGGACAAGCATTTGAAGTTACTGTACTGTGTTGCTAGGTGGAAGGGACTGGATGGGGGTGACACTATTTAGTCTGGCCAGTACGAGTCTCGCTACTCGTTCTGCAGTCCAGTTCAGGTACATGATTGCCAGGTGTGTTGCGATTAAGTGATTGCAGGCTCTACAGTAGCTGTGCAATGAAAGTAAAAGAATGTGGGTGCACCAGAAGCGTCCAGTCGAAAAAGGCACGAGGTTTCCCTTCAAGGAAAAAGAAAAGCAGAAGTGGCTTACACCTAAATATCCTAAAGAAACACCGGTAAGGTACAACATAATACTTGTTATTATACACAATAATTATATAAAAAAATGTATTTGTGTGTGCGCGCGTGTGCATAAGAGAGAAAGAAAAAAGGGCGTGGGAAATGGTGCATTCACGTTAGCGTGTATATACACACTCACTCACTCACTCACTCACTCACTCACTCACAGAGAAGAGTTGAAGCCTTACTGTTGGTGTTGGATATGTGTTTATTTCTTACCCCGGTTGTATTGTAGTTTATCCGTGCAATATCGCATTAGCACACCAGGGTCATTCATAACACGGCCGACAAATCTACGAACTTCTTGAGTAAGGACCGGGCAAGGCATGCGTACATAAAGTTACAACTAGTGAGTTAACGAGTGAAACAAAAACCTTTGTAATGCAGATGTAACTGGAAAGTAATTTCACTAATACAGTTNTTAGGACCGGGCAAGGCATGCGTACATAAAGTTAGAACTAGTGAGTTAACGAGTGAAACAAAAACCTTTGTAATGCAGATGTAACCGGAAAGTAATTTCACTAATACAGTTAATTAGTTATTTTTTAATGATTAAGTGATAGTGTTAACGGTAAAGTAATCACTTTTGGAAAAAAATTCTCTGTCCTTAACTGCGCTATATTTCAGCAGAAACATTGCGACTGGTATGGTCTCTGTAGAATTTGGAATGAGTTAAGAAAAATAGTTCCATATTTCAACGTCGAATCACAAGTGTAACATTTGAATATGTGGAAAGGGATTTTTAAAATGAAGTTTTTATTTGCTTTATGCGCGTAAGTATACGAGTAAACACGTTAGCAACGTATTAACACGCATGCCATTTTACCAGTTAAACTTTACTAATACATGAATAAAGTGATGAGGTCCAGGACAATGCCGATTTTACATATGCACATAAAAATATATCCTAAGCAGGTATTTCAAAAACCAACACGGTGCGTGTATTCCGCCAACATTGTTAACCATGGACAGAAAAAGAACAAAGTGCTGTTTATAATGGAACGTTTCGTCCATGGTAAGTTCTGATTAAAATATTCTGTCTCCATCCATTCTCACTGTCAGACGAAACTCCCGGATACCAGTAAATATAAAGAGAGAAAGGAAGTATATAGTAATACACTTCTACTGTCTTTACTTATAGGCTCGACACTCGATAAGACGAGATTCAACCTACCTCATAAAAATGTTTTCCATTAAATTAAGAAAATTTTGCCTAATGTTTTGCTTCCATCAGCCCTTCCTACTGTGATTTCAGGGATACCCACCCACGTGAAACACTTGTTCTCATTCATCCGTTTTAAATGCATCCGACTCTTTTCAGTGAATCTCCTACAATATAATGTTTATTTTAGGCGACTTCATATCACCCATACATAAGAGTATTAAAAAATAAAATACCAAAAAATTCAGAAAAAAATTCACCCAACAACAACAAATTTAGCCGCAAGTCAATAGGATTTCAGACGCCATACATGGCGTCGTGCTCACAGTTGACAAAGGTAGTTTTATGGATGCCTTCACATTCCCTATAATACGGACGAAAATCGCTGTGGGTTGCCGTCGTTTATTTTCTGACAACAATTGCTAAACGATACGACACAAAGCCGTCCACCGTGTGGTGTACCTCGTTTATTGGGATGTCCCAATGTGTTCACTTTTCACCGCTTGTCGGACAAAAACGGACTCGAAGTCAGCACGTTAGAAGTATCAATTGAAATATGTGTGGTCTGTTCTTCCTGTTTCGAAATAAGTTTTGATTTCTTGACACTGGAGTTTTAGAGTAAGCTGCAATGCTATTGTTATCAAAAGTATACAGTTTTTTTTTTTTAAATTATATTCTGTTAGATGTCGTAAACATCAGTAACGATCGTCAAAATTGGAAGAAAATTTAAACTCCTGAACACTTGTAGCTTTCTAGGCGCCGCGCCATGGATGCTGACAGAAACAAATAATTTCGTCTTAAAATGGCCAGACACAAATTTTTTCACATACTGGCCAGATGTTTGCGTCCAAAGGAAGTATAACACTTGATGCGTATACAGTTATTTACGTCTACACATGTGTGTGCGCACATATACTGCATATGTAAATGCATTACTATAGTTATGAGTGCACTATACGCGTAAATCGTGTTACTACATAGCGAGATGGATGTGTTGTGTAAATTTTGTAACTGATTTCACAATCATGAGTGTGTAAGGAACGAATACCTGTTGAAAACCAAACTTCTCAATCTTGTGCCATGCTTCAAGATGAAACTTACAGGATAATGATGAACAATGTTGTATATAATACTTACCGCACATACAAGTTTTCCACCGTGAACCCGAGCAAATGTTTGTTTAAAATTCTCTTTCAATGATAATGCCGTCCGGATTCGTGAATCTCGGTGCCGACAAGTGTACGGGTACATAGGGAGCTGCCGAAAAGGCAAGGTTAAGGCCTGGTTTATAAAAATCGCAATAACGCAACACTGGCAAAATCGAAACGACGCAAAATATCAAACTCTGAAATTTTTAGGTAGGTACCTGTTTATAAAAGTCGCAAGGAACTTTTATAAACTGGTGCCTAAAGTTTTTAGCGTTCACTTTCTTACGTCGCTGCAATTTTGCCAATGTTGTGTATGTATTTAATACATAATGGGAAAAAAATATATATAATTTTCATAGAAAATTTTTTAATTTTCTTGGTATAATACAGCAATTCGTCTATTTCCTTCATGCTAACCTTCACACATGGAGTCTATTACCGTACCACAGCCGGAATGGCACCCATGGTTAAGCTCCGCAACATGCATACTCAACTGGCCACATATTGTTACCTCTACAATGCGCAGAATGAGCAAACAAGAAGTTCCTACCCCTACAAGAAGTCGCATCTGTGTCGCTCTTGCGTCATTCTACTTCNGCTAAGCTCCGCAACATGCATACTCAACTGGCCACATATTGTTACCTCTACAATGCGCAGAATGAGCAAACAAGAAGTTCCTACCCCTACAAGAAGTCGCATCTGTGTCGCTCCTGCGTCATTCTACTTCCGGCCATTCTTCTGCACTGACTGCAACAAGGCCAGGAGCACGAGTTCTTTATGCGATGANAATTCGTCTATTTCCTTCATGCTAACCTTCACACATGGAGTCTATTACCGTACCACAGCCGGAATGGCACCCATGGTTAAGCTCCGCAACATGCATACTCAACTGGCCACATATTGTTACCTCTACAATGCGCAGAATGAGCAAACAAGAAGTTCCTACCCCTACAAGAAGTCGCATCTGTGTCGCTCTTGCGTCATTCTACTTCCGGCCATTCTTCTGCACTGACTGCAACAAGGCCAGGAGCACGAGTTCTTTATGCGATGACGTCACTTGGCGGCAAATTTTTGAACATTAACTTCTCGAGCATGAATTACTTACCAAAGCCTTCCACAAAGTCTTTCCAAATTCCATTTAAACCTTTTGAAAAATGTGGAAACAAAAAAAATGCAGTTTTTGCTAGGCAGTGAAAATGTTACGTAGTTGATTTACAAGTCACCTGATTTAAGTAAAATTTTAAATGTTCTGTCTACAAAAGTTTTGTAAGTCTATTTGTTCTTACTTAAAGTNAGTCACCTGATTTAAGTAAAATTTTAAATGTTCTGTCTACAAAAGTTTTGTAAGTCTATTTGTTCTTACTTAAAGTATCACCTGCTTTTCATATAACTTAATAGTAACTTACTGAACAAATATGTTAACATACTTGAAAGTAGCAACCTGTTATTTGTTTTTTCGAAATAAAATTTTTATATTAAAGTCGGGCATATTTTTTGAGGCATAACAGCTCCATTTTCACTTCAGCAAATATGTACATTGTAAATTGTAAACCATTACATTAGTTACTCATTATTATGCCCAGGGCAAATAAATTAATTTTTTAAAATTATAGGCAAACAAAAATTACGAGGAATACTATTTCATTATGTGTTGTTTGTTTGGTGTCGAAGTTAAGGCAGCAGCCTTGTCTAACACACTTTTAAACCCCAATATAAACTATCGATTTATAGTGCACAGAGAAAAACAAAGTGTTACATACAATAAATGCAATACAAAAAGCTCCAGAAGTTTGTTGTGATAAATATTTCAGAACCTTACTATAATGCTATTTTACTCTTACATTTACAGTTTTAAAATATGGCAGTTTATATTTTTATGTTCATGCTAACACAAGTAACATAGGTTTCTCGTTAATATATCCGTAGCAATTTACAGTGTGTCACTTGCAGGTTACATGAAAGAATATGTTTTGTGCACGATTTTTTTTTCTGTAGGGTGCTATCGTCACTTANTGTGTCACTTGCAGGTTACATGAAAGAATATGTTTTGTGCACGATTTTTTTTTCTGTAGGGTGCTATCGTCACTTAAACAGACCATCAAATAAAATCATTCTTTGCTACAAAATTTTTTGCTGACAATTTTATGTAAAATGCATATTAAAATATTACCGAAATTCGTACTAACACGACGTTAGAAGTGCTACTGCATCAGCAAATAATTAGATTAAAACACTTGACCGATGTGTTTTAAAACCTTAACTTCAAATTTTTTTTTGCTAACATTATATCATTACGGAACAAGATATTTGGTGCAAACATTATGCACTAATATCGTGAAAAATAACAGAATTCTTGGTAAATTTCCCGGAAATGAACACTACTAATATAAGTTTCATTATCGAATGAAAACTTATTCGCATTCATTCCTGTTTGCTCAACAGCAACTTACTTGCCGTTTGACACATTAGAATTTCGGGCAAACACCTCAATCAGTGGATTTAAACAAATGTACATTTTTATTGCCATAATTTCATATACATGTAAAAATAGCTAATCTTAAATGCTAATAACCTATGTAATCAATAGTGAAAGGTTTACAAAAATGTATTATTGGCTTTTCCAATGTGGCTATCTTCCATACTGGCATGTGTGTTGTCATACACATGGTTGGAGTACTGCTAACCCAAGCCCACGAGAGGAGAAGGTTGGGCCATCTCGCATGTTTCGAGTAATGGTTCTCCAGAGGATGGCCCGTGATGCCACTGCGGCGCAGCGCTCCCCCGAATCTAGGGCCGCCCATGTTTCATTTATTGCTAGTTACGGATCGCGGTTTAATCCAACATGGGGCCCAATAATTGAAACTATCGGAATTATTTCTCTAGAGGAAAGAGGTCATTCCGCTATCGGAATGCCTAGAGCCAATTTTTGAACACTAGATAGCAGAATTGTATACCGGAATCGATCCATGAAGTGTAAAAATGAATCTGACAGCTAGGCAGCTGCCGGAATCGCCATCCCTCTACAGATTTGTCTATAATACTTTGTATGATGTNAAATGAATCTGACAGCTAGGCAGCTGCCGGAATCGCCATCCCTCTACAGATTTGTCTATAATACTTTGTATGATGTAGGAAACTTGAAAATACACTCTCGTGTGGTTTAATATAAATATAATTAACAAAGGAGAGTAAAGCTGTTACCAAATATCAAATTATCAAGGCGTTTACATATCTATGAAAAAATCGTGTAAAACAAATTAGGTTTGTAGGTGAAAACAGATCGAATTGCTAAGAATATCATGTGAAATATTATACGAAACTGCTGAAACACAAAATACATAACGAAATCAATTTTGNTCGAATTGCTAAGAATATAATGTGAAATATTATACGAAACTGCTGAAACACAAAATACATAACGAAATCAATTTTGCAAGAAAAGCTGTAGTTGTGAAACATAGTTAGTACTTTGAATCAAAATGTAATAAATTGGTTTTAGACATGCAAACNTCGAATTGCTAAGAATATCATGTGAAATATTATACGAAACTGCTGAAACACAAAATACATAACGAAATCAATTTTGTAAGAAAAGCTGTAGTTGTGAAACATAGTTAGTACTTTGAATCAAAATGTAATAAATTGGTTTTAGACATGCAAACNTAAGAAAAGCTGTAGTTGTGAAACATAGTTAGTACTTTGAATCAAAATGTAATAAATTGGTTTTAGACATGCAAACATTAATGAAAAATATTTTATAGTTTACAGTTATAGCCGGAATGTTAGCAAAAATGTTGTAATAGTATATTTACACCAGAAAAATTTAAATAATTATTGTGCTGCTTTTTAATTTTTCATTTTATCATTTTTTACAATATGTTTAAGTATTTTACTGTTCTTTCGTGAATTAAGTTACGATAAAGTAATTAAATATAAAAGTTTCTTGAATATATTCTTTATTAATACTAAATCTATATATAGCAGCAATACGAGTTAACTCTTTAAGATGCTCTTTCACATGCTAAGTTATTTTATTGGCAAATATTAGCATAATCATGCCAATACAATTTCTTTGAAGGAAAAAAACAAATCTTCATGATAAATAAGCGTTCCTGTGCATTACTAATGTTTGACTTTATTATTTATAAAAAAATCAGTTAATTGATTCGTCGCCACTGTAGATAGTTTATTTTTTTAAGGTAGTTGCAATAACTTATCCCAGATTATCTACAAATAAATAAAATAGATGTTAATGCATTTTAAAGGAAATTTTCCCATAACAACAGATTTAAAGTGATTGTTTCAGCTTCGCTGATGAGACTCGAAATGCAACAATGCTAAGTTGTAAAATCGATTCTTCAAAAATCTTAAAAATTTAAATCGACAGTTACTAGTCTTAAAAATTCATATTTTGGCATCGCAACACTCGTTACCAGAATGGAAGTATTGGAACAATCTGCTAGAGAATTTATTCTGATAGTTTGAAAAAATTGAACCCCTGTTTCATTGTGAACACATAATTATACCTGAGCATTTTTACATTATTTAATATGCTGTTTGTGTTTCCAATGCCATATCCATGTTGCAATTATTTGTGTAACAATCAGGAAATTCGCTAGTTTATTGTTGCTATGAACCACAATCGCACATTAAAGCTGATTTTTCTAAGTGTCTTGTCGTCGTTGATGTGAATGTATAGGCCCACAGATTTGTGCATATGGTAATTATTAAGTTTAGGGGCTTTTCTGTAAAAAAAAAACCCCCCCGAAAAGTGGTATATTTCCACTCTACTAATCACGTAGAACACGAATATACTAGGGGCATTAACGTCCGACGAATTTCCTAAAATGTACCCACCTAACCAAACAGAACCTAGCTCCACGATGGGTGGATCATTATTTTACGTTTTTAAACTAACCTAAGATTGTAAGGTTGTAAAGTAATATAAGCTTATACAATATTAATCAAATCTCCGATCAACACCCTACAATCACAGACTAGATGGAAACCCTATAATCCTATGTTAGTTTAAATAACTGCAATCCTAGGTTAGTTAAAATCGCTACAATCCTAGGTTAGTTTAAAAATGTAAAATAGTCATTCACCCATCGTGGGGTTAGGTTCTGTTATGTTACGCGGGCACACATTATACAATTAGTCATACGTTAATGACACTACTATAGTCGTGTTCTGCATTACCTACGAATAATCCTAGGTTAATTTAGAAATAATGTGAAATTGTGGGGTAAAAACATTCGGAAAAAGCCTTGTTTGAATTGCGTAATATAACTACATTTGCACGTTAAGCTANGAAATTGTGGGGTAAAAACATTCGGAAAAAGCCTTGTTTGAATTGCGTAATATAACTACATTTGCACGTTAAGCTACCTGTTAGGATTTTTGGGTTACACACTAAACTACGAATTTAGGATTTTAGGGATTTAAAGGAGCTGTAAAACACACCAAAATAATATCAATGCACTCACCAATGTAGGCGGGTGGTACATACTCTGTCAACGGCCCATTCAACCTCAGCTCACTCGATGAAATCTCAATCTTTCACAAAGCGCCACATACGCGCATATAACGCACTGAAACACTCGTTTACAGCCGAATATATACACAGAAGCACTCGTTAATAGGCTAATATAACGCAGAAACTTAGTCTTGCTTGCTTTCTTCGTTTTAAATCACGAACGGAGCACCACCTAACTCACCACGACCAGCACTGTAGCCACACACTGGCATACTAACGTATGACCCGTGATGATATATGCGCTCGCTAGATTGCGTGAAATATGCAAAGCGCGGCCATTATTAATGTCGGTAGACTTATTTTAACATTACGCCGTCTTGAATATAAACAAGGTAAGATGTGCAGAACCCGTTAATGCAACTTTTGTTGGTCTAAGACGTTTTGTTCACAAACGTAAACAAACCGTCAGAAACAGTCATCTCGCAAATTTGTTTTTTTAAAAATATGTTATACTTATTTTAAAGCCACGCCCCTAGTATATTCGTGTTCTACGTGATTAGTAGAGTCGAAATATACCACTTTTTGGAGGTTTTTTTTACAGAAAAGCCCCTAAACTTAATCATTACTGTGCATATATGTATATAATTTGAGCATTTGTTTTACTAGGCCTGGCTAATATTTTTAAGTTATCTTCAGCTAATTTCAGGAGGATATTCTGCGGAAATATTTCATGAGCTTGAAACATGATGTTCATATAACTTTTTCTTGCATAAGCTAATGGCGATTTTATTTTTTATATAAATCTCTTTCGTGACAGCAATATATATATATATATATATAAGAAAATAATATGTTTGATATCTATTGCAAAAACAGTAGCTTTACGAGTATTAGATACAAGTTTTACCCTTAGCTGCATTCTCGACCGGCCAGTCGCTGCACCATAGTGACGTCAGCGGATCGCTCGGGCCAACCTCCCTTTGCTTATAGTCTTACTAGCTGCTAGCCCTCAAACACATTGTTGTTATCACAGAGAGTAATCTGCCAGAGGCGATGGTTCATTAGAGAGGCGGGCGGCTTACCTGGTCTGCTCACGACACTCTGTGGTTCTGATAATGGATGATAAGCTGTAAAAAAATAGTGAAAAAGTGGGGTGGGGTTAATACGAGTGTGGTTCCATATAGCGGATGGTTTGGAATTATATACAAATCAGTCGGCAGTGCTCTCTGGGCGACAGAGAATCGCACTACCTCACAGTTGTCTTATACCTTAAGTAGCGCTAGTGGATGTTCTGGCTCAGAGCTTTAAGGAGCGACGCTGTTCTTGTATTTTTCTCTCTACCACTCCTCGAAGGATGAAATTGTTTCTTACCCATTGAGGAGATTGGTAGTCTCGTCGCACTATCTGCGCTGGGCAGAAAATATTCACAAACCACATTTTTTATAGGCCAACAGCCGTATTATAATCTAATATGCGCTACCGAAAATATAGTGCGAGTGGGTGTATGCGGGGTTATCGTAAAGTAGTATTCCCAGCAGCTGGAAAGTTTTTTCATAAACATGTACACACACAGTAGAGAGTAGTATATCGTACAAAACCATTCGTACGAAGCCATACTCGCGTATAAAGTCTACAGGATGTGTCTAAGAATGTTTAAGTACACCGTGTATCATCACCTAGCAGTAATGCATGTCGCATGAAACAATTGTAGATGAGACTAACATTACTCTAAGACATGAGGTTACATTGCCTTCCACGTGCTGGCACAGTTGGGCAAGGATTGTCGCGATGTTTAAGACAGGTCCAGAAGACTTCCAGTTCCACATGTGCCGAGTGCGGGCAGTTGTAGGGCCCTATTTTGTATATTTTTACTGTGTGTATACAAATACCTTTTATAAAAAAGTACTGACGTGTGACGTATTAGGAGTATTAGAGCAGCGCTGTCCCACCACCACCCCCCTTCCACCCCTTCAGCTTCAACCAGTGTAGGGGCTTAGAGAGACACGTGTCGATTCTAATCACCGCAGAGAAACGTCAAGCCGAGGAAGATGCGCACTCCGGCTTTTACACGTGTCCTGCTGTGCAGGCCTCCCACCCACCTCTCCCTAGCAAGCCAAGTAAAATTTGTAAGCGCCGAGATATCAGGAGATAGTCAGGTGTATTTTGCCTGAAGCCAGAAAACACGCACCGCAAAATAATAAACTGAGATAGTAAATTCAAGGGGCAANCAAAATAATAAACTGAGATAGTAAATTCAAGGGGCAAGATCACCACTTCCCCCCCCCCAACCTTCAGGAACAAGGGCACATTTTTGAAATTCATTGTTCTGTTTCCTACCACCGCCCCCTCGCCCCAACAAGGCGACATTTGCCGACAATTAGGGAGGGAGGCTAGAGAGCATATAAGCCTCTTTGCTGGTTGTGTGGAGTTTGAGTAATCAGTAGACCTTCGGGCACGACAGTTTAATATCGCCGCACAGAGAGGTTAGATCAGTCGACAGTTGAAGTTTACTGCACAGAGAGAGGTCAGCCGTGCCCAGGGAGAGCAGGGGGGGGGGATTGTACCTTCGGCCACGTGCGTTAGTGAGACGGCACTAAATGCGGGCCTTTGCCAAGGCCGCCCACATCGCCGGAGCTCACCCACCGCAGACAACATACCAGCACCAACAGCAGAGTAGTTAAGTATTAAGTCGCCGTCCAGAGAAGCCCCCCTCCACCACGACGTCACCCCCAGTTAATACGAGTAGCCAAAATAGAGTACCACACCTCGGAAGTGTTTATGTATGTTTTTTTATAACTCGAGACAATATATCCATCCTTCAAAGTGAAACACCAAAAGACTACCTTATTGAAATAGCCTCAACCTTCAAGGCACCTTATAGTCTGTGCCTGGAGGAATTAACACCGATCCTACGAACCACTGTGTGCCACANCCCTCAACCTTCAAGGCACCTTATAGTCTGTGCCTGGAGGAATTAACACCGATCCTACGAACCACTGTGTGCCACAGGTGGGGAATAGCGTCAAGTTTAATTGGTGCCCTGATGTGGGGCGTAGCGTCAGTACATTAATGGACGGAAGTATTTGTATAGTCACAAGTACAAAAGGAAACAATACATTTTATGTGCTCTGTAAACATACAAATATAATTGCATTTCACATATATAAATGAAATAAATCATGCTAATAAGTAGATAGACATACACTGAGGCGACAAAAGTCATGGGATACCTCCTAATATCGTGTCGGACCTTTTTGCCCGGCGGAGTGCAGCAACTCGACGTGGCATGTACTCAACAAGTCGTTGGAAGTCCCCTGCGGAAATATTGAGCCACGCTGCCTCTATAGACGTCCATAACTGCGAAAGTGTTGCCGGTGGTTGTGCACGAACTGACTTCTCGACTATGTCCCATAAATGTTTGATGGGATTCATGTCGGGCGATCTTGATGGCCAAATCATTCGCTGGAATTGTCCAGAATGTTCTTCAAACCAATCGCGAACAGTTGTGGCCCGGTGACATGGCGCATTGTCATCCATAAAAATTCCATCGTTGTTTGGGTACATGAAGTCCATGAATGGCTGCAAGTGGTCTCCAAGTAGCTGAACATAACCCTTTCCAGTCAATGATCGGTTCAGTTGGACCAGAGGACCCAGTCCATTCCATGTAAAAACAGCCCACACCATTATGGAGCCACCACCAGCTTGCACAGTTCCTTGTTGACAACTTGGGTCCATGGATTCGTGGGGTCTGCGCCACACTCGAACCCTACCATCAGCGCTTAGCAGCTGAAATCGGGACTCATCTGACCAAGCCACGGTTTTCCAGTCGTCTAGGGTCCAACCGATATGGTCACGTGCCCATCAGAGGTGCTGCAGGCGATGCCGCGCTGTTAGTAAAGGCACTCGAGTTGGTCTTCTGCTGGCATAGCCCAGTACAGCCAAAGTTCGCCGCACTGCCCTAACGGACACGTCCGTCGTAAGTCCCACATTGATTCCTGCAGTTATTTCACGCAGTGTTGCTTGTCTCTTAACACTAACCATTCTGCGCACACGTTGTTGGTATCTGTCATTAAGTACAGGCGGTCGACCACTGCATTGTCCATGGTGGAAGGTAATGCCTGAAATTATGTATTCTCGGCACACTCTTTAACTGTGGATCTCGGAATGTTGAATTCCCTAACCATTTCTGAAATGGAATGTCCCATGCGTCTAGCTTCAACTACCATTCCATGTTCAAAGTCTGTTAATTCCAGTCGTGCAGCCATAATCACATCAGAAACCTTTTCACATGAATGACTTGACTACAAATGAAAACCCAACCAATGCACTGCCCATTTATACATTTTGTACGCGATACTTCTGCCATCTGTATATTTGCATATTGCTATCCCATGACATTTGTCACCTCAGTGTATGTATATATGTCCTTAGCATAGCTAGCTATAATTTCCAAACCAAATAAATATGAAAAACGTATATATGTAAGTAAAATTCAGGTTGGTTAACTTACAACAAACTGAGATATGTAAAAAGCAAGGTATATAAAAATATGATGCATACATGAGACACATAGTCGCAGTAACTGTAAATAAAGTGTTTATTATGTTATAAACAATCATAGTCAGTCCTACACAAGGGTAGACTGCGACTCTTGTCATATGCCAGGGAATATGTGAAAAAGCTCAGATGGTCAGCTGGTGTTGTGAGAACCGTGCATGTCTTGGCAAGTTAAACGGATAATAGATCACTAGACGAGAGAGTTTTGTGCAAGGCTCTAAGGTCACACAGTCCCTGCTAGAGACACGATATCCTTCAGCCAACATGACTGAATTCAGACGTGCAGAACACTTACCTATGTGTAGAAACACATATTCGAACCTAGTACCCTGACTTAGAGGTATCTAACAACCTACTCTTCATGGAAGAACATACATTCAGGCATGTATCGTGAACCTTCTGTGAAGAGTGACGGGAAGTCTAGCTACAGTCGACGCGTATGAAGAGTGAAAGGCAAATTATAAACATGGTGCAAGTACCATGTATGCTGAAGGTCACAGTCACTAGACAAGTCATACACAAACTACAAGTAACATGTACACATGCATGCACGCACGCACACAACCTCCATGGTGGAATAATAGTGTTTAATGAGACTGTATGATCGTGTCTCACGTCTGTAAAAAAAGGTTAAGGTATATAAATTATTATTTTAGTGTTATTCATTTATCATAACCATGCTAATATTAGGTTCACAGCCATTACTAGGAAAAAGAAATGTAACAGATTTAGTCATAGTCCGAAAGAGAAATAATAGTTTTGTATAGTTCCAAGGCTCGAACTCAGTTCCCTACTCATCATGGAAGAACATACACACAGACTNCGAACCTAGTACCCTGACTTAGAGGTATCTAACAACCTACTCTTCATGGAAGAACATACATTCAGGCATGTATCGTGAACCTTCTGTGAAGAGTGACTGGAAAGTCTAGCTGCTTATTTTGTAAAGACTTCAATGTCTCAGTCGAAAGACTAAAATATATATGAAAGCATATACGTAAATAAAATTCAGGATGGATAACTTACAACAAACTGAGATACGTAAAAAGCAAAAAAATACATACAAATGTGATACATACATGTAAGACATAGTCATGATAACTGTAAAAAAAAATATTTTAATAATGATATAAACGATCATCGTCAGTCCTACAAAAGGTTCGGCAGCTCAAGTCATTGCTAACATGGGTAGTCCTCAACCAGACTATAGAATGAAAAAAGTATATTATCTATCACCGTAGTTAATGTAACGTTTCATTAAATGGCTTGTAAAGATTGTGTCCCTTAGCTTGCTACTAAACACAGTGTATGTAAACCAGTAGCCATGCAAGTGTCTATGTCACTGATATATATTGATGATTAGATATTAAAAAATATGTAATGGTAAATAGTTATAAACTCCCACCGACCGCTGTATATTGTACAAGCAACTAACGCTATACATTACGTTCGACCGAAAAAAATACTCTCTCGAAACGCTGATACTAGCAGGCATAAAAATAAAAGAAAAGTTAGTTAATTTCACCTACCAACATATATTGTACAAGTGACGAGCACTATACAGCACATCACGCGATGCTAGACAACACTGTGTGTCTGGCTAGCGTGGTAGCCTTGGTTATTATAGCAAAGAAATAGTAAAACTATCTTTCTCGCATTCATCCTATGTCCGATCTATACTGCAGATATACACAAATTCAACCAAGCAACCAACAACATATGTGACCTTAGACTAAAGTAAATGCTATGACAGANACTGCAGATATACACAAATTCAACCAAGCAACCAACAACATATGTGACCTTAGACTAAAGTAAATGCTATGACAGAGTCGTGAAGTTTGGAGAACGATAAGGTCAACACTACCATATACCATCGCAAACAGATATAAACTATATAAAAAATCCAAATTAAACAAGTTATAAGTACTTACCAACCAACCAGCGCATATTGCACAAGTGTCAGATACTCTACGAGACTTTAGATTGTACGAGACAAGACCAGATCATCCTGGTCAGTACAACAGTCATTCCACCTTGGTTTTCTCATATTCCTTCTAACATTCTTTTACCTGGCACTCTGATGGAGACATGTCTCATGCTCTACCATTCCACTTCGGTTTTCTCATATTCCTTCCAGTATCCTTTCACCCGACATCCTAGTGGTGGCAAGTCCCATGTTCGTCGAGCATGACAGTGTTTGAGATAAAAAGTCCTCTTATGTAACGAAACAAATAACTTTCCCGATTATTTTCCATCGCCGAAGATGATGAACACGTTCACCTTAGCCACTGTTCACTTGTCGAAGTCTGAATAGCAACAGCGACAGACAGAATGATAACAATTACTATGTACTCTAGAGAGAGAGAGACAGAGAGAGAATGGTGGCGTCCTTAATGATAGGCGACTAATTTCACCAGTGGAGAGACACTATCGAGAGCCTTGCATACCATGCTAGGCTACTTTATCGTTGTGTATGGTTGGGAAGACTCTGAAATAACCCTCGCACATATTTTGGGAAGACTATGGGATAACTCCTGGCTTGGAATTCATGCATGTGATGTCTGACAACCCTCTCGCTTGGAATGCAAGAGCATGAAGTATACGATCTAGTAGGAAGGGATGAAATGATAATCGAATTTGGGATGACTGATATAACCCAATGATATTCGAATTTGGGAAGATTCGGAGAAAACCTCCTAGCTTGGAATGCAAGAGCATGAAGTAGGGAATTGATTATAGACTATTGAAACACAACTTATTTAAAAAAACAGTACATTTTTGAGAAAACAAATTTAAAACACATTTTGAAAAATGCTTAAAATAAAATTTAAAATTATTTTAAAAAAATTTTAATACATAAAAATTTCGAGTGCCTCGCGTGGCCAATCAGAGACGAGAGAATTTTGCGAGCCTCGCGTAGCCACTCAGAGCCCACATCGGGATGAATGCGTGAGCAGGAAAAAACTCAGTGATGACGTTATCGGCTCCCGCTGGAGACGCACGCCGCTCCCTNGTGAGCAGGAAAAAACTCAGTGATGACGTTATCGGCTCCCGCTGGAGACGCACGCCGCTCCCTGCCAGGTGTCCTGGAACCGCTCATTTCTAGCTACTAATGTTCGCATCAGTATAAAAGCTAAAACTTTTAAATATGTTCACTTTAATGTGAAATCCGAATGCTGTTCTATGTTCCACATTCAGTATTAACTACTTTACATTACTGTACCATATAATACAATTTGATTTAATTGTTTTCTCTATTTTATATAGTGACTTCAATAAACTCATTAGATTTGTTTCCGAATTGTTAAACCACCGACCTCTGTTGTACAGTTTCACATTCTTATTCATGCAATTCGATGTCATGAAGAATATATTTGTGTTTCGAATAGTTACATTAATAGTTATGTGTCTTTCGTTTGACAAAAAACATTCTGGGTAGTTTATTTTATTTTTTAGAAGCAAGTTGGGCTTATATGTGTTACATTGTTATTTATACAATTTACACAATTACAGTCCGTTCATTGCTACTTACAGCTTCCTGAAGCTCTGCCAAAGTTCTATCTCTAGTCTGTTCCTTCGTATCATGCAACATAGCTTTACCAAGTCAAGAAAATTGCACCAAAGGGACAACGCACTGCATTTGTGGAGACACTCGCTTCAATAATATTTTGCACGAGAACTTTTTCTTACTAGGCATTACCACCACACCTATATTCTCCCTGTTTTTATTCATATGAATTATAAATGAAATATTGTAATTTATTGGTAAAATCTAAGTAAAAGTAAAATTTAATAGAAAATGAGAATTTTATGTTAATAGGAGATAAAATGCTTGTGATAAATTTATATTTAGGAAACCACCATGCCATACGTGAGGAGATTTTTCAAAGATTTGGTAAAGAAAAAGTGTGAAGATACTGTGAAATGACTAATAATGAAACCCACAACACAGAATTTCTAATGCTACGGAGTAGCCTTTGGCTGATAACTGCTTGGCATTTGCGCTGCATGGAATTGACAACACACTCGCACATTTGACGTTCATTACTGTATCATTCTTAAATCACTACTACACAGGTGGCCAAATTAAAGCCACAGACATCCGTCCCTCTCGTGATCATTTTGCCACACTATAGTATCGGGGGAAAGTGAATTATAAAGTATAAACAATGTAAACTCTATAACATAATTTAATATATGAAAACCAACACGTGCTCTGCTTATCAAAAGTTTGTCTCACGCACATCTAAAAAAAACTGGTTATGTGTGCTCAATATGGTGTGTGATCACCTCTGGCTGCAATATAGTTCATTTCATATAAGAAGGCCACATTCTGACAGTCAGTGAGTGGCAACTTAAAATATTCAAAACAAATAACGTGCCATTTACAAAATTCTCTATCAGCTGATGCACCAACGAACAAAAGTTAATATCACATTGGCTATTCTGAGAGCAGTGCCGAAGCACATCACACAAGCAGAAAATATGTGGATAAGAAAGAGTTTGTAGATTAATCAATACATTATTTTACTTGGACATAAAACAGCAGTTTTTAGTTTTAGAAACGAAACTTCGTGATAAAATAGTAATGTATAGGTGTTCAAAATGAGATGCACAATAAAACTGACACGTATCCAAATGTAACGAAAAAATCCAAAGTTTCTAAACTCTCAAACCAGGTGCTGCCACCTTGTGAGTTAAAGGCGCACCATCTGTTGCAACATGCCCTTCCATGCCATNTAAACTCTCAAACCAGGTGCTGCCACCTTGTGAGTTAAAGGCGCACCATCTGTTGCAACATGCCCTTCCATGCCATCTGTTATCCATATCCCGAACTACAACCAGAAACATATTATAGTTTTGTTGTTTAAAATAACGTATTTACGCGCATATACAAATAATTTTATTTTCCCGCGAGCTCTGTATAATTTTTTAAGTAACATATATTTCGTGTACCCCGTTTACGAACGACCCTACACACGTCCACCAAGCTGTGTTTACGAATGCAGCGCCACCCAAGCAGTTCACCAATTGCAACACGTAGCAGAACCTCCTGGCTCGCCACATGAAAGCCTTTTCTTGACACACCAGATGATGGCGAATGGATACATAAACGAAAAGACGCGGCGATTGTCAACTGTCAAGAATGTGGCCTTCTTATATGGTACACAGTATACAAGTCTGACGACGACGTGGCATCCTCTGAATGTGATCAATTTCAGTTTAGAGCTGCTCTTTAAGTCCTGGAGTGTGATTGGTGGATTCGGACGTGAAGCAACATTTCTCCGTAGAGCATCCTACACGTGCTCTTTGAGATGTAAGTCGGCAGAGTAGCAGGCCAATATGCGTGCAGTATTATCAGTTTGCGGGGTGACATCGACCAGCTGTGCACTATGAGACAGAGTATCCACGGGCGCACCGCGATGCACAAATCAGACGTCGTTTGTCCGGAAGAAAGTAAGGTGTGGTAGTACTCCTTTAGGAATGGTCTAAAATCACATCAATGACACAGAATTAGATCAGAAGTATTCTACGGCGTCTGCAAGCTTTTATACATGTAAAGACCATGCTTATGCTTTTCTAGCCAAGGTAGCCAAGGGAGCTATTGTGTGTGCCAATACTTCTTTGTTGTGCACAAAAGACGCGTGTTTCTTATAATTAATTAATTTATTTATTATGCACAGATACCTGTGCAGAAACGTTTTATTTTATGTACANTGTGCAAGCTTTTATACATGTAAAGACCATGCTTATGCTTTTCTAGCCAAGGGAGCTATTGTGTGTGCCAATACTTCTTTGTTGTGCACAAAATACGCGTGTTTCTTATAATTAATTAATTTATTTATTATGCACAGATACCTGTGCAGAAACGTTTTATTTTATGTACATCAGCCATTACATGTATTGTTTACTGAAATGCATGCCCTTATTCATAACCAGACTCTAAAATATGGATGTGCCAGTACTTTTCGGGATAACTGGGTAACTGTATATCGGTATTGTTCTTATTACGAGATTAACATACTGGGTTTTTTTTTTGTATCGCCACCGTAAGACTTGAAATACTATAATAAAGAGGTACACAATTCTAGTAATTTTTATTTCTGTGTAGTTCTCGCGTGTAGTTGTAAAAATGATAACGTATAAGATAATTATAACGTATTTTATTTAATTAGCATGCAATGGATTTATGCAATATATGCCAAAATTATGCACTTATTTCGGTATCTCCTTCTCCTTTTAAGACACAAAAGTAATACACTTGTGAGTAGTAACATTTTAAATGATACTGCGAGTTGTTTGACAGTATTGTAGAATAGCACGAGCAGCATGCAGGGGCAGTTGTAACGACTTGTGGGCTGTGTTTTGCCGAGGATTCTGGGCGACTAGGGTTACCATGGTCGAGAGAGAAACTTGAGCACAATATTTAAATTTACCTCTCCGTTTCTTACAAATTGGATATCTCCTGCTACAAAGTTCGTCAAATCAAAACCAATTCGACGCGATTTCCAGCCTAGTTGTGTGTGTGTGTGTACTTCCCTGGAGTTTTCATTTCTACTCCTTTCCTACCGGCTTCTTCTTTTTTTTATTGCAGTGGAGAGCAGCATCATTCCTTGAGAAAGAAGCGGCATAAGTGTTCCCATGAAAGTTTAATGTATATTTTTGACTTTCGGGTATGTATTCCCGTATTCGACAGATGTTTTTTCACGTTGAATTGCCCAGTATTTTAAGCTGCAGCGTGGAAATGAATACACTAATGGACGGTGATTTTCCACGTAATTAATTGCCTTGGCTGCGAAGATCGGTAATATTTTAGAAGTGTGTTTTACATGAGTGCATTACGGTTGATAGTGTGGTATAGTAGTTATACATGCAGGGGAAGGTATCTTCTGCTACGATGGCTCGCCGGCGGCGGCCATTTCTGATCCCAACTGATGCACACTGGACTTGTCTGTATGTACTGTCAGTAGAGGACATTTTAATTTTACTGTGCAGCCTATTTACTTGACTTAGTTTTAAATTATCTGTTTGGTTGCCAGCCGGGCCACATAGTATCTACATACTAGCTGTGGAGGATTGCCATTGCAGAGAAGGGGGGGGGGACTTCAGCGGCGGCCAAGGCCGATTTGCCATACCTCCATTTATGTCAAAGAATCTGACATGCCGCGAGACACACGAGTACTTATAAAACCTTGAAGGAAGTGTATGAGAAATCTATTTTACTTGGCACTTCACTGGGGAAATATTTGTAACCTTTATTTTTTTATTTTTAAATTGTACATTTTCAAATGGGCAGTAATATCCGACATTCGAAATTGTACTTAACAATGCCTTCAACAACTCATCGCCATTTTCGTTGTACAAGTTGCTGAAATGCAGTTTGTTTGAAGAGTTGACTTTTTTTTATATATATACTTCCGTAGCTGCATCCATAGATTGTTATTTGTGGATATGATACGATTTATTCTACCTCTACAAAGTGAATAAACACAAGAAACATGGAATTTTCGGTTTATTACGTCTTGTCATTTTTTAGGAAATTTGTTAGATCACAGTTAAAAGCTGTGATTACTTTCTTAACAGGGTATATGTCCGATTTGCGCCACAATAATTTTTCTCCTTTTTGGTACATTTCTTAGGAGAAAATTCTACACTGAAAATTCCAAAAATGTTTTGTAGTATTTTTCTTGTTTCAATAAAATTACTAGTCGTTCTTTTCAACTGATAACAGACAGATTCGTTGCAATAAATATCGTCGATAACACTAGATGTATGGTACTTGGAAACATAAATAAAGTTAATACTACGTAGTAAATAAGCTGCAAAGTAGGGTTTTCGATTTTTTTTTCTGTGGCGGTGTCTGGCAAACTACACGCATTTCTTACAGTGTAAATGGTCTTCATATTTTTGTCTGAATAAATGCGCCGAGGCAATTATTTTCACGCCACACTTCTTTACTCATGACCTGTTCCGATAATTAAGCCTAAATAGCAAAGGCCATGCCAAGGACACGGTAATGTTTGTACAATACAGTTGAAACGAACAGTCTCAGCAATTAGTGGGATGTATTTTAACACCATATGAAAGTCGTTGTGAGATGTAAATATTAAAATATGTACTTAAATCGGTTTGTATTTATTTGAAAGTCCACTCCTTAATTTGATGGTAGCAAATGTTCGTTGTGTGGCGCAGCCATGGCTTTATAGACGTCCCTTCTTGTAAATTCTGTGTGAAGCCGCAGGGGCAATCCTTGCCGCGACAGAGCTCTCATTAACAACCGATGCACACAATTTTCTGCCCCATCGGAACCAACATGTTTGGCTCTTTCTCCCAGACGTCTTTATGGAAACATTTTTCTTGTCAGGCAAACTGGTGGTGAAGACGTCTGAAGTGAGCGAGACGTTGAGGGCTGGGTCGAGGGGGGATGAAATGCGCCCGCGTCTCCTTGATCTACCCAATTACAGCGGCGGCAATGTGATTAGCTTGCTGGATCTCGCCCTCCTTCAACCCTTTCGTAACCCGTGCCGCCTGCTCGCGTTTAACTCGTACAATCCGTCTGCGTCAGGGGTGTACAGCTGTTCGAGCACCGGGGGAGGACCACCCACTTATAACACTCCTTCAGCGTGTTCGTGACACGGCCGACTCTACCCAGATATTCGGCATACTCCCACACATTCGTGCTTCTGCAACAGGTTTTCTGTTCATACCACCGTGCAACCATCTGACAAGAAAATTATGTTCTTGGAAATGGCATACGTAGGTGTTTCGTAATGGCCCTTAGGCATTTCAGAGACTGTGTGCGCTGTGTCTACGCTCCACAGGGAGCTTTACGAGAATAATCGATTGTCTCCTCTTATCGTATCTAATGCATCGCATGTTTCATTGCCCATATTTAATTCTAGTTTTCAGTTTATCTTAGAATAATATTTATTTTTCTTTGTGATTCCGATGTAATCATCGCGATATCTAAACATTACAAAGTCACAAAGTTCACTTCGCTGTGTTTTTAAGTTGTAAATTGCTTTGCCGTGTATTTGGCGCACATGGTTATCGCGGTTTAGCGAGAGTTCACTTTAACTGAAACTATTCCAAGTAATTAAATTAAAAAAAAAGTCACTATATCCCGGAATACATGTGTATTCTTAATTTACTAGTCTGCTGAAGAAAGTAACGCGCACTGTCTCATTTTCATATGTGTTGTCAGCACGATGGAATCTATGAACACCGCCGAAGTGTGATCATTTGCAGATGAAAATGAAAACGATCGAGTGAGACAGTGACAGCGGCTTCGGCTGTCGAAGTAAATGCAGGTGCGTTCTTGTTAACTTTTCTGCTGACTGCCGTATGCGTTCAGCGTTTTTGCTGTTTGTCAGATTCAAATGTATGCGAGGACACTTCTTATCTAGTCTACCAAAATATGTCATCCTCCCAGCTCAACCATAGGTAGTCTAGACCTATATCCTGCCATTCTAACTCCTGATTTCATGACTATGTGGTAATGTTCCGAGAACGAAATCAAATTCATTGGTCATTAGAGAGCTCTGGCCTGCAAGTGTCGCTTTTGCGGTGAATAGGGCAACGGGAAAGTCTACAAATGTTTCTACATCTTAGATTTTTATTTTGTGTATCGCAGTTTGTATGGAGACGTACCACACATTATATAATGAACAGGCAGATGTTTATTGTTATTGTTGTAAGATTTTTGATAGATCCTAAATGTAGAAGGTATTGAACGTAAGAAACAGCAAAATCGTTGATATGTCGTAAAGTACAGAGTACTTCATTTTCTGTTAACGTTTTTGATATCTCCCCTTACCACCTTCCGACTTCGTCTGATAGTGCAGCTGGAATGAGTTGGTGAAAGTTGGAGAGTTGCTGGAATAGACTCGCTGATAACTTGTCTGATAGTGCAGCTGGAATGAGTTGGTGAAAGTTGGAGAGTTGCTGGAATAGACTCGCTGATAACTTGTCTGATAGTGCAGCTGGAATGAGTTGGTGAAAGTTGGAGAGTTGCTGGAATAGACTCCCTGATAACTTGAGCTGGCTCGCCCGCAGCGTAGCTGCGCACATATCTAGTAACTAATAACTGTTTTAGTTTGTTATTTAGCCTAATTAAAGCTCTATATGAACTCTCTGAATAATGATCTCGCCGAGATCATGTTAGGTTACATGTCCTGAGGATATGAACATTTAATTGACGGAATTGTTTGTAAAAATGTATCTGTCCTGCTTTTAGCTATATTTTTCTGAAAGTATCTGACCCATAACATAATAGGTAAGTATAAATCTAACTCTAAATATTCGTGATTATAACAACATAAAAGGTGCACTTCGGTCAACATACATTGGTTTGAAGTATTTACATATGCGTTTTGCTGAAGGTGTTGGTTCTTAATTTTTCCAATTTGAAAATCTGGGAGGTACTCTGTTTTCGAACACACACATTTGGATTGAATGTGACTGCACTTGGAAATTCCCGCAGTACTTTCATATCTAGCAGCAACCAATTAAATGGGTGGCTGCTATGTGGGTGGATATTTTTTTAGCTCGCTTTGATCAACTGTTTCGTTGCAGAATCGTTGTATTCGTAACACTTTTTTTAATAGTACATTTTGAGAATAACCATAGTAGAATAGTCAAAATAAGTAGTTTTGTATGTATGCAGCAAATAAACACGATCAGTCTACTGAGAAAGACAAAGCTAAAACAAATATTCATAAGAATGAAAGCTACCATGCAACGTCTATTCAGTTAGCAAACTCGCACAAGCTTGTACAAATCTACAATGCATGTCAGTGGTTAGTGGGTTGGTTCATTCTGTTGTGAATGGGTGTGATCATCAAATAGCTCTACTCGTTTTCAAATCACATGCTGCATATAAACATCAATATTTAGTAAATACATCTAAGCAGGAACTTTTTTTAATTTTATATTACTACATTAAGTACATAAAGTGGTATCACGTTATTAACAGTGTGTGGGATGTTTGAAGGCGCATCTAATCTTATCCGTTCTAAACTGCACCTTCTACGCNGGGGGGGGGGGGGGTAGAGCTGAAGCCCCCTTAAGTTCCCTTACATTCGCGTCTGCTTTGAAGTAATATTTGTGATAAATTTTTTTGTTGGTAAATGGTGGCACGAGTTTTTGATCATTTCTTGATCAGCCTGCAGTATTTAAATAACTTCCTGGAGTGAAACTGTGTCATGTGAAAGTTTGAATAATCTTCAATGGGGAATGATACTGTCCTCCAGCCATGTCCTGGGAATGATCCCGCCCTCCAGCCATGTCCTGGGAATGATCCCGCCCTCCAGCCATGTCCTGGGAATGATCCCGCCACCCTCACTCATGGTCATGGGGGAATGATCGTGGCGCCCCCACCCAAGTCCTGTGAATGAACCTCCTGGCAGCTAAATTCTCCATCTCAGATTAATTCTGGGCATTCTCCTCCCTGCCTAGTTTTGAGGATTCCCCTTTCCTCTGCGTTATGTGTTTGTCTCCAAGAAGGGCCTAAAGGACAGCAATACGTACACAGATTTTAATTTTTCCAGTGTTTTTCTTTAAACTAGTTCTGAGAGTATTTCATTGTAGAGCACATAGTTACAGTATTAAAAGCAATGCTCGCCATTAATTAAAATTAATTTAGTATATTTTGGCGCAGTTTTACCAATATTATTCTTAAAGTTCTATTATCCAAGATGACTGGAAATTTTGGCTATAGGAAATGAGTTCAGTCCTTACTACTTCAGATAGTCGTGGTTTCGCTGTAAATCCTTCCTATTACCTTTCAGTCCCTAGTGTTTCAGGTTTACTTTATTAACTATACCAAATAACGTATGTTATTGAGATTTAAAATATCCCTCTCGTATTTTTTTTTGTTTGAGTAAACTAATACCCAACGCTTGTTTTGAAATAAGACCCGTTGTCGAAGATATAACTTTGACCTGGGACCAAATGACATTCTACTTTCGTTGACATAACATGGCATTATTAGGTGTACACCAGACTTTTATGTGCCAGTTGCCGATAATTTTCAGTCATCGGCAATATATTGTTCGTCGGTACATGAATTAGGTACATTGATCTACGATATGCCAACGTGGATTGTCATTTACTTGCATCTCACACACTTAACAGAAGTGATTTTTACATCACGGTATTACATACAACATAATACCATTTTTATTCTAAGCATATCTCAGCTTTGACGGTACTTGGTCTAGGACCAGGGCCCCAAAGGCGTATTTTAAGTTTTTTTTAAAAGACATTCATAATTGACTTTTGTTAAGTAGTAATATAATAATAATACTACTACAAACGAAAAACCTCTGAGGAATACAAACATTATTTCGTTTATAACATGCAGCAGAATATTTTCGCAACCCTATAAATATTTCAGAATTTGTTCAAAATTCCGGGTGTACATTTTGAAATTAGAACCAATGAAATTTTTTGACACATGAAAAATAATAAAATTCTAAGAAATTTCCTTAACAAAATTTTTGGGATCTTTTGCAGTAATTACTCGAAGCTTGTTTTCAAGTGTTCTGTACACAAATCATCCCTTCAGACATAATAATATTTATATAAATTGAAGTTATCGATACAACTAATGAGGTTACTTTCCTCGACATGGATTTAAATAATTTTGATGAAATTCCTAAAAGGTTGGATGGTAGATGGGTCTTGACGTCTCGTTGATAGTGATATAATTAGAGATGCAGCCAGAAACAAATGCAATACTAGTGAGACAATTACAAATACATACTTGCCTTACCTGGACCTCGAACGCAGAACTCCTCGTACCGTAAGATGGTGTGCAACCAATTACAGTACAGAGGTAGGATTCGGAGCATCAACTTCGGTAGTAATAGGTCTAAAGTTTTGGTAGACTAGGTTCACCAACTTCAAATATTTTCAGGCACATCATTTTGAAACAAGTGTGCGAGTCATTTAAGCCTACATGGCCTACCATAGCACTACACGTGTGCAGAATTGAGTGGAAATAGGTAGGCTTGGTTCCCTAGATATGGCATAAGAGATTTAGTTTCTCATTGGTCGGTATCGTACAAAAACAAAGTTTTTAAGTCATATCTGATTCTTCTAATATGCTGTCAGCATAAAAAAATTAGGTTGGAATTTGTCAAATTATTTAATAAATATGATACATTCATAAAAATAATTTATAACGCACAATGTTGAAGAAAAAATGTTGATTCATGTAAATTATGTAATTTTACATGGCCTACTGCAGTACTACTTGTGTGGAAATGTTGATGGAAATTAGATGATTAGTTCCTGAGATATGGTACAAATGTTGAATTTTACCACCTGGCGCTATCTTAAAAAAAAGGAGCCGAAGATGATCTCTATAAGCATTTTTGATACTTCAAATGGATATTATCAGCAATACAAAATTTAATTGAAATTGGTTCAATTCCTTAAGAGATGACACCTAAATTATTTATATGGCAGTCATGCTGTATATAAGTCACACACACTTAAAACATGTACTTGCGTGCAAAGTTCAGTGGAAATTACTTGAGGTGGTCCCGGACATATGACTGACATAAAAGCTTTAATTTTCTCAGTGGTGTAATCTTCTTCATCGGTGAGCAAAATTGTTATGTAGTGGCACATTCTATATTTGTCGTAGATACTGCTTCATATTGAAGTTGGTTGAAATTGTTTGGGACAAATGTGGCATACTAACCTAAAGTGTTTACGTATGTTATTTTGAAAATGTGAGACTTCCCACCTAAGTAATATAAATTAAGGTGGACTGCAAAAGTATAACTTGGCGCTTGAATTAGTTGGGTATCAGCTAATTTTTTTCTCTAGAAAGGTCTCGAAAGCTTAATTTTTCATGTGGCTCTATCATGCAAAAAGGCAGACTAATGAGTTTCTATGTTAGCTCATTTGTTGCTTGCATAAATACTGCCAACATACAAAGTTAAGTTGAAAGTGGTTACATTGTTTCGTAGATATAGCATATTATGCAAAAATGATTATATGACTTGCTATTTTGAAAATAAGAGCCTGGCCCTCTTAAAGCACGTCCGTTTACCCGGCGTGCTGTTGTACTGCTTGTTTGCCAAATTTGGTAGGAATCGTTTGATAGTTTCCCAAGATATGTCAAAACTTGATTTTTCATGTCACTGTCTTACAAAAGAGGCTCTGGGTAGACCCATCTGATAATTGTAATTAATTCTTTCAGTATAACAAGTTTGGTCGATTTCAAATGGTATGTTAGATATTGCAAATTAACCTAAAATATTTACACTGCCGCCATGTTGAAAATAAATTAGTCATTTTTCATGGCAGATTGATGATATCACTTTCTAAGTTCAGTGCTTACATTATGCTCTCTCAACGTACCAAATCTGGTTTAAATTGATAAAATTATTCCTGATGGTATAACACAAAAGCTTTATTTTTTCAATTCGCACTATTTTACAACATGACGGGCTACTAACATGGTTTTTAAATTCAATGCTTACATCATGCACTGTAAACTTTACACATTTAGTTTAAATCAGTTAAATGAATCTGGAGATATAACTGAAAAGCTTAATTTTCATTTTGCACTATCTTTCAAAATGACTGACCAATAATCTTATCTATTTCTACATTCTAAGATTATATCATGCATTGTCAACGTAATAAATTAGGTTTAAAACGGTAAAATGTCGCCATTTTGAAAGTACGTATCCGGAGTGATCGAAAAATATGTCAGATGCTATTACAGCTGGTGCCGCGCAGTCTCTTTTCTTATCGTCCTGCAATTAGTTACCACAGTCTCCGCCAGAGTAGCGCGCACGGTGCCTTATACGTGTGTCTAGTTTGGTGAAATTGGGTTGTCGGGCTTAAAAAGTTAATGCCAGACAGACATTCGGGTGATTGCATAAGCCTATCTTTCCTTCGGAAAAAAGGCAAAAAAAAAATGTTGTACCAGATGTTGTATAATAGTCCATTCACTATTACTTCACACTTTTCTGAAGCCCTGCTGACGTTGTACTTCTAGGATATTCCTCCGCCTCATTTAAATACTTTTCTAGTCTAGAAAATTACACCAGAGGGACAACGTACCGTATTCGTGCGCATTCAGTGTAATAATATTTTGCGTAAGAGCTATTTATTACTGGGCACTACCAACACACCCATTTCCTCACTGTTTTTATTCATATTGTTAACAACTCAAATATTATAATATATAAACCAATTATTAGTTAAAATTTCAATTTTATTGGTAACAAAAGTATAAAACGCTTGTTATATGACATATCTAGGAAGAACCAAACGTNAACCAATTATTAGTTAAAATTTCAATTTTATTGGTAACAAAAGTATAAAACGCTTGTTATATGACATATCTAGGAAGGTATGTAGGTTGTTTGGTTTTGATATTATAGACCTTCAAAGTTGGGGTATTCTTTTATACTCAACCTGTACATTCCATGATGGGCTCTGGGTTTATTTTGTCCCCACGTAGCTTGTGCCACTGTTGTTCGACACTTGTGCAAGTCGGATCTACTGGTAGCTCCCTCATCCCACTGCAGCAACTGTGGTATATGAGATAAAATAGACCCATGAGATGAGTACATTTTCCAAATCTGTAAATAAATAAGTTTCCACCAATGAAATCTACCTGTAATTGTTTAATGTTGTTTGGTTATTAAATGATTTAAAAACAAACACAGAACGCATATGTCTGTGTTATAAAGTGATTAAAAAGTAATTTTTATTAATAAAAAATTATTGTTCAGCTAAATTGTAGTTCTACATAGTGTTGCATCTAACCTGACAGTATTACACCTTTTTTTCTTTTTTTTCGTGCAACGCAATAATATTTAGCCTCTTGAAACCTAGCAGTTTTAATTATGCCTAAAATCAAACATAATTTTAATATATAATTACAACCAAATGAAATTAAATCGCTGTTGGTTATTGCGTATGAAATATTAAAAACAATCTTAGAGACGCATGCTGTATACAGAAGCCCTACAAGTAAAGAGCATGGAACACATCTACAGTATAATATATATAAACATACCCAGCTTTGCAAGTGCAGTATGCATCCGTTACTTCTAAAGTTTTGTCAGAGGTTTTATCTTAAAAGTAAACTGTCCGGGGACCTTCGTTTTTTCTTTGACGTGGACAACACGAAGCTTTCACTACGGTACCGCCGTCTTCTGTTTCAGCTGCCCACGCATATTTAAGATATGAGGAAACAAACAGACTGTAGTCTTCTCTATTTAATCTCTCATTTCCTTCTCTGCCCACGTATTTCAGTCCAACAGAAATGGTAAAATTCTGAATATTTAACAGCGATTTGGACCACGTGTATTCCTGAAGCCATGCGTTTTCAGCCATTGTTTACGTAACTGTCCTACAAACCGCGGCGAATTCTAGTGGCAAACTCTGGAAGTTCTTACGCCACGCCTCCCGCAAATGGTTCGTTTGTATATTAAGAAGGCCTACTTTCCGACGCATAAATAGGACCATCAAATAATTTTGAAAATGGTTCTTATTTGTAATACAATCGCAGTTCTGGTGTTTTTAGATAAAATCGTCGCACATTCTTATTCTATAAGAAAACTAACTTTCGTTTTCAAATAGAAAACAATCCCATACTAAAAATATTCACGAAAACCGACATCTTTAATCGTAATTATACAGAAATATTACTTATATTGAAGCGAAACGAGTTGTACACCTAACATATATTTTAAAATCTTAGCTTTGATACTGACCTAAAGCTAATCAAGAAACCACAATATAAATTTTAGTACACAAAACAGGGTCACTGTTCTATTGTATCATTTATATATAGTAAAAACAACGGACAAAAACGTCCGTAAACCGGTTAGGTTATAATAGAACGTGTTTGTAATAAGAGTACTGAAACAGGTTATGTTCGCCGGACGGTAGCATGAGATGCAAGCAAGCACTTTCACGATCGATAATGTCGTTCGCGGAACGGCGATTATTGAAACTGGATGGAAATGCTTAGAATTTTATTATCACAAGGTCTCGTAGATTGCAAATTAACTGAGAAGTTACTAAAACAACATTACTATTATAATTCATATATTCGTCAAATGTGCAGTGCACGTCATATACGTTTTTTTTTGCTATGGCTAGCAAATGTACCGACAAATATTATATAACACATTAAACAAAAAGGTTTTTATTGCGCACATTATTTTTTCTCAAAAGTGTGATAAAACAAATTGAAATTATTCCAAATACCAGCAACAAACTAAAAGTAACAAGCTGACACGAATATTTATTTCACTTGGCTGATTGCTAAAAATAAATTGACAATTTTATCTGCGTTATGTTGGTACTGATATTATAAACATACTTATTTTACTACTTCATTAAGTAAAGCTTACCTCAAACGAGTAATACTTCTCAGGGTTACCAGATACTGTATGTGGCACTCAAAAAGAGGACACTTGAAAGAAAATTACACGAAGGAAGCGGACCCACAATTTTACAATGGAAATATACAAAATCAATAAAGTAGCAGGTCGGTTGAATTACATGAAAAACTGTATCCAAAAATAGGTTCCGTATTGCTTTTAAGTAATACAAAATATTTTTTTTTGCAACCAGATGAAGTGAAATGTTTACTTGAAGATGAAAGTCAATTTAGTTTGTAGGATTGCAGAATATTTCGCAAGCCAGTAATATAGTAGTGTTCTTTCAAAACACCGTTTACATAAGCGCTGGACACAATTTTTTGTAATGACATACATGTAATTACTTTCACACAGCTCAGTTTCAGATTACATTTGATCGTATTACTTAGAGAATTTTATTCGTTCTAACAGGTTTCTTTTTTATAGCAAATAATAACCATTATATTTTGAATAGATTAGGCACTAAGAAAAAAGTATTACTCCATGAAGTATGACTTATATGTGGAACAAGCCCTCGACTATGAATCCCAGCTTCAGACTTCCGTGATGAACGGTGCGAATGCGTCGCGTTCGTGCACGTTACTCCGTAGTCGCACCTTACTCCGTAGTAGCACCTATACTCGTGAAAATACAATGGACTTTATATAGCAGTAGGAGAGACGAATAATTAATACAGTTTAAAGTTATTATAACAACGAATTGTTTCTCATGTAGTTTTTATAATTAAAGTAGGAAAACTATCTAAGACTGCATTTTTTATATTTGCCAAATATGAATACTAAGAAACTAGAGTTGTAAAAAACAATGCCGTTTCATATCTTGTCATTTGCAGCCAATGAAATGTATTTAGTTTATTATTGCTATTGCCTATTACCTGGAGAGACAAAGCGCTAGAACATTTCTGCGTAAAAACTTTGTTCTATCAGAAAACTTGTTTATTTATTTGCGCAGAAGGGAACCATGGCGTCGTCGGAGATTTCCATTATGTCGGAAGTAAATGAATGCAAGATTTACTAACATTTGCCATGTCTCCAGCTATTATGAATAAATGTATCACTGAAGCAACACACTTAGGCACGTCTATTGACGAATTATCAGCCTGGCCGGTAATACAGGTTACTTTATAGGTAACGAGAATATATCTTCGTACAAGGTTATTCGTATGTAATTTAAGGTTACTGCCTACAGGCTGGCCGCTGCGAAATATAAATAGGGGATATGAGCTTATATTTTTAATTTAGATAGGCAGCAGGTACTTTTTCGTAAAACATAAAATTTAAACTTCTTTGCAAACAGGCTGCACAGGTTATGGGAACATCTCCGCTGTAGGGAACTTCTCTTAAAAAATTCGCTAAGAATACATTTTGTTTGAAACGCCTATCTTTAATATTAACGCACTGAGGCGAAATTTCCTATTTAAATTTCGCAACTGCCAACCGGTAGGCAATGCCCTTAACGACTATTTCATGCTTTACGCTTAGTGCGAATTGTACAGTATACATATTTTCATCTGCTAAACGCCTTGTTAGTCTACTTTTAAAAACGAACGATAGGCTTGCGAGATCACTTTCGCGCGCGCGCGTCCGTCTCTAAAAACTTTGAACCGGTGATACGAATTTCGCCAAACTCGGTGTACCTATAGTACATAGTAATGACATCTCCCGCGATAGTTTCCGAAAACGCCGGATACCTACTTATTAGCAAAATGACGGCCAATTTCAAAATTAAAGTTTGTTTTATATATCGGCAACGATTCTACCGATTTAAACAAAATCTGGAATGTTGCCTGTTCATCATGCAAACATTGAAATCAGAGGAAGATAGCACTACATTATATCTCGGAAATTTCTCAACCTATTTCCACCAAATGTACGTATAAGTAATACATTGGTACGCCATGCAAACGTTTACCATTTTTTTCACAATGGCAGTCGTATAAATATTAATCGGCTATACTTGCCACACCATTTTAACAATTTCGACCAAACTTGGTAAGCTTGAAGTATCTATTACAAACATAAATTATGTCAATAAATATCATTCTTTTGTTCGCCATTTGGTAAGATAACGAAGCATCAAAAATTTCGGCAACAAATCAAGCGACTACTACTAAATTTGGCAAAATAACGGTACTATGGGAGGCTATGTAAAATAGTACGTTCTAAGAAAGTCTGACACATATTTTAAAAATACGATCTATATTTAATGTTAATTTGCTGTACCTACTACATTGTTTAACCAATTTCGATTAAACTTGGTACACTGTCTGTATATATTAAAATCATGACACATGCCAATAAATATTTTGTCAGACATTTGTAAGACACCACTGTATTAAAAATAAAGTTTCTATATATTATCTCGTGAGGGGNGGGGGGGGGGGGTCAATTAGTTGCTACCAAATTTGCCAAAGAGTATTACTACGGGAGGCCGTGTAAACAAGTATGTTTTAATAAGTCGCACTGTTCTCAAAATAGCATCCATATAATTTAATTTAGTATGCTTTGTCTATGAACTGAAATTGGGAATGCAATAAAAACCTCTCGAGCCTGGTTAGAGTTTGCCTGAGTGATACAAAATGTAAGGCGAAAAATGGGAACCAAATCACAGAGATTTTGTATAATCACAGGGCTCAGGCAAGGATATGGTTTGTCAGCAGTATTGTTCAACCTGGCTTTGTAAAATATATTAAGGTCAACATTCCAAGAAAATTTCGTTGGAGTTGGAGGTGAAAACATCACCCACCTTTCATACGCTGACGATGTCGCCCAGCTGTCCACATCCAAGGGAGAGCCGATGCGGATGATGAGCGAGGTCATTGAGACTGCTGCGAGTAAGATCGAACTTCTTGTGAGTGAATCAAAGTCTGAGTACCTGGTGATGAGGAGGGATAAAACATATTCAAGATGGCTGCTCCAGCCCCCGGCAGTAAGGATCCGAACATACACGAGTGTCAGTGATTTCAAATACCTGTGGGTGATGTTCACAGAAGATGCATCGTATCAGACAGATATCAAAGCAAGGATCCAAGCCGAAACAGAGCTTACTATTGTCTCAGTCCACTGTAGCAAGTCGCGCATTCTGTCGGGGAAATTAAAAATCCAGTTATACAAGACATTATACGGCCTAATCGTGATCTGGTAGCACAAATCGGCGTAAAGGACGACTGGTGACGAAGGGCAAGAGACAGAGCCCAGTGGAGGAAGAACCTGGTAACTGCATGATCGCGTGTCGGCGGTGGAGCACTGGCGGCGATTTCTCGCGACGTGTGTTAGCAAGAGGGCGGGTTATGACGTTCGGGTGTTGCTGCACTTACGGAGCATGGGTTAACAGCAACCAACGTGTTTGGAAGCCAATACTTGCTTGGCGTCGAACGCCGCATGTCAGTCAACATCGATCTGCTTGCAAAAAACGGGACCTACTTCATTATTTTGGGTTTATAGGAAACTGAGCGATACTCGTACAGTATTCGAATGAAACAATGTACTTTAATTTAGTTTTATTTTGTTTATGGTGTTAATATTCATACCACAACTGCCTTCAGACCAATACTTTTTGTCGCCACTTTATGTAGAAGCGTTGCACAAAAATTGTTGCAGATTTTTATTTGCCGACGTGTATTGCTAAAAACTTTAAGTAAAAGTTGATTAAGGTGTTTCTTAACTTGACGCAGTTCGAGAGCGACCATTGCGCTGGGAGTCGTGTGTCGGCAGCGCAGACTTGTACTGCATACGCGTAGGTGGTCCACAGTTGCCAGTCACAGACTACCCACAGAGTTGTGTAGAGCAGTTACGAGGGGACATGGCTGTAATAAGTCAGTTGATGAGGTCCAGTATTTTCCAACTTCCGTGCAGAAATGAGTTCCGTAAAACCATTTCATCCCATCGACCCCTTGCCTCACTCCCATCTTCCTCCCTCCCGTCCTCCACCTGGCGAATCATTGCTGCATTGAACAGCCATCAATCGCGGCGGTATCTGAGCGGGATACGTTCTGCGCCCTGTTTTATTCCAGGCCTGAATGGACTCTCAACCAGCCAGTCTTTCCCTAACTGAATAAAAATACCGCTGCTACTTCGTCGTGTGGCTCCCGCATATTGGCTGTCTGTCAACCCGCGAGGGGATATATTTTGCGATATACCTCGCAGCGGATAAATGGTAGTGAAAGGCGCCGGGACGTTTTGACGGACAACTTTATTGTTTGTGCGTTAGACGGGCCTCGCGCCAGCTCTTCGCGCACGTGCCTACTGACGAAGGGGCGCTATCAATTTGAGGTTTCCTCCCGTGACGGTGGCGCGGCGGAAGGAGAAGTTAAATTAGTTTAATCTGTGCAGGATAACTTATTTGAAGTTGGCGTGCACGTAAGGTTGGGAGGGTTGCTTACATCGATACTAAGCCCAGCCATAGTGCAGATAATGATGCTGTTATGAAAGCATCCGCGGAGACTTAACGCCCGCTGTACACGGTGCGATGTCTTATGCGAGATTGCGTGCGTGGGATTTTACGCGACTTTTTACCGGTGCGCGTATGTGCGGGCCCTTGAAAGTATTTAAGAGGAATAGTACATGAAAGCCTTATATTTATTTAATTTTTGTCGCAAATGGGTTTTCAGCAGATTTTTCGAAAATCTTGGCACAGAGCAAAATAATTTCAAACATCTTACCCTGGTATATATTCACTACCTTTACTATTCTCTGAGCACTAATGGAAGATTTAGATAAGAAATATATTATTTTTATCTACCACCAGTGCTCCGAAAATAATAACAGTGAATGTCTAACAATGTAAGGTGTTATAATTTCTCTAGTGCCAAAAGGTTCGATGAAACCTCTGAAAAACAATTGGGTAAATATACTGCTGCCTTGCACCATTCCCCTTAGCAATATTGGAAGGAACACATACTGTTTTCTTGAGAGTTTTGACCTGAACTTGAGAATAACGTGCGTCTTTGTGTGAAGTTTTAATATTTTTTCAGGATTCGTATCTATAGCCTTACTTTATACTTTTCTTACTCATTGAAATGGAATTTTCAAATCGCTCCTATTTCGTCATGTTCGGAATAGTTGATGTAACTGGATGTCCACAAAAATAGTTAACTATTGGTTTTTCTTTTTTTGTGATGTGTTTATCGCAATGTGCCGACACTGTAAGAAGACATTTTAGTCAGCTGGTACACTCGTGTCTCGGCCGAATGGCGTGCTCGAGTTCTCTCTCGGCGACAGTTCCTCAAAGGCTTGTGCAGGTTGACCAGGAAGTGCTGCAAGTGTGGTCGGGGGCTACAGACAGTCGATTTCCGATGCAGTGAGGGTGGAGAGACGACCACCCTCCAGTCTTGCTCTCGGCCGAGCGCCTGACCTCCGTAGCGGCTGTTTCCGCTCTCCAGGGCCTGTCGCAGTCATCTTTTCCCCTTTTGTTACTTGCTTCTTCGCCTTCGCCTTGCTCCACACTTGCCGTGTTTTGCTTCTGTTAATGTTAAGCGTGTGTGGGTACAGGATAAAAATCAACTCGTTTATTCTTTTCCTTTCGGATTGACAAAAAAACGCATTAAGCCGTTCCATACCGCCATGAAAAATTATATTAAGTAGTTCGCCTCGCCTACTTGAAGAGTGATACAAGTGCGCCATCGCCGCTACGCATGACGTTCTGAACTGCCGTGCTGCATTTACTTAAGTGGCGTGACCTTTTTTATTGGTGGAAAGTCTGTGATAAAGTTCAATGCAGACTCCATATCGCAGTTTCGCTCGTGTCCGGGGAGTATGTTTTAAGATAGTGCTGTCTGGACAAAACCTTTAACGATTTTTGGAGGGATTCAAAATAGTATTTACATTATGCTTGATATCTTGAAAAATGCAATTTCGTTCTTGCCAAGGTTGTTTTTTTCGTTAGTAAACATATTAGGGGCACGTTTAATATGCAAGTTTGGCGCAGTGTAAGCGTCAGGCAGGCGGGTCCAGGAAGAAGTGCTGCTGTTTGTCGCGTCAAGCTCTCCTTTGTAAACATTAGTTATGGAGACACACCTGTACACGCAGGGTGGACGAGTTTCGTCTTATTTCGCTATAAAAAACACTGCATCAGCAGTTACGACTCTTGTCACTTGCAGAACGATCTGAACTCCTATTTTAGTTAAAACAAAATCTCATATATTATTTCCTTCTGCCCGTAGGCCTATCTGCAAAATTCAGCAGAGTTAAAGTTTGACGGACTTCTGTTAATGTTCTTGGGGTTCTTTGTTCTCTTTTGTCTGAAAGTTGCAGCACCGACAAGGAGCTGGACTGTGACTCTAAATTTTACAGGGCAGGCTTGTGGCGTTGATTCCATCAAGTATTAACACTTGTGTCGTGAGTCATTAGTTGACACAACAGCGCCTTCTGAAGTGATTGTGCAACATACCGTGAACCGTTGACACGTGGTGGAACTGTTGCTATGAGAGAAGCTAAGTTGTTAAACAGCCATTTTTTAGTTTACCTCGCAGGAAGAAACATCTCTACTATGTTCTCGAGACTTCAAAAGGTGCCCATAGATGCTCTGTAGTATTGAGGTAGGGAGACAGGAGCCGCTTTAAATGGTTTTGGATTGTTCCCAATTAACCATTCTTTATTAAAGACCAGCTCTTACATACATACGTAACATCCGGCGGACTGTCGCAGAACACAATTTATTACTGGTAGGAGCCCTTGTACGGCGACTAGATTTTATTCGCAGCAAAATTAGTTGTTATTCCTAGGGACTCTTGGTATGTTCCTAACTGACCCTTAATATTTAAACGTGTTTACAACATATTGCTCTGTCACGTAAAGCAACCGAATGTTCCCTCTGTTTCGGATTCATGGTGACTACTGTCGTATTTTACTGCAGGAGACTAGTAAATGATATGTAAATGAACTCCACTGGGTACTGTTTTAGATGGCGTTGCGTGCGACATACCATAACCGATATGCAAAGTAACAGTTATGTGCCTGTTTTCGTTGTGCAGGAAAAAAAGACGTTAGCTTGTTACAGTGTATTGATTATTTGTTATGGACAAGCAATCTGTGCAGAACGTTTTCATGTTAGGCACCTCAGCAATAACAGGTGGTGTTTACTGAAATACAGTAACTCACAGTGAAAGTGGTACACCTAGTACGAACTGGCATTAGAATGGAAATGAATATTCCCTCTAAATGAAAATTACTGGTAACGCAGTTTATTTAATGCTTTACATATCCAGCTTTTAGGGTCTATAAAGGTAGTGGTACGCACCATTTATATGGTTATATCTGCATAAAACGGAAAACACTAAAACAACTGCAGATTGAACGCCACAGTGAAAGTAGTACACTGCCCAATACATGCCGCCCCCCCCCCACAATTGGGCTGCACTCTGAACTACGCGTGCCTTCGTTCTGTGCATATAGGCAAGCATTACATTCTAGTAAGCTTCCGTGGATCGTGAAAGAAGTCAGATGTCTGTGGCGGTGAGAAAGCTGGTAATTTTGCACTACCAAATTGACAAATATCTACGTGAGATCGGCAAAATTGTGAATCGCAATCGTGCAAAATATCGCTCGTTGCTTTCGTCAGTACAGTAGAATAGAGAACAAATAAAAGCATAGTTCCAGAAAAATGTTCAATTCATCAGACGAGCGATGGATTCGACGCCAAATAAAGAATAATTTTGCGTTAGGTGCACCAACATTTGCCAAGGAAGCAGAAGTCGTCTTGGGGAAAAAAAACCTGCCCAGAAACCGTGAGGGAGAGTCCTTCGTAGAGAGGACTTCAATGGTCGAGTAGCGCCCAATACACCATACATCAGCAATATGAACAAACGTCTCGGGTTCCAGTTTGCCACAGATCACGCTGATAAATATTTTGACTACTGGAAAACTGCAATATTCACCGATGTAAGTAAATTCAATGTGTTTGCATCGGATGGGAAGGTCAGTATCTGGCGTAAGTCAAACACGGAGCTTGCAAAAAGAAATCTTCGGCCGANTCTGTTTCTGCTGTCCAGAAACCGCGAGGAAAGGCCTTCGTAGAGAGAACTTCAATGTTCGAGTAGCGCGCAATTTTGTGGAGTGTGTTAAATGGAAACATCCGCAATCATCCCATATCTAATAGGAAATCCCTCAAAATTGTCCTTCAAACGGAATGGGATAAGATTGAGTCCTTGTATTGTGAAAGGTTGGTTCGATCTATGCCAGGTAGGCTTAAGGAGATGAAAAAGAACTGTGGTGGTCACACCAGATACTAACTATCCACACATGTCCGTAAACAATAGGAAATCTACAGACTGCACCATGTTCATCGTGGTGTACATCTTGACGACCTACGAATGTGTAATTTTTTGTTGTATATTTATGCATTACTAGCGAACCGGCCCGGCTTTTCCGGGTACAATTGAGTTTTACAGTGATACACTAATAAATAAATTGGGAAAAGATAATTCATTTATGTGAAAACAGAATTATAAAATTATACTATGTTGGCCTAGTTTAACTGATCGTGGCAACCCAAAAGGAAGGAAATATTTTTTACCCAATAGCCAAGAAGTAGCGTATTGTTTTTCGAGTCTATCTGTGCAACAATCGCGTAGTTACCACATTTCCGCTTTCCAACGTCGATGTATGAATATCAAAACGTAAGTTTCATCAAGTTGTAGCTTTAAAAATAAGTGTACCTAGGTACTATTTTTTGCACTTGACAGATATCTTAATCGATCACCAATCACGTTAAATAT
The DNA here is from genome assembly GCA_002778355.1 of Clitarchus hookeri. Lineage (NCBI taxonomy): Eukaryota > Metazoa > Arthropoda > Insecta > Phasmatodea > Phasmatidae > Clitarchus > Clitarchus hookeri. The sequence continues at coordinate 553,940 of NQII01000928.1, read as the reverse complement.
TCGGTCCCGGTTGTTATAGATTTATAGCAGTCTTTAAGCCATTTCAGAGGTCCTTGGGCGGCCTGATAAACTCTGATACCAGAGGAAAAAAATATTTCGGTCACGTTTCCAGCCGTTGCAGAATTACGTTTTGTTGTTATTCCGCAGGAACCGTACAATTTTCCGGGATAAAAGTATAATATGTCCTATTCCAGGACCTAAAGAACATNGTTGTTATTCCGCAGGAACCGTACAATTTTCCGGGATAAAAGTATAATATGTCCTATTCCAGGACCTAAAGAACATACATACCAAATTTCATCAAAATTCGTACAGCCGTTATGGAGCTGAGTGGTAACAAACACACACACACACGCACAGAGAGAGAGAGAGAGAGAGAGAGAGAGAGACACTTTCGCATTTATAATATTAGTAGGATTGTGTAAAGATATTTNCAGAGAGAGAGAGAGAGAGAGAGAGAGAGAGACACTTTCGCATTTATAATATTAGTAGGATTGTGTAAAGATATTTGCTTTTTGTTTCTGTTGTATGATTGTAAATACATTTATTCACCAATGCACTCGTAATTTCATATCCAAACTACTTTTATTTCAGCAATGAAATATCATAGGATAGGTGTACCACTGCCACTGTGAATTATTGTATGTGGATTTCTTCATATCCCGTTTCTAAAACTTGGGTGTGCCGTTACTTTTTGGGGCGACTGCATGTCTGCANTGTATGTGGATTTCTTCATATCCCGTTTCTAAAACTTGGGTGTGCCGTTACTTTTTGGGGCGACTGCATGTCTGCAGTTAGCGAATATGATTATATCTTGTGGTATGATGTAATAAAGCTTTTCTAATGTTTATCTGCATTTTGGCTGTCTGTAGTGCTCGAGCAACATACCAATACTCCGTCCATACCACAGCGGGCGTAGTACACAACCGCCAGGCGATGCATGCTGTACAAGATTGTCCTATTTCGTAGTTGGTTCATTGGTGCGTGAATACTTATGTTCGGCCATAAAGCATGACTAAGGGTATTCCGTACTTTTATGTAGTATTCGCACAACAAAAGATCGGTTATAGCGAATTTGAATTCCTCGCATTGTGAATAGGCGTATTTTTATTTTTGTACAGTGCTCCTCGTCTGAACTCGGGAACCATTACTGGTCACATGATTTGAAACTGGTAGCCCTTTATGGCTAGTCGCCTTTCCAACTGTCTAGGGCAAATTAGAGACCGTGTGTGGAGCAAATCCCATGAATCAATGGTCCCCGCTTGTCAAGAAGGACTGCATTGACTATCACCGGCCGCATAGTGGTGCAGAAATTGTTAATATTGCATTACTGGTTAACACAATTTCCCCCTCCCCTAATAATATTAGTTTTTACGTTAACATATATAGGTTTTTTCTGTATAAAATTTTCTGGTTAGTAAAGTAATTGTAACCAAAAATAGTGCTCAGTTCAGCAGTGCGAAAAACTGGATGTAGATTGCATTTACTGTATTTATTTCTGCGGTTTTTGCAAGGGGTTAAAATACAGTCAGTTCATCCGTGGGCTGGAATTTGCTCGTCCCACGCCATCTCGTCCGGCATTTTCAGGCGATTGTAAACAAAACCAGCGCCATGTTATTTAATTCATTATTTGTACTGCAGGGGAAATCGGGTTAAGAAAAGCGGAACAAAAATCCTGACCGGCTATGCGAATTACATAAACACTATCTGCGTGCGTTAACTTCGTTTCGGTCGTTCAAACTGGCGCCAAGCTGGCCACGTGTTTCGTGTGGGAAGCGTAATGGAAATCACTGTTTCGCCGCGAAACTTGTGTTAACATCAAACTTCATTTGTAGCCTTGTAGAGCAAACCCAACGTCGGTACTCTTGCCGGAATCCCTCGTTAGGGGGTNTCGCCGCGAAACTTGTGTTAACATCAAACTTCATTTGTAGAGCAAACCCAACGTCGGTACTTGTGCCGGAATCCCTCGTTAGGGGGTTGGTACTTCATAATCATTTCACCGTTCGGCATACTATACGCAATTCACGGTAAAGTGAGAACTTTTGAAAGCCCTCTCATTTGGAATAATAGTCAATAAATATATTTTATTTTACCCTTAGACGTTACCTTCCGAGTGCGGTGTAACACACACACACTGTGTTTATTACTTACATGACAATATATATTTTAAAAGGTGGTTAAAGGATAAAAAATGGCTGANACACACACACACTGTGTTTATTACTTACATGACAATATATATTTTAAAAGGTGGTTAAAGGATAAAAAATGGCTGATAGGAACACGTAAGTAGGGCCTCATAAGTGCCCACCCGTTTTACCGTGAACAACCTGTATACGGCAGTGTCGAAGCAGACTTTTTGCGAAATAGCAGTTATTTTGTAGCCGACTCAGTTCAGATTCCATTATTTTGTTCCTCGTAGATGCAGTAGTAATACCGCAGTCACGAATCATTGCTTGGCAAGGCGACGTTTACCGTAAATCTAGGCCTATGTTTGCGTTTTAAAGACAGCGAGTACTTGTAATTTGCCCGGCACCCAGTGACCAATACAGGAATGATGTGTATTTCATTGTATATTCACTGATTTGTCAGTCATCACTTAATGTACATTGTAATTTTCGTGGTTTTCACTATCGCAGCTTGCCAATATTAAATTTATGTTACTCGTTGCGATATCATAAAATTTTGTGTGTGTGTGTGTGTTTTTTTTTTTTTTTTCCTTTATGCACATAATTAATTTTGCCTGTCTGTCTTGTCTGCACCGTTTAGTAAATTTTCAAATACTTAACAGATCGTAATGAAATTTTGCACAAAGTACAAAAACTGTTATCGTATGAAAGCATATTTTCTTCACTTAAAAACTAAAACAAGAAGTTACCAATTCAACTAATTGGCCCCATTTCCTATAATATGTATACGAGTAAATTTGATGAAGTAGGCCCTACTCTAAGACTTAGATAAAAGGAACATCCGTGTATATTAAAATATCGAGGCTGCGTCTGAAGTCTCTCCAAGTATACACATCTCCGTGTTTGACCCCTGCCTGTGACGTCACTACGTATATACTAGCGCTGTCCGAATTCTCAGGATAGTACATAGATGCCCTATACTCGGCAAGTACGCGATGTTGTTTGTTTGTCGTCGTGACTAAGAAGTTATAAAGAATGCCACTTTTCAAATAACAATACAAATTATTAACATTTTCAATGTCTTTCAATCGTAAGTACACTGTAACATTTTTTGTACTTTTACAAAAAAACATATGGAAATATTGTTCCCAAAAAAATTCTAGGTAAAACTACTATTAAATCTTTGTAAACACTACAAGAAATTTCTTTGAAAGTGTGGTGAATGTATTCAGTTTTTGTGCTCAAAGTACCTACGGATATCGTGTATAATTACAACAATGTGTATACCAATCTGCCTACAGATGTCTCGTTAGTACACGTATACGACATTCTCCCACTTGTGATAGTAATCGTTAAAGCCTAGATAGTGTTTGCCCTACTCATTGAAAGAGGCATGAGTGCACAGTGGGCTATAACCCTGGGGACGTGTTGCAAGCTCGGTACTGTCAATTTTTGGACAGCGATGCAATTTACAGCACTAAAGTATAAACACAGATGGCAACCAATCTGCGTTCTTAGAGTATTGTGTTCACATTAACGGAAATTCAAAAGCAACCGAACCAGTTCCGTTTAACATTTATAGCAAAATTTGAGGAACAACACTATAATCATAAGCAATATTTATGAGTGCACGTTAGTGTGTGAAGGGCCATGATCATTGCAATTATATAAGTAAATGTACCCTTATTTTTGCTAGTGGAAGCCTTGATAGTAATGGAAAAAACATGTAATGTTGTGTTATTTTGAAATAGAAGGCACATACGCACACGCGCGCGCGCATTGCAGCACTGAAAGACAAAAAGGGAATTTTGATTAATTGGATACTAAGATTACAAATAGACCTTCCAGTTAAGAAATGTTTTCCNGCTGCTGTCTCTGTAGTCCGTGTTTTGGACATACTTCCGTTAAGAAATGTTTTCCGGCTAATGATCCGTTTGAAAAAATAACTGAATTCACGACAGTTAAGGGTATAAAATACACTGAAATAAATAATTTTGCAACAACACTGCGGAAACATCATTTAGTGCATTGCTGTCAAAATATTGTGGCTGTTGCAGATGAGAAAGTAAGGATTCCATTAGATAAAACGACGAACTGAGGGGTCAATAGTTCTATGCCACCTAATGTTAAAATAGGAATTGTTTGATGCGAAGTGTACATGCGANGACGAACTGAGGGGTCAATAGTTCTATGCCACCTAATGTTAAAATAGGAATTGTTTGATGCGAAGTGTACATGCGAAATCTTGTTTTATAGTAATTGTATTAAGGTTAAAATGTAAAATTCGTTGTTGATGTTGCTTGGAACACCATTTTAGAAGATAGTGCTATCTGAAAAAATAATTCTCGTATGTCATATCTTCGGGAAATATTCAATTTGTTACAGCCAAATTCGGCACAAAAGTAGTTCTGATGATAAGCCATACTAAACATACATAGATAAGTCATTCGGCTGGCTGCAAGATGGTGCCACGCGCTAACAAACGCTATTAAGAATGACCTTTTTTAGTATCGGGAGAGTAGCTCAAAACAATGGGAAAAATCACTCGTGGCTTCGTCAATTCCTCTTGTCGCGTTATTTGTACACTGCAATGAACATATGGTACTGTAGGTGGTAGTTACGTTAGGAAGGGTATGGACGCGTCTACAAGCTCAGAGAAAACTTCGTTAAGTTGGTGTGTATGAGCAGGCGCGTGGTGCGAGAGTAGTGGCGTAGGCAGGTCCGTGTTATCGTTGGCTATTTCCGTAGTGACTGCAGCTGGTACACCAGGGGCTTTTAGCCTATCTGCAGACCGCCACCCGTCCCTTTGCGACCTGTTGCTCCCGCCACTTCTCACAACCCATGTTCACTGTACGGATCACTCCTCTTCTGTATTACACACACACACCCATGTTTACAAGTAAATTGACACAAAATGAGTAGCAGCTTTTAGAATTATTTATTTTTCTTGTTTACGTGCTGCGGGTAAACCAAGCAGGAAGACTGAATATTTGCTTAGTTTTTTTTCTTTACTCCTCTACCTCTTTTGCGGTTTCCTGAAATCACTCCAGGAGAATGCTGTGATGATCCTGTACTACAGGCCATTGCCGATTCCTTTCCAGTTCTTGCTTTTCTGAGCAACTTTCTTCGTCTGCAAAAACCCTCCTGTCGGCGAAAATTAAGTGCTACTTAACCTTATCCTACGCTAACCTGCCTTACCCTACCCTACCCTACCCTGTCTTAACCTTACCTTACTCTACCGTACTTTTTATTTTGCTTGGTCTTTACTAAATAAATTGTTTAAAGAGGAACATTACCTAATATGCAAGTTTTTTCGATTTTTTTACACGTTATATTTCAGAACGTGTATAGGAATTTTTCGGCAAGACGCGTTATAAATAACGGCTTCTCGAACCCGTAAAATGTCTCATCTTCATTATCTTGGTTATTTTGTGAACGGCGTCTCCTGAGGAGTAAGTTAAGTGATTACATTGTGTGACTACATATAGAATGTCCCATTAATCTTGACCACCTACAATAACTCCGTACCGGGGCGTCAATTGAAAAAGTGTTTTAGACAAAGGTTGTATAACTGGAAAGGGGAAATAATACTGCTGGGGAGTCAGCCTTATAGCATAATTTATTAGCGATATACGAGTACTAACATAAGTTTTTTTTAATGACACCATGTATATATTGGTTAAAAGTTTAATGAAGCACGTAAATATCTTTTTAAACATGTAGCAAAATGTACATTTTCATTACATGAACATTAAATACGACACATAAATTGGGATCTCTACTGCCCGTTTGTAGTACTATCCATATGGATACTGCGAGGAGTATAACACACACATTAGATGTTCAAAGTGGTGACCATTGGCAGTGATACACAAGTTCAGACGTTGGATGAATGTTAACACTGATTCCTCCAGTGTTGCCTGCTGAAGAGCATTATAAGCGCACACAATACGTTCTTACATGTTCTCTGGAGTTAGAATATCTCGATAGATAGCGTCTTTGAGGTAACACCCAAAGGAGGTTAAGGCCAGGAGACCGAGCAGGCCACTGAACTGGTCCTCCACGACCAATCCACCTACCAAGATATTTTCCGTCCAGAAGACGACGTGCATACACGGCATTTTGTGCTGAGCATCCATTGTGCTAGTAACACATCATTCTGTTCCTTAGAGGGACTCCTACAGAAGACCAGGAAGAACTGTTTGTATGAAGGTGTCGTAGTCCCTGCCATTTCGATTACCATTCACAAAATGCGGCCCTATAACTTTATTGCCAACCATCCCACACAAGACGTTAACTCTCCATTGACGCTGATTGTCCACCTGTAGAAGCCATCGTGGGTTCTCGACGGCCCAATAATGAATGTTCCTCGTATTCACTTGGGTCTTAGTTGGAGAACGACGATTCATCGGTAAAAATAACATCCGGAAAAAAGTTCGTGTTGGCGATGATTTGATGCTGCGCCCATTGACAGAATTCTACACGATTCTGAAATCATTCCCTTGCAATTCGTGGTGTANAGCGATGATTTGATGCTGCGCCCATTGACAGAATTCTACACGATTCTGAAATCATTCCCTTGCAATTCGTGGTGTAAGTGTGCATGGTAGGGATGGAACGTATGATGCTTTAGAATGCGATGTGCACTCGTTTTTGGAATGCCAGTTTCGACTCTAAGTCGGCATGTGCTGACGTGTGGATGAACTGCTACAGCAGCAGCTTCATCTGTGCGAGTTCTACGACGATTGCGTTGCTGTGGCTTCAAATTGGCCGTTTCACAAAGCTTCACAACGAGACGGGAAAACATCCGTCTGGACGGTGGGGTCTTTTCAGGGTATCGCTCTCTGTAGATTTGCTCCGCCTTACTAGCATTACGCCGACCTTCAACAGAATGAACGACGAGTGATTAAACCAAGTTATTGATATAGATAATAACAGAACTGTGTGTGTGTTTCGGTACAACTCACTTGAACGTATTACACTGTACTGTAAAATAATACGAACACACTCCTCTGCTAACTTACATTCTCCATATACACTGAAGAGCCAAAAAAAAAAAAACTGGTATAGGCGTGCGTATGCAAATAACAGAGGTATGGAACCAATTAGAGTAACACGATGCGGTCGGCATCTAGATCGGTTGCTGCTGCTACAATGACAGTTTATCAAGATTTAGGTGAGTTTGAACGTGGTGTTATAGTCGGCGCACGAGAGATGGGACATAGCATCTTCGGGGTAGCGATAACATTTGGATGTTCGCGTACGACAATTTCACGAGTATACCGTGAATATCGGGAATCCGGTAAAACATCAAATCTTCGACATCGCTGCGGCCGGAAAAAGATCGTGAAAGAACGGGACAAACGACGACTGACGAGAATCATTACACGTGACAGACGTGCAAACCTTTCTCAAATTGGCGCAGATTGGATTTGTGGACTGCTCTGCAGGATTCATGGTGTGAATTGCNCAGACGTGCAAACCTTTCTCAAATTGGCGCAGATTGGATTTGTGGACTGCTCTGCAGGATTCATGGTGTGAATTGCTTTCTGCATACCTTCAGACATTAGTCGAGTCCATGCCACGTCGTCTTGCGGCACTTCTGCGTTCTCGTGTGGGAGAGGAGGGGGGTGGGGAGGCGGTGGTTACACGATATTAGGCNGAGGGGGGTGGGGAGGCGGTGGTTACACGATATTAGGCAGGTGTACCAGTTTTGTTGGCTCTTCAGTGTATGATCAGTTCTACCTCTCGTTGTTGGAGTACACTTAACGTTGTGGCAACTCTCACCTTGCAGTCTACTGTATTAGACTGCACACGGATGACTTGATTGAGTAGTTGTCACGTCATGTGTGTTCCTTTATTTCCGCTAAGCGCAACCTCTGTTGAATGGGGTACGCAACTCTGGTTATCTGCACTGTTTACATCACCTCTACATCAAATGCAGAGCGTCAACGTCATACTGTATTGTATCATGCAGCGCAATCTTGCCGTAAGGCAATACATAACGGATCTTCACGAACCGTTATGAGTCCCAATGTCTGTGGCGGTTTTTACTGATCTGTGTATTAGACTGCTACACTGTGATTACTTTTTGAATAGATCTTGTCGATCGTCATTGAACTTTTGACGAATAGATACATGATGCCATTTAAAAAACAGATATTAGTACTCGTATCTCACTAATAAGACTCCCCAGCAGTATTATTTCCCCCGTCCAGTTATACAACCTTGGAGGACCAGTACAGTGTTATTGTGGGTGGCAAAGATTAATGGGACCACTGTATATAAGTGTAAGAGCAATAAAAGACACTTAATGCTCGAATTCGGAAGTGTTCTTAGCAGTGTTCTGTGCCCGTTCGTTACCTGAAACTATGTCTGTACTTCAGGCTGCGGCGCAATAATTTTGAATAAAATATGGAGGGAATCAGTCTTCTTTGTTGACAAGACATGGCGCTGTCTTCATTTACGTTTCACATTTGCTTCTTGCGCAAGCTAATATATAGTCATTTTGTGTGAAGACATAACTGTCAATGTTTGATGAACGATATTGAGTGNGCTTCTTGCGCAAGCTAATATATAGTCATTTTGTGTGAAGACATAACTGTCAATGTTTGATGAACGATATTGAGTGTGACTCCTACAGCCTTTAGAGACATTACCCCGTTGGAATGCCCATAACATTCATTGTGGGGTTGCAGTCAATTTAAAAGATTTTTGGGGATACAGTAGAACGTGTGATAAGGTCATTACGAACGTAGAACCGCCCTAATTATGAAAGAAGTAAACCAGTACGGGTTTACAATGCATCACCGCCCAGTTATTTTTCCTGGCACTTTTATTCCCTGCAGTTGTAATTTTGTGTAGTTTGAGATATCTGTGTCGCTGTGAGTACCACTTCGGGAAATTTTCGTGATTTATTTAATGTTTGACTCGACAAGTGTATTATTTTATTGGGTCTGTAATCCAAATTATTTGCAGAATGTTCAACGAGCGACTCCGAAAGGAATTGCCATTATTCATTTTAAAATGTGCACATCAGGTGTTTATTTTTTTTTAATAAAAACTTAGATTTAGACAGAGGTTAAAGGTATGCAACAATCTCCTTAGTTATGACATGGATATCTGTGTGTCGTAACATAGACATGTTGAGGTAACTTTCGTAATTTTATTTTTCTAATGTAATTTGAGTTGGCGTTTATTCGTTTTTTACTCCGAAAACTGTAAGGATGTAATCTGTAAGTACCATATTAAATAAACTGTGGCCTTGTATATTTTTCTTCAAAAACGTTTGGCTTTAAGATAAACAATATCTTTTTTTATATCCGACGCCCTTATGAGGGATATGTCCCCGCCATGTTAGTTTCAAGAATTTTTTTGCCGTAATTTTCATTTAGTGTTCAATGAAATTTTCCGCACAGCAAGTCATAAATTTATAAATATTAGCTTTTCAAGCTTATTCAAATTTTTATAGCATCATTGCATTTAGTAAATTTTGACTAGTGGCTACTAGCAATAAATACGTATTTTTTTCTTGCGGGCGATTATAGAACATGAACGGCAACAGCCACAGTAGTCGAGAAATACCGATTTTAGAACATATGCAAAGCAATGCGCTATGCCCTGTCGATCGTCAAAATAAAATACAAAATACGTGACAATGAATGTGGCGAAAATCCCGTATATTCAAATTGGCGGGGACTGATCCCCCTTAACGTCGCCGCTTTTATGGTGGATGGCAGATTAGTGCCGCGTTATAAATAATGCAACAACTTCTTAAAACTGTAGACACTTATGTTTTGCACAGTCAGCGAAATGCTGTGAAATACCACGTGATAATGTTACGGCAAAGGTGTCATTTTTATAGCATGTCGATGTCCGGCTTTTATTAAAACATTGCCTTTAAAATTAGTGTTCCGCGTATACGTGTATCTCGGTAAGTAAATGCCCTGGGAATAAAACTTTTCTTTTCCATGAATGTTTGAAAATAATTATGTATAGCTACCACTTTTTTACTTTTATCCTATTAAATATTGTTACAATACGCCAGACGGGCGTATCAGAGTTCGTTAGAGATGGAGGTCTTAATAAAAATATAATAATTTTGATTTTTAATTTATTCACATAGCTATTATTTAAAACACATAAATGTATCCACTATTACTCTTTTTATTCCAAGTGTGCGCAATATTTAATGTCTGTCANCGTGTATCTCGGTAAGTAAATGCCCTGGGAATAAAACTTTTCTTTTCCATGAATGTTTGAAAATAATTATGTATAGGTACCACTTTTTTACTTTTATCCTATTAAATATTGTTACAATACGCCAGACGGGCGTATCAGAGTTCGTTAGAGATGGAGGTCTTAATAAAAATATAATAATTTGGATTTTTAATTTATTCACATAGATATTATTTAAAACACATAAATGTATCCACTATTACTCTTTTTATTCCAAGTGTGCGCAATATTTAATGTCTGTCAAATGTAATTAAAGGCCTTCTCGAGGTGTCTATATTGATTATAGTCACTTAATTCACACTCATTATTAACGCATGTTTAGTCTGTATGTTGCCATCATTTGAAATGTCTTTAACTCACGCTTCCAATTGAATAGTCCCGCCCTCCAGTCTCGCTCTCCACTGCACCGACGCTCGCAGTCCACAGACTTCACTCGCGCTGGTCGCTCTTGACGCCACTCGACACTCTGCTGGCTCGTCGTTTCGCTGGTCTTAGTATGTCCGTCGTTTAATGTCGCACAATCATCCAAACTATCCATTCTCCAAAACGGTTGGCTCGGAGGCAAGTCGCGGCTTGAATAATATCAGTCGCCCTGATTTGGAAGGTTCCCCGCACCCCAAGGCACGACGAGAGAAACTAGGGCATTAAACCAGAACATACCTTCAGATAAAGCCAGAAATTCAATCAGCTGAAGGTCAGGAGCGCGCTACACGCAAAAGGCTTATCGCGGGAAGTATGCGCGGCGGGACGCCTTTGTAACAAGAAACTTACTGCTTGTATTATTGCTCGCCTGACCTTCAAACATTCCTTCTTTCTCGCGAGCAGGACGGTGTAAAGGGAGCGGTGAAGGCCTGCGATACGTAGCAATATTTTCTAAGAAGAGAAACAGTTGAAATGACAGAAAAATAATTATTAGGGCTTTACTGTGCAGTTTCCTAAGGAAAAAGAGAAAAGTACTAAGTTGCCTCTTTAGTTTATTAATCCATTGGCTTTAATAGCAAATAATAATATGCTAGTGTTGCATATTTTGGCTGCGAGAAATTCAGCTTTCCGGGGCCCTATCTCACTAGACTACAAGACTAGTAATTTATTAGTTAAAAGTACAAATAAAAAATGGTATAATAATATAGTTTTCCAATAGCACGCGAGTGCACTTTATAAATTTTGCTAATAATTTACAAGTGAATTTAGTCATCTTACTAGCGAGTTGAGGTTAAGCGAAGATATCACAAGGGGTGTAACTGGAAAACAGTTTAGGACTTATGTTATCAAATGTAAATGTATTTAAATATTACCCAAACAGAAAAAACTACAGGCGGAGTGTATATATTTTAGAATCAGAGAATTGTGTTTGTGACAAAAATAAAGAACATTTAAGTTGAAGAAAATTAACATATAATTTCCAAAAAAATAGAATTACGACGCAAAAGTAACGAACAGAATACTTGAAATCATTTCGAATTGATTGTGTTAGTTTTTATATGAAAATTGCATCGACAGTGTAAAGTTATGCAACACTCTAGTAAGTTTCCTGCGAATTCTGGTTGGACTTGCAAATTATTCAAACTAGGGAACTATCACTGTTGTCTTTTGGCCACACATTATCATCTTTCAAATTCACTTTCATCAAACAAAAATACCACATATAATACTTTTTACCAATCTCCAACCACCTGTAGAAAATTGGTTACAAATTACTAGTAATCTACTAGTCCAGTCAAATTAGTGTTTGACCCACAGATTCAAAACTCTAGTTTATTAAGGAAGTGCCCCAGTTAGTGATAAAAAAGTTCCAAGAAATCCCAACACGGGTTTACCGACATTTTGAATGTGAATCGGCCATGTTGGAATTTTTTAAGCATTTAACTAAATTAATTTAAGGGATTTTAATTAATCCTGGAGAGGTGCTCTTTTTTAAAATGATTAACCTTTAAATCGGCTTTCCAAACATTATAAAAAAAATCGACAGAAGATTTATAATTTAAAATCCAAAAGATTTTAAATTACAATATTACTGCGGTTTTCAGAGAGGAAACTGTAATACTTTTTATGAAATGCGTCTTGGGCATGCATTATTTGAAAATAGTTTCAAACAAAAGTTGTAGAGCATAAACAGTACTTACAGCAACAAGTACCCAATAGAAAAAAAAAACACCTATGTAGTTGTTTTAAGAGCTGCTGCCATGGCTGGGTGAACTGTGCGGANATGGTACCCAATCGAAAAAAAAAAAAACACCTATGTAGTTGTTTTAAGAGCTGCTGCCATGGCTGCCGTGGCTGCCACGGCTGCCATGGCTGGGTGAACTGTAACATAACAGTGCGGAGACCACATGTGTAAGTTTTCAAATTGTCAAGGTCATATATTTTTCCGATAATTGTACGAGTTATATATTTCTCGATAGGAAGAAGACGTCTGGAGAGTGGAGCGCAGAGCGATGTACCTCTAAATAACGCAGTGTAAAACATTGTAGTACCTTCAACTAGATGCTGAAAAATAACATTCTGGTTCTTTCTGTATGATTCTCAGAATCAATTTTTCCGCACATAGGCAGTCGACAGTTTTTAAGTAATGCTCGTTTTTCCACTACGCACTTAGCATCTACGAAATAAATAACACCGAATAAATTAAAAGTGGTCTCTCTCTCACTGACTTATTTGTTTAGTGACGGAATCTGCGTGCAGGCGATGGCCCCTCACATGCTTCATCACATTCATGTCGTTTGTCGCTGTCAAGATCGCCATACATGTCCTCGCCTTCCTGAGTTGGTTCGCTGTTGCTTTAACTACAACCACTGGAATTGTTACTTTGCAGTTCACCCAGCCATACGCACCAGCACCTAAAAACAACTCTATCGGTGGCTGGTCTTTTTCTGCTTGGGTGCTTAAGTGCTTGTTATTGTAAATATTTCTTATGTGCTACAACTTTTGTATGGAACATTTTTTAAAAATGATACATGGCAGTGGCGCATTTCTTAAAAATATAACAGTTTTCTTGGTAAACTTAGTAATATTTAATTTTAAAATGTATTGAATTTTAAATTGTAATTTTATTGTTGATATTTTTGAAATATTCAGAGAGCTATATATATATATATAGAGGAATCGTTTAAAAATAAGAACACGTCTCTAGGACTAATAAGAATCCCACAATATAATTTTAAAGAATACTAAAATAACCAACATGGCCTACTTCAAATTAAAAATTGTGAAAAACCCGCGTTTGGATTTTTGAGACTTCTCATGAACTGAGGTACTTCTTTAACACACTTGTGAAGATTTCATGTTGTTTCGAATCTGTGGGTTAGTAGTACTAATAATTCAGCGGAACAAAACACTTATAAGTTTTAAAACTATATGTGTAACTTGATATGTATGAAGTAATAATCACAAGTTTACATGTATATATTTTCTGAAACATTATATATTTTTTTAGTTGAGTTTGCAAGTAAATCTACTTGTGGCGATTAGTCCATACCTCTTATGGTACAGGGCCCGGAAATGCATAGCGCAGTGTTGAAAGGGTCCACCACAGTGCTTCTTTGTGGCAAAACGTGACCTTGAGGCGTGACATTTTTTTTTACTAGGGATTCTCCCTAAGGCTCGTCAAAAAATTGCATGATTTTATACTTGTACGAAACACAGTTTAACTTCTAGACATTACTTATAAGTACTCTTTCCTAGGATAAAAAAAAACATATATCGTATGGTTTTTTCATTATAGCATGTCAAAAGCAATTTTTGTGTTTTTGAGACGTGCAAATAAAATTAATGAAATTACAGAAAATTTCACAAGAGTGGCTGAAATTTAATGTCTTGGTGCATTTTAAGACATGATTAGCAAAACGTATTTTACGAAAAATGTATACTGCTACAAATAAAAAATATGCAATAATTTCCATACTTTGAGCAAATTTTAAAAATTGCTTTTAAAGATTCTGTGAAGTAACTTATATCTCATTTCAATGTGTATTATCTCATTTTGGTAAAAGAGTTAGTTTTTATTTGTACGTCCGAAACACATTACAATTGTGTTTTTGACAATTCCTCGCGTAAAAACAATATACCGTACAAAAATTTTCATGCGAGGTAATATTACTTTTAAGTAATGTCTATGAAAGTTAATTATTTCGTACAAATGAGAAATTAATTTTGGTGACTAGCACCTTTACGTGCGCGCGCGTGCACGTGTTTTTGTGTGTGTAAATTCGTGAACTATAATATGAGTCGTAGTGACAGTGTATTTAGTAGACTGAGGATGTTTGGTGGTGTAAAGAGTAGTGTGTATATGGGGTAGAGCGTTCTTGCTGGCTGCGCAGAACTAGTCTCTTTGTTCCAACATTGGACTTCTTTTTTGTCAATACGACTGGCATAAATGACGTGTATAAGATTAGAGGTTAAACGCCCAATAATGTAAACNGGACTTCTTTTTTGTCAATACGACTGGCATAAATGACGTGTATAAGATTAGAGGTTAAACGCCCAATAATGTAAACTAATGTTTTTCAGATGTTTTTATACTTCCTCTGTAAATAGATTAAATTCAAATTGGAAAGTGTTATATCCGTATAGAATGGCTTGTCTCGTAAACATACACATTCATCACTGTGGACCATGTTCTGGTTAGGCGAGTGTTGGGCAGAAGTCTTCCAGCTAATGTTGAGAGTATGTGTGAGAGCGGCGTGGTGTGTTGTGTTTCAGAACGCGAGCGCCCAGGCGGCGCTGCAGGCAGCCTCGGCGCTCTCGGGGCAGAACGAGACGCAGGGCGGACCTAACACCGTGCTGNGGACTTCTTTTTTGTCAATACGACTGGCATAAATGACGTGTATAAGATTAGAGGTTAAACGCCCAATAATGTAAACGAATGTTTTTCAGATGTTTTTATACTTCTTCTGTAAATAGATTAAATTCAAATTGGAAAGTGTTATATCCGTATATCCGCTTGTCTCGTAAACGAACACATTCATCACTGTGGACCATGTTCTGGTTAGGCGAGTGTTGGGCAGAAGTCTTCCAGCTAATGTTGAGAGTATGTGTGAGAGCGGCGTGGTGTGTTGTGTTTCAGAACGCGAGTGCCCAGGCGGCGCTGCAGGCAGCCTCGGCGCTCTCGGGGCAGAACGAGACGCAGGGCGGACCTAACACCGTGCTGCGCGTCATCGTCGAGCACATGGTCTACCCAGTCACGCTCGACGTCCTCTGCACCGTGAGTCCCCCATCACTTTCTTCCTTGTCTATAAAATAACTTCATATTTATTATTATTGCCTTCAAATGTAGTCTCCAAATTTCATCCACGTGATATCTGGTGCTTGTGAAACGGCGACAACCTGGTCACCGTTGAAAAACTATGCTGCTCTAATCACGTCATAATTGCATGACGGTCAGAATTTGTTTTTGTTCTTCAGCCTAACGTATATTGGCAGATACACGTGGCTTTAGTTTCAAAATAAATAAGTTACAAATCATTAATTCAACATGGCGCGTGAGCCTTAAGAACGGTGTGCTCGAAAAAATGTTATTTTTATATGTGTAAGAAATACTGCTANTTGCTCGAAAAAATGTTATTTTTATATGCGTAAGAAATACTGCTAAACCTGTACTTGCAAGTATTTTTTCCCTGCATAAAAAGTTATTTTAATTGCGTAGTTTTTATTTGTATCATGGCATGAAAANTACACGTGGCTTTAGTTTCAAAATAAATAAGTTACAAATCATTAATTCAACATGGCGCGTGAGCCTTAAGAACGGTGTGCTCGAAAAAATGTTATTTTTATATGTGTAAGAAATACTGCTAAACCTTTACTTGCAAGTATTTTTTCCCTGCATAAAAAGTTATTTTAATTGCGTAGTTTTTATTTGTATCATGGCATGAAAAAATTACAATTTTAGTGTTTTTGGAATGTACAAATAAAGTAATCGAAAACATTCACAGAAAATGTACCAAAGGTGATTAAAAGAAAATGCCTTTATTAATTTTATTGTTTGTGTAGCAAAAACTATTTTACAAAAACTCGCGTGCCGTTACAAAAAAAAATTCAAACATTAAATTTTTTGAGTAAGTTTTAAAAAATTGCACAATTATTTCATAGTGATATTTCAAATATTTCTTGCGAGTTAATCATGATACCGTATTTAAACGTGAATTATCTCATTTCGGTTTGTTAGTTTTTATTATGTGTACATCTCCCAGACCCTAAAATGCAATAATGCAAAAAAAATGCCGACCATTTTTTATGTGAGGAAATGGTGCTTACAAATTGAACAGTATTTCCTACAAACATAAAATAACGAATTTTTTCCTCACACCTTACTAACGGCGTGATGTTTACATTTGTGGACATTGACTTTATTTTAGTTTGTCTTTAATGAACATAAAAGGGAGTTACCATAAAATTAAAATATTTACATTCAAACGGCTTCATAGTTTCATACCTTGCCTATAGTATTCTTTTCTGACCATGTGTGAAATTTAAATTGCCATCTATGCGATTGCTTCGTTCAACTGTTTGGCGGTGTTANGTACCAAAGGTGATTAAAAGAAAATGCCTTTATTAATTTTATTGTTTGTGTAGCAAAAACTATTTTACAAAAACTCACGTGCCGTTACAAAAAAAAAATTCAAACATTAAATTTTTTGAGTAAGTTTTAAAAAATTGCACAATTATTTCATAGTGATATTTCAAATATTTCTTGCGAGTTAATCATGATACCTTATTTAAACGTGAATTATCTCATTTCGGTTTGTTAGTTTTTATTATGTGTACATCTCCCAGACCCTAAAATGCAATAATGCAAAAAAAATGCCGACCATTTTTTATGTGAGGAAATGGTGCTTGTAAGTAATGCTTACAAATTGAACAGTATTTCCTACAAACATAAAATAACGAATTTTTTCCTCACACCTTACTAACGGCGTGATCTTTACATTTGTGGACATTGACTTTATTTTAGTTTGTCTTTAATGAACATAAAAGGGAGTTACCATAAAATTAAAATATTTACATTCAAACGGCTTCATAGTTTCATACCTTGCCTATAATATTCTTTTCTGACCATGTGTGAAATTTAAATTGCCATCTATGCGATTGCTTCGTTCAACTGTTTGGCGGTGTTANGTATTCTTTTCTGACCATGTGTGAAATTTAAATTGCCATCTATGCGATTGCTTCGTTCAACTGTTTGGCGGTGTTAATTTCGCACGTAGTGAAAGGTAGACACAGTGGGCGGGTGTGCAGATATCAAGCAGAGGTTACGTGTGTTCAGATGCAAGCGTTCTCTCCCTAACCCGCCCAGACAGCCTTTCGTCCTACTCAGCGCACCACCTTTGCCACTACTTTTGCTGCATTCCTATTTCTACTGAGAGCACCGAGGTTACTAGTCAGCAGCAAATCATTTAGGAAAGCAAACAATTAGTGGTCCCGGTGGCGGAACACTCTTCAACAGTGCCAGCAGTAAAAATAATGTCCTCATGTCATTAGCAATGAATGTGTTTTTCGGTAACAGGAAGATTGTGTGAATATTATAGTATAGACAATCAGATCAGGTGAAAGTAGTGGAATTCTAGCAACCCGTCCTTACTCTATTCGCGTACTCGGCAATGTTACAATTTGTTAAGAATTATCGTTTACCACGACCATGATCGTTCCTCTGCAACTGTTGAGACTGCACTATATGCCTCACATCAGTGGTCCTAGCGGTAAGTGTAGCCTCCAACCCAGACGCCAAAACACCTCTCGCCATTGGCTCATCAGCAGCGTCAGTAAATAAAGGAACATTCGCCAGCAGTCTCAGCTGATAGTAGAAAAAAGGAATGTGGCCTTATTGTTTGCCAGCATTCCCCCCCCCCCNAAACACTCTTCACGTCGTGCACGCCTCTCTAACGTTTGTTCCCAGTAACAGCATCAAACATTCCGAGATGCCTCACCGGTAAACACATCATACATACCCTTCGTATTTTATAGTGGTGGCCATTCCAAATTTTAGGATGATCATTTTTTAAAATCACAACCAAGCTTCCTATACGGGCAGTCGATGCCAGACAAGAATGTAACCCCTTATAAGGCGTAAACTATTTCTCCAACCATGTAAAGTAAGGTGTGAGCAGGTCGTTGGAACTACTAAGCACATATATACCTAGGCGCAGCTTCAGACGACCTATGCATTTACAAGTGTTAATATATTTGGCATTATTTTACCAATTTGCCTTCAAAATCTTCGATTAGCATGTTTGAGAAGAATGCTGGGTTTAAACCAGACTTATGTTACCCAATTTTCCTTTTTCTTCACAGCCTTTTCCCTTATCTTGAAAGTTGAATGGAAATGGTATTGCAATATTTCTTTAGGTTCTTAAATGGATACAGTCACTTAAATACTTGTAAAAAAACTATTCACTTGTCACTGCAGATGTATGTGTGACAACCTATATTGAAAAACTATTTCAGCTTACTGTACATGCCAGTTCAGAGGGAGCTCTGCACGTAGCGGCGATGGCGCACTTGTAGCGCGTGCCATTGTAACCTTTATATGCAGCTAACGCGCTTCTCGGCCTCAAACGCGGGAAAAAAGCTCCAAGCAGACGGGCCCCTTAATACGACTAAGCGGGACCTAGGAACGACACTAGACTTAGAGGTTTCAAATAGACCTAGATATATTTTCCAACAGTAACCTTCAAAATGCATATACTATTTATTTTAATAAGCCGAACTTTAATTTTCAGTAGAAACCTAAGTCTGTTTTGGCTTTTCTGTGGTATTTCGGTTGCCTACCCGACTCTTGAACGGTGCTCCAGCACGTATCCGGGTTCCATTAAACCAGGAAAGTCAGTATTATAATTGACCCTGAACTGCGCCCGGAGAACATAGCTCGCTGCCGCGGATGAATGCAGCGAGTAAGAATATTCTCTCGCGGTTACCTAACTTCTGCGGGAATGCCCGCTCGAGAACTTGAATACCGTTACATAACTCGTGATCTAGGTGCATGTAGTTGGCCGATAAGGATTTTTACCATTTATATGTCAAGTTAATATTATCGTGGAAATAAAGCCAGCCTCACAGATTGGTTAGCTCGAGTAGTGTTTCCAAACAGTCTTGGACTGTTGTTGAAAAGTAAGGTGAGCAATATGCAAGATATGTACTGAATAGTAGGTTCAAAGTTTGCAGTAATGTATAGTCAAAATTGTACTTTGTGTAAACTTTTTGAAAGTGTGTAGCTCTTAGTAAAGAGGGAAGTCTCTTTCATTTCAAAGAGTACACGAAGCCCTTTAGTTAAAGTTGGCTAAAAAAAAACTGTTTGTTAAGAAGCAGAGGAAAATTTCTACGCAACGTAATCTTGTTGCATTATTAGATTTTTCGAACGGTTTTTGAGGCCTTTAANACAGTCTTGGACTGTTGTTGAAAAGTAAGGTGAGCAATATGCAAGATATGTACTGAATAGTAGGTTCAAAGTTTGCAGTAATGTATAGTCAAAATTGTACTTTGTGTAAACTTTTTGAAAGTGTGTAGCTCTTAGTAAAGAGGGAAGTCTCTTTCATTTCAAAGAGTACACGAAGCCCTTTAGTTAAAGTTGGCTAAAAAAAAACTGTTTGTTAAGAAGCAGAGGAAAATTTCTACGCAACGTAATCTTGTTGCATTATTAGATTTTTCGAACGTTTTTTGAGGCCTTTAGAACTTTATCCAGAGAAAAAAATGCATCGATGTAGGTGCATGGGCGGCCTAGTCCTTTTGAAAACTGGTGTACTTATTTTAAGAGTCGGCGTTTTTCAAGTCTTGTGGAACTGGGTTGTTTGTGTACGGCTTCAGTCCATATGAGCTTCTGGCTCGATTCGTTGCCACGTGTGTTGGCGGGGCACCTAAATCTCTCTTATTGCCCCGGCTTAGTAACACAAATGGCTATGTAAGCATTTTTTTTTACGTTGGTACCGCTTGTGCCGGGGGACGAGGTAATCAACAGTGCATTGTGGCCAGCCTGAAGGTGATGAGGTGGGTCGGGTCTACTGTGACTACCCTCGTCTCCACATTGTGCACAAGACTGTACTATTCTCCTGTCTTTGTTCGCGCCTCCCTATGGGTTCCCGATTTTCTCTGCTACGTTTTACGTCTTCCTCCTCCACCCTCCCTGCATAACCACCTCCTGAATGCTTTCTCCGCAGCACTCAATTCTTGTGTCTCGCGGTTGTAACTTTGAGTTTAGAATGAGTTTTGCAGGCTGAGAACTGTGCGTACTGCGGGTCAGAACGTTCCAACCGCCCAGCCGAATGTTTTGCAGTGCATTTCCTTCGCAATAACAATGCTGCAGTAAACACGAATCCGCTTGCCAGCCGAGAGGTTTTGGCAGAGATTTGTCAATTCGTCGTGTGTTATTGTGAAGTAGTATTACTGTGTTATT
Organism: Clitarchus hookeri; assembly: GCA_002778355.1. Classification (NCBI taxonomy): domain Eukaryota; kingdom Metazoa; phylum Arthropoda; class Insecta; order Phasmatodea; family Phasmatidae; genus Clitarchus; species Clitarchus hookeri. Next base: position 533,195 of record NQII01000928.1, on the reverse strand, counting down.
TATTCCCTGTATCGTAAGTACAGATGTAGCGTGTGGTACGTGAGGCAGCTGTACTGCGAGTGTGGCGCTGTCGTGCAGATGGTAAGCCAGTTGGCGGACGCACCAGGTGTTGACCTAGTATTTGCACAGCTACAGGCCTTGTGATGTCGCTTGGGCGGTTGTGCCGCCGAGCAGCGCTTTTTGTTCTGGGGCGCGCTGCTCTCCCTTATGTATTCACTCTTTCCCCCTTTNCTCCCTCCACTCGCCTCGCCCCTTCTCTACTCTGCATGTTGCCTGGTGTTCCTCGCGACACCCTGCCGCTAGTCTGGAGCAGGGGTTCGGACGCTGTGTGCCGGCTTGACGGCTCGCACACCAGGTAGCGCGCACGGCGATCCTGCTGCGAGGGCGATGTAGGCAAGAGCCTCTTGCTTCGCAACCTCAGCGCATCGTGCTCTCTTTACACCCACCGCCTTAAGCGGCGACACTCATTTTATGGCGTGTAGTACTTAAAAGATACTGGTTCCAGATTCCCCAAACAAAAATATTAAGTAGACATTGGTTGCAATCAATTTACGTTGGTTTGTGTATAAAGAACTCCATTACATGAATAGAAGATTACTGTGGCGGCAGTGTCTCTGCTCTTTCGTGGTTCTGAAACCTAATTCCATGTAATAATATACGTTAATAAAAAGGATAAATACAGCGGGAATGAGGCCACTGGCAAATTATGTAATGCGCTGTATCAGGAAATCACTCTCTCTTTCTAGTACACAACTCACTGTCTACAAACCACACACACTCGTGTGCCCAACTTGAACATAAAGCTTAGCCGTTCATATTTTGGTCAATTCGATACCGCTGAGCACAAATATCACGATACGGACATCGTAATCGGTACCTTTCTGCCTCAAAAAATGCGTTCAAAGATAATGGCCTAGCTGTCTGACCACCTTTTCTTTAAGTTGATTGTTTTTTGTTTTCAGTAGTTTTCAGTTCTGAAAAAAAGCATTTTGCCTATCTTGAATAGCAGAATAGGTAAATATATAGATGTATTATAATGATAGCAGCATGCATGAATTAATCTGCAAGAGGAAAAATGTTATCAATATTTCTTTACATACACCCATGTTGTAACATGAATACTAAAAAAGTTTGTACAGTAATCGAAAAATTGCCTTNTCAATATTTCTTTACATACACCCATGTTGTAACATGAATACTAAAAAAGTTTGTACAGTAATCGAAAAATTGCCTTGATAAATGATGATGTACATCTTATTTACCATATATTAAGCAAAACAACCTACTTATATGTTGAAGCGTGCAGGAGTNGATAAATGATGATGTACATCTTATTTACCATATATTAAGCAAAACAACCTACTTATATGTTGAAGCGTGCAGGAGTGAATGAGTAAAAATATTGAAGTGCTTCACTTGTCAGCGTAGTGATGACATATTATTTTATTTGATGTCAACATACTCATTCGCTTATGTTCTACCCTCATTAAAAAAAAAATAGGAGTAGACAGCAAATAGTTATTACTAAACACAAATATTCAACAAATTATAATGGTTAATATTGTTTCGTGCAATTGCTATGTAGTTACTCCAACGTAGCATTGATCTTGGGAAAGAATTAATAAGGAGTGCTTTGGTCGTGTGGTTTAATGCATTACTATCGCAAATGAAAGAATTTTTACTAAGTGGTAAGTGAGTTGCTGTAAAAAAACTGCCCTACTGAATTCTATTATTTTTATTACCGTTATTGTCAGCCTAATGCATTTGCATTTGTTTTGCGGTTATGATACCTGATGTAATGAAAAAATAATTTTATAATACTCGAGACATTTTTCTTTAAGGAAGTTAAAATTGCAAACTTCACAACATAATAGAACTCAAACAAGTGAGGGATGATACCTTACCTTATATTTGAAAATTCATTGTGCTGGATTCCTTCCACTGGAAAGTTCAAAGGTACTTGCCATCTGGTTCTAGACAATTCCTGAATTATTTATGCACAGGATGTGTGCAGTAGTCCTGTTGAGGTAATGACAATTTTAGTTTATTTTATTTTTTTATTTTATAATTTTAAGAAATTGTTGCTATAATTGCTTTAAATATCCTCCTCAGTTTCAATATGATCTAATGTTTCAAGATGAGGAGTAGCACATTCTTGACAACACCGGCACTTGGAAAGTTCTGTGCATATTTGGCTTGACAGTGCACATAAGCATGTGTCCTTTGAGCAGAAATTCTATTTGCAGTGTACTAATTCCAGTACTTATGGTGCCGGTCAAGTCTGCAGCAACTTTATGCAAATGCAACGACCAGCATCCCATTCCCAACTGTGTTCAACAGGCGAAGGATCATCAATTTTTTGATACAGTGCTTTTCACCAAATTGCAGCTTTGTAGTGTACTCTCTGTACATTCAGTCAAAAGTCGATTAGTTGGGTGGGGGAAGTTCTGGTTCACCTGATTTTCCTGCTTCTGAACTGCAAACTGTGGTGTAGAGCTGGTACCGTGAAGTGTTTACCTCTGTCAATAGTTTTCTGCACATTTCTATAGAGGCTTATAGAACCGCAAATAAACTTTGCTTGCCGTCTAAAGTCCCAGTTCTTTGAAAGCATGCACATACCACAAACTTTTGTCATAGGATTCTGGGAAGCCCTCTTGTCCCCCCTCCCCCCCAATTAAAAAAAGCAGAAACAGAGTAACAGCAAGTTAATACATGACCCAATAAAGCAGAATAAAATAGTCTCCTGTGGTATTTTCTGAGAGTTCCTTTGTAATGGGTAGTTTCACAAGCCTCATGTTTTCCCCTTGGCTAATTTGAATGAAAATTGGCACTTCAATTAGTTCAATATTTGTGTTGTGTACGTTGGCTGCCACATGATCAATGTTCTTTTCACCCAGGAAGGAAGTGTGAAGAATTATTATGTTGTCAGCCTCCTTGTGGTCACATGCTAGGTTTCAAAAGTTCTCATATTTTCACTTGTTATTTTTATGCATTTACATTCGACAGACAAGAATAATTCTTTCCCTTCCAGTGCACCTTGTAGTAATGGTGACTGCCAGGCTTCTCGTAGGAAAACAGTTATACGTTCTTTGTATAGTGTTCAGAAGAAAGTAATGACCTTACCTGNCTTTGTATAGTGTTCAGAAGAAAGTAATGACCTTACCTGAAATTCCCATGTGATGTCACTGAAGAGAAATTAAAGTGATTGTTTGCATCTCTTCATTTTTAAACGTTTTTATTTTTTTCTCTTGGTATTCATAATAAACTATATGTATTAGAAAGCTGGAACAGTTCAAGAGGACTTATGTAACTGGAGCTAGAACTGTGTTGCGTTGTTTTTAAAATATAGTTTTTTTNAGCTGGAACAGTTCAAGAGGACTTATGTAACTGGAGCTAGAACTGTGTTGCGTTGTTTTTAAAATATAGTTTTTTTATGAAACTATCTTCTTTGTGTTGTATGTACTAATCTACAAATAGGAAACACACTTGAGACAAGGTACAANTTTTTTTATGAAACTATCTTCTTTGTGTTGTATGTACTAATCTACAAATAGGAAACACACTTGAGACAAGGTACAAATACTACTTTCAAGACACCATGCACATTAGAAACGTTATTTCCGAGCTCCTCAATATAGCTAAAAACTGCATTTTCCTACTGTCTTATTGCAAAATGTACTAATTGGAAATACTCAGAACTATTATAGGGACATGTACTCAACATTGCTGAAGACTTTGCACTTGTAAAATGATAGTATTTCCACCCAACGTCCCCTAGTTCCAGTCATACAGTGAGAACACTGCATGCAATTTCAGAACCTTGCATGTAGAAGCACCAGGGTGATATGCAAGCAGGTTGGTATCTATCTTATTGTGTTCCCTTACTNTTTCAGAACCTTGCATGTAGAAGCACCAGGGTGATATGCAAGCAGGTTGGTATCTATCTTATTGTGTTCCCTTACTGTTGTGCCTCATCTGGCCAAAACAGCTCCAGGTACATAGAATTCTTAACTGCAGTTCAAAATAATTTAAGTAATTTTGCCAAACCTAATACCACTTGATATTTTCATTTTTATTAAGAGATTCATTTCGTCAAAAACAGATGCAAATAAAGGTATGTGTTTTCAGAAGGTATATTTAGCTAAAATCGTGATCATCTTACTTTTAACTGTTATTCATGGATAACATTTGTATCTGAATGGCACGTAGTCGACCTACTGGGCATAACAGTAAAATTCTCATATCTATTGCTCTGTTTTGTGTAGTAAAAACCAGCCAAGTGAAAAAATGAGTTTTTGCTTTAGAGTTTTGTTGTGGAAACTTTGTTTTGGAACTGAATGTCTTCTACCTCAATTTTGGTAAAGGATAAAAACAATAGAGGATAGTGAAGAAAAAGTAACCACAATTATGTGTAGAATAATACTATAATCTATAAATAATTATTTATTGCCTGATAATTTAAAAAAAAAATGAAGGCGAACAGACAATGACAAAAATAGAAAATGTCATCACAATACACGTGTGCTTACAAAGCTTTGCTGTCGTGGTTTGGTTTTGACACATGTGCTCATTAGTGTTTGTACAAAGTAGTATGTTATTTAGCTTAATATTTAATAAATTTATTGTTGTGGCAATTTTTCTNTTTCAGAACCTTGCATGTAGAAGCACCAGGGTGATATGCAAGCAGGTTGGTATCTATCTTATTGTGTTCCCTTACTTTGGTGCCTCATCTGGCCAAAACAGCTCCAGGTACATAGAATTCTTAACTGCAGTTCAAAATAATTTAAGTAATTTTGCCAAACCTAATACCACTTGATATTTTCATTTTTATTAAGGGATTCATTTCGTCAAAAACAGATGCAAATAAAGGTATGTGTTTTCAGAAGGTATATTTAGCTAAAATCGTGATCATCTTACTTTTAACTGTTATTCATGGATAACATTTGTATCTGAATGGCACGTAGTCGACCTACTGGGCATAACAGTAAAATTCTCATATCTATTGCTCTGTTTTGTGTAATAAAAACCAGCCAAGTGAAAAAATGAGTTTTTACTTTAGAGTTTTGTTGTGGAAACTTTGTTTTGGAACAGAATGTCTTCTACCTTAATTTTGGTAAAGGATAAAAACAATAGTGGACAGCAACAATAGAGGATAGTGAAGAAAAAGTAACCACAATTATGTGTAGAATAATACTATAATCTATAAATAATTATTTATTGCCTGATAATTTAAAAAAAAAATGAAGGCGAACAGACAATGACAAAAATAGAAAATGTCATCACAATACACGTGTGCTTACAAAGCTTTGCTGTCGTGGTTTGGTTTTGACACATGTNACAAAAATAGAAAATGTCATCACAATACACGTGTGCTTACAAAGCTTTGCTGTCGTGGTTTGGTTTTGACACATGTACTCATTAGTGTTTGTACAAAGTAGTATGTTATTTAGCTTAATATTTAATATATTTATTGTTGTGGCAATTTTTCTNACTCATTAGTGTTTGTACAAAGTAGTATGTTATTTAGCTTAATATTTAATATATTTATTGTTGTGGCAATTTTTCTGTTACTGTCCAAATTATTGCAAAATTTGTGTTGCAATATGGAAATACGTTAAAAAATCATGGAACTTTACCTTTTGTTAATCATTCATGTTTGCTGTTCTTAACAGTAACACTTCAGGTATTCTAATATTACCTTTAATTTAACTATGTATTTATTAATTTCACTATTCAAGACAAACAAATACTTTTTTTACATAATTGCATTCATTTTGCAGTCTTCTGACAAAAACTATACCCAGTTAAATATGAGGTAATCAGGAAGGTCAGTCGCCATCTTTGAAATTGATTTTTAGGCAGAAATCTACTAATGTTTATGTCTACGTCAAGATATCCGTGATCAGTGGTATAGAATTGACATAATATGACATGCTTAGCTTTATATGTAGGTTGAGCCCATTTTTCTCAAAACCGCGGTCTGGCTCATGTACTATTATGCTGTTAAATCTGTTCATATTTTGGTAAGTACTGTTGCAAGATGATATAATTTTTACAGTAGTAGTGGATGAGATTGTCTTCTGAATAAGCGAATATTCATTACCCAAACAGTATATGATTGATTGATAATCCGCAAAGTCATGCAATACAGAACCTCTGAGGATGATAATTTTTGTGTTNCCAAACAGTATATGATTGATTGATAATCCGCAAAGTCATGCAATACAGAACCTCTGAGGATGATAATTTTTGTGTTTAAAAAAAAAATTAGTTGTGTGTTGAGAGTAATAAACTTCCTTGCAACAAAACCAATTTTTTTCATTTCACTCAACACTGGACTAAAGAACAGTCAAGTTTTTGAATTCATGTTTCTCGTCCAACTTTGATACCCTATGACACCATTGTGACCTTGTGTTTAGGTTCTCTGACGCTACNCGAATTCATGTTTCTCGTCCAACTTTGATACCCTATGACACCATTGTGACCTTGTGTTTAGGTTCTCTGACGCTACAGTGTGGACATTACGAAGTAATGGACATTCTAGCTTATATTGACTAGGTGTGCTGAGGCTGTTTTGGTTGGAAAGTGTTTGGTGAAACTGAATGGCAGATTATTGAGGGGAGGGGGGAGGTATACACATCTGTAAGAAGTGTATATGATACCGCGGAATGCCTAGTTATGGCTGTTAAACTGCCTACACACTAAGCAAATCAGCTGTTATGAACAAATCTGTGCAGTTGATGTGTACATATAGAACAACCACCGAATGTGTTAGTTTGCCTTTGCTAGGGTTCACTCACTGGGCAGTACATCAATGGACATTTTGTAGTTGTAAGCGATTGTATATTTTAGTTAGTGGAGTGGATTTCAAATAAACATTTGGTTTTTTAATCTGTAGTGGAGTGCTGTAATTCTGTTACAACTAATCAATGAATACCGAGAGCATAAATGCCTGTGGAATCCTGTTCACAATGATTATAAAAATAAAATACAGAAATTGGATGTGTGGAATGAAAGTGAGTCTATAAAATGTGTTTCAAGTGAGGTGAAAAAGAAAATGTAATCGGTGTTAGTATATTCAGACTTGAATGTCGGAAACAAGCAGTTACTGGTGAAACGGGCTCTGGGCTGATGAAATCTTTAAATCTACCTAGTAGGGTGAATCGTTTTTTTTCCTTCCGAAATTTNGTGAAACGGGCTCTGGGCTGATGAAATCTTTAAATCTACCTAGTAGGGTGAATCGTTTTTTTTCCTTCCGAAATTTGTGATTGGGCCATTTGCGAAAAGATGCTCTATACCAACACAATGAAAACTGTTATAACAAATATACCGAATTGTTTNTGATTGGGCCATTTGCGAAAAGATGCTCTATACCAACACAATGAAAACTGTTATAACAAATATACCGAATTGTTTTTTATATGCTGCCCCAAGAACTGGAAAGATCGTTAAAAACACTAAAACTAGTGTACGTTTAAGGGTCGTTTTACTTCATTTAAAGACCAAAATTATATTTTTTTTAAACATATTATTACATATAGAAGATGTTACAATAACAAGAATGTCCAAAAACACAGTTTTTTTACACAAAATATAACACAACGACAAGATGATTTCTTTTAAATAAACGCAATATTACAAAATTTTGTAATCTCTTTTTGTATTAAAAACGGGCATTATTTGTCGAGATTCTAAACCTTGTTTTAATGAACCCATGTCGTCTTAAAGGGCCACAGACAGCGGCTGAAGCTTCTGTAACGATTTTGACGCATCTTTCAGTCGCTTGCGTGTGGCAAGGAAACTTTTTGATTCTGGACAAAATTATTTCGTCAATGAGCCTTGGATTTTCAATGCACTGTGAAATTAATTCATCGCTTATAAATTTCGTAAGAGGAGGCTCAGTTAGGATAATCTCATTCCAATTGATGAGGTCTGGATAATTTTCGGATTGAAAATCAAATTTAGGCAGCGCGAACTTTCGGATGTTTGAAAGTGTGGCTCGTCATGCTTTCAGTGATCTTCGTAATGTCTCGCTCTCATCGGCCAACATGGCTATTAAAATATTCTCTGGGNTCATCGGCCAACATGGCTATTAAAATATTCTCTGGGTGCCCAAAAAAACCATTCTCTGTATGACAGGATCAACTATAGCTTTTAAATCTTCTGTCAAATACCTGGAAAGCTGAATAGTCTTGTGTAAGTGCCTAGCACCAGAAATGCAAAGTGGTTGCGTTGTGATGGAAAACCACATTGGGGCATATATTTTTATTATAAAATTTGTTAAAATTAACAAATTGGTAGTTAGCTCAGGAAGAAACATACAAACGAAGGATTCTGTTAGCAGTTGTGAGCCACCGGGAATGTAAGATTTTGCCAGGATTTTTCTGTGATAAGCTTTCGGAACGCGATCCAGAGTTTATAGCTTGACACATTTCGTTTAAGTACAGTTGGTCAGTACTTAAATCCTTACTGTTTGTTACGATAGGTAGCTTTTCCGGTAGGTCCAGTAGTAGAGCCATCAAGTTTCTCGAACAAGTGTCGAAACGGCAGTTCATTGTCGTGTAACTGGCGAATGCACCACTGTAGCGGTTTTCCGATTTCTATTTCAAGTTTTCGAATAATACCCCCTTGGCTACCTGTATTAACAATAGTTCCATCACACCCGATTACAGTAAGCTTATTGCATTCAATGTTTTTCCTGTCTAAGAACTCCTTTATTTTTTTACTTACTATTGCTGCTTTTCCGGTGTTTAATGAAAGATGGCCAATATATAGTGACTCTGGTTCTTTAACTAAGCTTATATGCTCTTACATAATTATCCTTCTCCTGGAATCTCTCATACTAAGCGTTTTATCTTTGCGGCCATCGAAGTATAATCCAAAATTTGGATCTTCCGAATTAAGTGGTGCATCGGTCAAACTGGTCCTCTGCTTCTCACGGGCTCTTCTAGTTTTATTTCGGTCCACAACGTCGGACAAATTTGCCTCCGAAATAACCCCCACACTTTGGAGTGTTGCCGAAACAATGGCAGCTCCAGCTCTGTCAGAAACGCCAATCTATCCAAAGTTATGGATATTGCACTAAGGTCATTAACTTTTGATGTCTGGGGTTGTTGCGTTCGTTGTTGTGGTGCCTGGGGTGTTGTCGTTTGGGGTCGAAGTGTCTGGGGTTGTGCGTCGCTGGTTAATGGCATAGGCTGTTTTGAGGTTGAANCGAAACAATGGCAGCTCCAGCTCTGTCAGAAACGCCAATCTATCCAAAGTTATGGATATTGCACTAAGGTCATTAATTTTTTATGTGTGGGGTTGTTGCGTATGTTGTTGTGGTGCCTGCGGTGTTGTCGTTTGGGGTCGAAGTGTCGGGCGTTGTGCGTCGCTGGTTAATGGCATAGGCTGTTTTGAGGTTGAAGAACTGCTAATTGTTTCTTTATATTCCTCAAATATACGTTTGCGACTAATACTTCTCTGATTTTTACTGGTCGTTTTAAAATCAGTATTACCTATTGCCATCTTTCTTTCTTTTCTTTGATCCACCAAAAACTCTCTTTCCTTGACCGGTACTTTGAAATGTTTTTCACAATGACACGAATCAAAACACTCGCATTTGCATGTTGAAATGTCAAAAATACACTTTGAATCATTCTCAAATCGCTTGATTCGATTCTTATAACTTTTCACTTCTTTCCTTGAACTATATGGCTTTAACAAATTCCTATACTTATCGTGATATGCCTTTATTTTCTTCATGGCAGCACGATTCCCTATAGTTGGTATTGATGCAAGCTGCCACCTTTCAATCACTTTTTCTAGGACTTCTGCACACGTATCACTCACTAATTCTTTATATTGATTTGATTTATTGCGACTAATCCATAAATAATATAACATAATGTCCTCGTATGTTGGTAAGGTATTAAGAGGTAAATCACGTGCATGACCGAATATGGGACATGTAGCATCTCTCCGTAACACTGCGATCACAAACACCAAGGAATTGCAACGAACTTATTACAAAAAATTGACAAGCGTCCGACCAAAACAATAGTTCAATGAGTACTATTTGAGGTTATGTACGCATGGGATTAACGGGGTTGCAGGGGTTCCCCAATGCAAGACATCGCAAAGAAAGCGTGTAATAGGTCAAATTAGATTCTTTCTTTTGCGATTTCAAATACTTTTGTTCGATTTAAGTCGATGAAATTGTGTTCGGGAACAAAAGATTAAAAATCACGGAATTTCAAGTTTTTGTAATAAATCAAATGGCTTGGGGCAGTATTATTTATTAATATTTTGACGAAATATTTTGTATGTAAACCGTGTTGCCAATGGAATATCTTTCCCGCGCTGGCCCTTTACGAAAATGAGGGGAAAAAAATTTTCATACATACAACGATCCACCCTACTACCTAGTTTGCTTTCAAGGACATGCTTTTTTGATGGATAAATGGATGCCGGAAGAAACCAAAAATACTGAGGTAAGCAATAACATTAATTTTTTGTATTGACTGTGTGAAACATTTATAGTTAAGTAAAATATAATCTGTTTAAATTATTTGTGTTTGCTACAATTAATTTTTTAGGCATATGTAGTCCTATGTCAGTAACTTACGCTACTTCCATCCATTAAATATTCAGCGAATTCATGACTGATAGCTTTGTAACTGGCAGAACTATTTATTCCATGACGACAGAACTATGAATGGTTATAGTTACTGAACAATATTAATTCTGCCAAAATTTGGCAGAATACATAAATAGTTTTATATGTATGCAGCAAATAAACACGATCAGTCTTCTGAGAAAGACAAAACTAAAACAAATACTCATTGAACGACAGATACCATGCAATGCCTATTCAGTTGGCAAACTCGCAGAAGCAGGTACAAGTGTACAATGCAGGCCAGTGTCAGCAGCTAGCCAACTGGTCCATTCTGTTGTGAAAGAGTACACTCATCTAGCACTACCCTTTATGTTAAAATCGCAAACGAAAAGAGGAAGTCGTTATCATTACTAGATCGAGATAAATTTGCCCTTGAAATTTAATTTTCAGTTGTTCGAAAGTAGTTTAATTTAGAATTTAAAATGTCCGCGAACCCCGAGCAGAATTGAGCGACATGCTATCCATTGGTCTTGTTACAGTGGTGACAGAACTGGAGAAACNAAGAGGAAGTCGTTATCATTACTAGATCGAGATAAATTTGCCCTTGAAATTTAATTTTCAGTTGTTCGAAAGTAGTGTAATTTAGAATTAAAAATTTCCGCGAACCCCGAGCAGAATTGAGCGACATGCTATCCATTGGTCTTGTTACAGTGGTGACAGAACTGGAGAAACTGGACTGTAGGCGAGATCCTATGTCACTAGACGTGCGGGCTAGAGCAGTAGTCTCATACGGCTATGGTACGGGCACGACCAGCGTCCTGGCTTGGGTGAAGGATTTGACCTCGGAAAATGCTACGTATTGTTACAATTTCTCAGTTAGTGGGCTAAACCAGCTTCGGTAAGGGATGGAGGTCTTGATTTAATAGTGCGCCTAGTGCGAGCGTCAGCGCATAACAGTACTTTTGTAGTTTTCTGATACCCGTGGACGGGGCATGTTCAGTTGCACACCCCCCTCCCCCTTTTTTTTTCTCCATAAGAGAGTGGTAATTCCACACCTCTGGATACAAATAAAATATTGACAGCGTGACCAAAACAAAGACAGCCCCCTCTACCAATCTTTCTCTCAGTGTTTAAAACTATTTTCATCTTCTCTTCTAGTATAAACGTATATACATAGCATACAATTTGTCATTTCTGTTGTGTGTGTGCATGCGTGGGCGTATGTGGCTCTGCCCTGACACACGTGGGACCCATCCCTGCCTAGGACCGCAGACTCTCTGTAGTTAAGAGATAGGCGCAGTGTGGCGAGGCGGGCCGCGGTCGTCGCATGTCGCGGAGCGCCGCCCTGACCGCGGTGCGGGGTCGATGTTTACCGCGTGTTTGCTTCACTAGCAGCGCGATTTTCATTTCCATAAGAGGCGCGTGGCCCGCGTCTCCTCGTATCGGCAATCTCGCCAGCCGCCGCCCTACCGACACTCCGGAGCGCGGCCCGAGTATCGGCGGATTTAACTGCTTGGTTGGCGTCTTTGCAGGCGGCCATTGTTTCTCAACACGCGTTGTGACGACATGTTTATATAATCCGCTCACGGTTACTTCACACTTTTATGAAACCCTGCCGAAGTTCTACCTCCAGGATATTCCTCCGCCTCATGCTAACAATACTTTACTAAGGCAAGAAAATTACACCTCAGGACAACGCGCCGAATTTGTGCGCACTCACTTGTAATAGTATTTTGCATTAGAACTATTTCTACCTAGGCGCTATACCAACACAGATGTTTTCTTACTGGTTTTATTCATATTTATTTTAAAAGAAATATCAGAATTTGTAAATAAAATTTAGGCAACACTTATATTTAACGAAAAATAAGAATCTTTTATGTTAACAGAGTTAAACACTAAAGAGCCAAAAAAAAAAAAAAACTGGTATAGACGTGCGTATGCAAATAACAGAGGTATGGAACCAATCAGAGTAATGTGATGCGGTCGGCAGCGCCTATATAAGACAAGCGTCTGCAAAGTTGCTAGATCGGTTACTGCTATTACAATGGCAGATTATCAAGATTTAAGTGAGTTTGAACGTGGTGTTATAGTCGGCGCACGAGAGATGGGACATAGCATCTCCGAGGTAGCGATAACATTTGTATGTTCGCGTACGACCACTTCACGAGTGTACCTTGAATATCGGGAATCCGATAAAACATCACATTTTCGACATCGCTGCGGCCGGAAAAAGATTGTGAAAAAACGGGACAAACGGAGACTGACGAGAATCATTAAACGTGACAGACGTGCATTCTTTCTCAAATTGGCGCAGGTTGGATTTGTGGACTGTCCTGCAGGATTCATGATGTGAATTGCCTCATGCATACTTTCAGACATTAGTCGAGTCCATGCCACGTCGTCTTGCGGCACTTCTGTATGCTCGGGGGGTCCTACACGATATTAGGCAGGTGTACCAGTTTTTTTTTGGCTCTTCAGTGTAAAAGGCATGTGATAATGGCATATTTAGGAAATAACTACACACGTCATACATGGGGTGATTTTCCGAAGGTTTGATTAAAAAAGTGTGAATAAACTGTGAATAGTCTATACTCGCATCGTTTTGCCAGTTTGTTGTCATAGGGCACTCCCATCTCACATACAAAAACAATACTCTGTTTCAATTCTCAGTTATGCACAAATAACCTTCATGTAACAATATGAAATATGAAAATTTTAACATTTTTCGAATTTACAGTTTTATAATTGAGAATTATTATATACTNAATGTAACAATATGAAATATGAAAATTTTAACATTTTTCGAATTTACAGTTTTATAATTGAGAATTATTATATACTTTCCCCCTCACATATAACTTAACACAACTGAAATTTGTTACATGACGAAAAATCCAGCCAAATGCAGTGCCGTAACAACTATGGGGGGCAGGGTGTACATTGCCACTCCTTAATTTAGTAAAGCGTGCCAGGTGAGAGTAAATGGGTAACCCAGACCAGTTTTATTCACAGAGATGCGTTCATATATTGTATACGATATCTAATGAATTTTATAATGCATTTGTGATACTTAAATACATCTTCGCTTCTGGGTTGTAGAATTTTCTCTATTCCTTGGGGTCTCCTTTATTTTCTCTCGTTTCCCTTTCCTCCCATGCTTTTCGCTTCCTCCATGTTGTATGTTCCTTCATCGCCGTCGTTTGCTGTAGGCAGCCATCTTTAATTCCCGCCGCCAGTCGTTTGCTGTAGGCGGTCATCTTTGATTTCCACGCCCGCAACCAGTGTATGCTAAGCCATCTTTAATTCTCGCGCCTGCCACCAGTCGGCTGCTGTAAATAGCCATATTTAATTTAAAAAAAAGTGTGTAGAAACCGTGATTAGACTGTATACGACCTGTAGCGTGATACGTGAAGGGTAAGCTATATGTGTGAAACATCGCCTGGTTTCTCTCGGTGTGCTCCCACACCGTTGCAATCTTTTACATTACCATCTTGAGTCTTAGGTACAGTGTTTGTGTGTGTGTTGCACCTCGGTAACAACATACATTACAAAAGTACTGTAAATGGACATGAATTTACTGCAGGCCCGCGAGCGAGCATTGTGGCCTAAAGGGACGATGTATTTGTTTTCTGTAGACATTTACATGCACGGCTACACCTGCGAATGG
>NQII01000928.1:400977-518865 GCA_002778355.1 Clitarchus hookeri | reverse complement strand
TCTCCCCGACACAGACTGCCGAATGGCACGCCTGCTCTCGAGCGGAGGGCAGGGTCGTGGCCTCCTCCCCTATGTGCGCCCGCTCATTGCTTGCAGGGGCCCGCCTCCTGTATGGCGGCACTCACGACACACTTGCGCTAATGGAGCGAGTCAATAAGTAGCGATCACGCTCATTAGCAAACAAAAGTATGTACACTCATGTGCAAACAAAATTAAGTACATGTGTTAAGTCCGTCGGGAAAACTAGCGCCGAGATGTAACGATACACTTATCACAAGCGTAGGATGGGAAGTATGGGTGACGGCGGCGTGCGTAGGCGAAGACAGCGTGTTGCAGCAAACGTTCAGGGCACACCCAAACGAGCTGGCTGATCACAAGTAACTGGCTACAGGTCGGTGAACGCTTTATGTATTGTGCGCTTGCTCAGAATGGAGGGAGGCAGCGGTCGCGCACGTCGGAATAACGCTTAAGGACCCCGTATGACTCGTCTCTTTTTCTCTCACCCTGCAGACCCAGTGGTTGCAGCCTTCAGCATGCATGGCGTATGTTACCATTCAAGGTACTTTGTGTTTCGTGTATATACTCACTCTCTCTCTCTCTCTCTCTCTCTCTCTCTCTCTCTCTCTACAGGGAGAGAGTAACTTTCTCAAGGAATAAAAGCAGCTGTATGTGTAATATGTTAACTTCTTCATATAGGTATTTAAGATTCGTATGCTTATATATATATATGATATATAATGTGTGTATCACTATAATGTCAATGGTAAGTAACNTATGATATATAATGTGTGTATCACTATAATGTCAATGGTAAGTAACAAATAAAGAATGTACTGTATATGGTTAAAAATATATATATGCATTAGCAAACCGCCCCGGCTTCGCCCGGGTACAATTAACAAAATATAATTAATTTATGTTAATACAAAATTATTAAATTATACTATGTTGGCCTAGGTGTTGAACTGATTAAAGNCAAAATATAATTAATTTATGTTAATACAAAATTATTAAATTATACTATGTTGGCCTAGGTGTTGAACTGATTAAAGGCAACCTAAAAGGAAGGAAATGTTTTTTACCCAATAGCCAAGAAATGGAGTAATGTTTTCGGAGTGTATCTGTGCAACTATCGCTGTAAGTCTGCTGCTCTGCCCCATCCCAGACGCTGTATGTTACACTGCTGTGTCCTGGCATCACACTGGTTTAGACATCTTCTGGGTGGAATGGTGTGCTCATCTTCGTCAGACCACTGATGGTGACGAGCCATATATGTTAGCCTTATATAGCTCTCTCCCATGTGCGTGGTGTGAGTGCGATGTCGCAGCTATTTGAAAACCTTAGTCAACAGTGCTAGCATTAGTGCAACAAGGGCACAGATGGTCTCCATACGCTACAAGTGCTCCGAAATTTTAGTTCTCCCTCAACGGTCGTGCTGTTTATGTCCGTACTCGAGGCCTTCATTATGTACTGCCAGCACACATAAATTCATTAATCTATTGACTCATACACATAGCAGCCCTTGGCTGCACAGTGTAGGACCCATTTGCATCTACAATATCTACAGTCTTCCAGCATAGTGGCATGTATGTGCCACGTACATTCTTTGGTCCGTCGGCAGATTGCACTATTGTCTACGTTGCGTAGGACAAAGTCCACTTTCTTGTTCTCGTGATGCTGTTTGGTAATATCTTAAATATCTGCTTGCATTGCGAGAATGTGTACATCTGCATGTAACTGGCAGTTTGGTCGGAGATTGGCGACGGCACACCTATCGTACTTGTGGCATGGTAGAATCTAGCTGTGAAAATTATCCCATGCGTCATGATATCCCCACCAATGTTTTCACCATCGCATACCTGAACTTGCTCGTGGCCAAACTCCAGTTTAAATACGAGTCGCCTATAACCAACAAAGTACCGATCGTACAAGTTAACATTTTCCCGCCTGAACTCTACACAGTCTCATTTGTAGAACATATTGTTTATGGCGGTGGTGGTTGTCTACTGGAAGCTGCATTGCTGATGACAGCAGGAGATAGGTAACGCTCGTTGCTTCTTACATGTCTGCGATGGCGTGCTCACGTCACGGTAGCCAAGTAAACTTCGCACGTTATCAGAGAACACATTGTCGTCCATGTAACTGCTCCATGCCTCATGATGGTCGTGTGACGTTTCCCCTTACATGGCTCTGTCCAATGGGTAATCACACCGTTGTTGGGATGGTACAGCTCCTATACAATTGACTGTGTAAACCATACCTGGCAATTGTCCTCGTTTGCACGAGCCACTATATCGATGATGGTGCAAGGCAGTTTCGTGTCCGGCTGCAGGTAATACACGGGAGACTCAACAAAGCTGCATTGTTTCGGGTATAAGGCGAGAATTCCCTCTTCGCTTTCGACGTTATGGCACACCCAGTGTTCAAGACCATTGCAGCTTTCCACTTGCCCAGCCCATCCAGGAGGTTTGAAATGAACGCGGCGGTACCCAGTCGTAACATCGCCCTACTTGGTCACATCTAGTGGATTGAATACAATGTACATGTTTGATGTGTATGTGTGGCGAGCTAGAGTTCTACTGAGGTGAGTTGCTGTTTCTTCCTATGTACACACATTATAAGAATTCCAGTACGTGCATTTTCTTGCCATTAGCGATAAGCTTGTTGCCACCTTATGCTATGTGCACAGTAGTCTCGTTAAGCAGTTTCATGTGCGTCTCCGAGATCAGTTGAATTTAGCGTGAAGGTAAATATATCTGGAACTCGGCATTTATCATAAATGTCGTGCACCTGCCATATGATGTATCCTCCAGTCGGAAATATGATGCTGTATACCACTTCCCAATCACCAAGTTCAATAGCACGCTATACTACGCGTTACTGTTCACCTTTGTTACAAGCCTGTCCATGATGGTGTGTGTATGTGTAATACATAAATAAATAAATATATATATATTTAGAGAGAAAGAGAGAGAGAGTGCGCGAGCAAGTGTGGGGTGGTCACGAGTAGTACTATGGTTTAACCTCGGCGGTAGGTCAGTATTTATGTTGTCTGCTGTCAGAAAAAATGTAATTATTATTGCCCCCCACCACTGTAGTGGAATGCACCACACTCCATTGTCCACGTCCTTAGCAGTAGTGTGTTCAAGCATGGACTTTNTTTATGTTGTCTGCTGTCAGAAAAAATGTAATTATTATTGCCCCCCACCACTGTAGTGGAATGCACCACACTCCATTGTCCACGTCCTTAGCAGTAGTGTGTTCAAGCATGGACTTTGCCATCTTAGCCTGCACACATCACAGTCGTGTTTGGTTTTCGTGTACCGAGCCTGCATTGCTCATAAAGATGGGCAGTCATACTCTGTCTGCAGATCGCATAGTGTTAGGTTTGTAGCACAATAAATGCTCAACCATTTCTTTTGCTTCGGACTAGCCACAAAGACCACACTGTCTTCCTCCACGGCCAACAAATCGGTGAGTGCGTCATGTATTTTAACGTATCCTACATTGCCATCATTCCAATTGAGACCGCGATAGTCTTTCTCCTGCCACATATATGTTACCTTACTTTTCCTGTCGAGCATTCTCTATGGAAATGGGGTTAGAAATATACTTGTCGCTATGCTACCATCTACATAAACTATGCAGATGCATGTAATAATGGTCGTACGCTTTAGTACGAAATTGACCGGGAAATTCTCTGCAGCGACCATNAAACTATGCAGATGCATGTAATAATGGTCGTACGCTTTAGTACGAAATTGACCGGGAAATTCTCTGCAGCGACCATGTAAATCCTACAGTCGACTACACCTGACTTTATTCTGTTTACGTCAAAAACTAGCAGGGGGCAGTGTTAATGAATTCGCCGGGTTTGTTTCTACTATGTATAATCACTGAAAGTCTGCGTATATTTTAACGATACCACATACATACCGTTCGTAAAATCTATTTTTAAATCTCCATATTGGTGACACTCCGAGTTGAGGAATACCTTAACGTTCTTTACGTTCGCATGGTCGAATTCCGAGTGGTCTGCATTGACGACATTGTGTTTGCTCATCTGAAACACAGTTATTCTCTAGTGTGGTTTCTCACTTGCAAAACTTGTTTTGACATTCCAATTTACGCTCGCGGAGCACAGTGCACTCTGGTATGTCTCTAAACTCCATGTACGAAATGCAATATAGACGTTCCTGCCTTTCTCCATGCATTAAAAAAAATGTCACGCATTCCTACATTTTCACCTGGGCATGTGTAAGCAACCAACCATTCGATGGATTGTATCGTCAGTGACGTGGCTTCGGGTGCGGCAGCAGTATCCAGTATCGCGTTCGTTTGCGTGTTGGCTACGAGAATAACTTGCTCTTGCGTGGATTTAATAATTTTGTACCTATAGTCTTCAGCGAACCCTAGCAGCATGGCTAGCGGAATACACACTTCGAATTTTCCATTACCGTTGATGGGAACCTTAGTCCTCTTCGATCCCCCAGCCAGCTATTTTAGCTGCCGGCAGTTGGTCGTGTGTCAATGAGAGAGATCTCTTTATGGTGGCTGTAATTCCAACATCTCTTATCTCATCCACTTCACACCCATTCATTTCGTCCGCGATTGTACTTATCATGTGCAGTATATCGTTTCTGGTGATTTTAGTTGTCACAGGTAGAGCCACAGGCCCTCGAAATCGTCGCGCGAAACCTCAAATACGAATTACATGTCATGGTGTGTGTGATATATATATATATATAATCTCGATTTTGTACGGGGATCTGCACCTCTGACGAGGGTACGTACGAACTTGGTAGATAAAGTGTGTATGAGTGGATTTCTGGCTTGGTGATCGTATTTTCGAAGCCCGCTGACTCGGCTACGTTTAATATTTCCACGTCCATTTTTGTTGACCTTCAGCCCCAATCTTCTAAGGAATTTCACATTTTCAGATGTTAGTGGTGCTGGGTGCTTGCCTAATACTGACTCCCATTTTTGTACAGTAAGCTGCTTATATTTCAGACAAATTGTTCCGTAAATGTAGGCGTACTGTTATTTCCTCTCGGAAATTAATCTAACTGCTATCTTGGTTTACTATAGAGACAACCACTGCCTCTACAGGCATCCACACAACAGTACAGTGTCNTTAATCTAACTGCTATCTTGGTTTACTATAGAGACAACCACTGCCTCTACAGGCATCCACACAACAGTACAGTGTCTGGTGTTAATTATTTGTGTCAGATTGATTCAAGACTTTTGCAATTAATGAACTTGTTGCTACTTCTAATTCTGTTATTGACATTTCTCCTAATCCAGTTTTGTATTCTCGACGTAGGCTTAAGTTTGAGCTTGGAGATGCGATTTGGATTTTTAGGNAAACTATGCAGATGCATGTAATAATGGTCGTACGCTTTAGTACGAAATTGACCGGGAAATTCTCTGCAGCGACCATTTAAATCCTACAGTCGACTACACCTGACTTTATTCTATCATCCTGTTTGTTTACGTCAAAAACTAGCANGACTACACCTGACTTTATTCTATCATCCTGTTTGTTTACGTCAAAAACTAGCAAGGGGGCAGTGTTAATGAATTCGCCGGGTTTGTTTCTACTATGTATAATCACTGAAAGTCTGCGTATATTTTAACGATACCATATACATACCGTTCGTAAAATCTGTTTTTAAATCTCCATATTGGTGACACTTAGAGTTGAGGAATACCTTAACGTTCTTTACGTTCGCATGGTCGAATTTCGAGTGGTCTGCATTGACGACATTGTGTTTGCTCATCTGAAACACAGTTATTCTGTAGTGTGGTTTCTCACTTGCAAAACTTGTTTTGACATTCCAATTTACGCTCGCGGAGCACAGTGCACTCTGGTATGTCTCTAAACTCCATGTACGAACAAGCCCGCTGACTCGGCTACGTTTAATATTTCCACGTCCATTTTTGTTGACCTTCAGCCCCAATCTTCTAAGGAATTTCACATTTTCAGATGTTAGTGGTGTTGGGTGCTTGCCTAATACTGACTCCCATTTTTGTACAGTAAGCTGCTTTAATTACCTCTATACTCGCCCGCTTATATTTCAGACAAATTGTTCCGTAAATGTAGGCGTACTGTTATTTCCTCTCGGAAATTAATCTAACTGCTATCTTGGTTTACTATAGAGACAACCACTGCCTCTACAGGCATCCACACAACAGTACAGTGTCTGGTGTTAATTATTTGTGTCAGATTGATTCAAGACTTTTGCAATTAATGAACTTGTTGCTACTTCTAATTCTGTTATTGACATTTCTCCTAATCCAGTTTTGTATTCTCGACGTAGGCTTAAGTTTGAGCTTGGAGATGCGATTTGGATTTTTAGGAAGTTGGATGGTACGAATGGTGATGTTCGTGTATTAGGTCATGTACAATATGTGTACTGTGCTTAATAAATTGTAAGATGTAATAAGTATTTTATTTGCATACCCCAGATCTCTTTAACACACCCGAAAACAGGTTTGACCTTGAACGTCAGTTGCAAGATGGAACGTGCAGCACTGCTCCCGTAAGTTCCTATCAGTTCTCCCGGAAGTCCTCCTTTGATAATTTAACCTTGCTCTTATGATCTTATGGGCCCCCAGTTGCGGCTAGCGCCTAGTCTTACTGAGCGCTGCCACGGAATGCTTCTGTAGTACGCCAGCCTTGTAGTGGAGCAGTGCGTTTTCAAGTTGTTTTGAATCCCAATTAACATTCACAGAGCCATGGGGCGAGCACGTTATTATAAGATAAGACATGCTTCAAGACCTGTTGTTCGTAACATTGGTTCTTTCGATTGTGATGTGGCGAAGGACGATTCTGTTTTTGTATAAATGGGCACCTTCGGTACATCCACCAGCTTAAAGACTGGAGGTTCCAACATGGAAAATTCATGTAGTGTATGGCTAGGCTGACCATTGAGGTATGATCCAGTAACCAAATTACAGTTTATTCTTATAATGTTAACAAGGAAGATGTTTACTGGCAGGGTGGATTCATGAGCTTTCTTCGCTTCATACTTATCATTTGCGAAACAGAGCATTGCAGCGAGTGTGTCGCTTTTCGTGAAGTCTATCTGATCAGTACAATAAATCTCGCTGTGCAGCGAATTAGCGTTACCTCGTAGCACCATCACCACTTCCAACTCTAGTGTGCGTTAAGGTACTGGCCTATATCTTCAATCTCATACGAACCTGAGGCTACACGCACCTCGCCTCTTACCATCCTTCGTGACGTAACGGAACGTACAATTGCGTTCATTTATGTTCAGTACAGATAAGTAGGTTTGAAAATGTATGAGTAAAACAGACCAGGCCCACTCCAGATTAAGTGGAGAGAAGTGCAGGGAGCCATATTTTGAGCTATTGCCCAACACGATCAGGGTTACGTACAGGACTGATGCTTACAAGTAGTGTGTTCCTGTTAAGTATAGTATTTTTTTGTTTGCATATCTACCTTGAAAGGAAGTGCAGTTATAGGTGCCCACAGTTCCATTCTCGCCATAGTTGTAATGTATTCTCACGCCTCCCAAATACGTTATCAGTTCTGGTGGTACCCTTAAGTTACCGTAGCTGTCCAAGTTATTAACTGTATCCCCACACTTTTTATACGCAGTCCAATGAGTCCCCGGCCCTCGGCTAGTTTCCAGGTTTACTATACCACACTCCACTCGTCTCGGACTGCATGGCAGCCAGTTGCGTATAAACATGCCTCGGAAATAGGCTTTTTTTCCGGCAAACTTTTGTACATATCTATGTTCGTGTTTAAGCGACTGGACGTTCGTCGAGTTTGGACTTGGGTGGCATGCCTATCTTCCAGATTGCTGCTGGTCGCATAGGAATTTTCATATTCCTTGCACGCCTCGTCCTACGAATTGACAGGGATATCGCCACGTTTCAATCTCCGTGCTAGTCGCATGATACGCCCGCAGTATTTGTAGCATGTAATGTCAGCCTTGAAAGGAAGGTTGTTGATCAGCATATTCACCAGACGGTCTCNGATTGCTGCTGGTCGCATAGGAATTTTCATATTCCTTGCACGCCTCGTCCTACGAATTGACAGGGATATCGCCACGATTCAATCTCCGTGCTAGTCGCATGATAGGCCCGCAGTATTTGTAGCATGTAATGTCAGCCTTGAAAGGAAGGTTGTTGATCAGCATATTCACCAGACGGTCTCCNGCCCGCAGTATTTGTAGCATGTAATGTCAGCCTTGAAAGGAAGGTTGTTGATCAGCATATTCACCAGACGGTCTCCTCTTGGTCTTCCTCCCATGACACATTATGAAATACTAACACAACTTGGTCGTCATACTACTTTATAGGTTTGTTTCCCAGCATGTGGCCGGCCACATCACCTGACTTCGGGTGCCTGCATGTTCGGGACAGCTACCTCACCCATTCTCGAACATGGTCCTGTTGCCATAAGTATCGGTGATATACATGTGCTTGTATCATTTCAGAGGAGATCGTGCCACATACCACCATGCTTCCTATTCGCATCATCGCTGATTACGAAACTATCTCCCGCGAATCACATCATGGGAAGCTGCTGCCTAACACCTTGCACTGTATCATAGCAGGNCTGATTACGAAACTATCTCCCGCGAATCACATCATGGGAAGCTGCTGCCTAACACCTTGCACTGTATCATAGCAGGGCCAAGCAACTGTGAAATTACATGTGCCTCTGAGCTTGTACATGCAACCCAACATTCTTCGGTTTAAGAATGTTTACCTATACTCTAAATCGCTACAACAACCAACGCACTTATGGCTACCACAAATACTTAAAGCTGTAGATGGCCTACACTATTTTCCATGTAGCGACAAGAATAAGTCNAGCACTTATGGCTACCACAAATACTTAAAGCTGTAGATGGCCTACACTATTTTCCATGTAGCGACAAGAATAAGTCGTACCATTAGGTGAAACCTTTCATAACTGTGTTTTTGTTTCCACGATGTGACCTGTGAAAAGCAGTCGACCATGCAGCAGTATTTCAGCATGGACCACCGCCATGTAGCAGTAGATTCGATTGACCTGTACCAAACTTATTCACGCATGCCTAAACAACTCCTGCTCGACCGACAATACAAGTCTCGTGGTTCTCTTTCGCATGGATGACCTGAATTTACGACATTGTTTTTACTTCGATCATGTTAATACCGATATGATAATTTACGGGTTTAAAGGCATGTGATCATGTTGTTGGTGAGAACCTCACGGTTTCCTTGTGATAGCCAAGGATATTCCGCTTCATAAGGTCAGGAACCTAAAGGTGTTCAATCAGTTCACTATCGTACATCAGTGAATGATGAGCTACACCATATCCAAGTTCGGTCATATTGGCCTGAAGCGCACGTCAGATAGCTGTATTACATATACTGACGATGGTAACTGCAGTTTCTGAGGGAACCGAGCCAATCTCGGTGGGTCGAAGTATGACAGTGATGCGACTATTGTGTCCTTTGTACCTAGCATCACTTCAGGGGCTTTGCGACTGTTGTCGGTACTGCAGACGTCGAGCACTAAGGCTGAGGTTTCCCTTCGCACACTGACGAGTGGAATNCTTTGCGACTGTTGTCGGTACTGCAGACGTCGAGCACTAAGGCTGAGGTTTCCCTTCGCACACTGACGAGTGGAATTAACTGGCTCACCACTTTAGATACGAAACTCAACATTATGATGGAGCGAATTGCCAGCAAGGTTCTTCACGCATTGNGAACTGGCTCACCACTTTAGATACGAAACTCAACATTATGATGGAGCGAATTGCCAGCAAGGTTCTTCACGCATTGGCTGCGAATAATGATTGCTAACTGAAAGCAATGACTGCGTGTGTACAAATTATATGCCTTAGACAAAAGGTCACGTCTATGTATGGTCGCCTCGTCTGGATGGTTGTGTTGTCTGCTGAATTTGACAGTCAAGTTAGCACATTGACTGAGGCGGTGAGCAAACGCTGCTATGGAAGAAGTGTCTGATACGATTTCCGGCGACAAATCGTGGCTTCATTGCAAGCATATTCGGGATACCATAACCCGATGTATCAGCAGGTTTGAAGTATATTTCTCGAACCTACTCAGACCGACAGAAGATGCTGTCACTGGCGCAATGAGGTCACACCTAAATGCTACTGTTTGTGTTTTTTAAATACTAAATAAATTTTTCTCACTGTTTTAGTACAATGACTTCTGCTGCCGAGGATTTACATCGCATAATTGAAAGTGTGTGCAATAAGTATTTACAGGCTAAGCATGCATTCATTTAGTGTTATGCTATATTGGAAGAGGCATTCAGGCCATCATATCTCGGCTAGATATTTTACAACAAATTGTTACCCTGCTGAAATGTGGACTGAACCAGACATCGAACCCCAGACTAGGAGGAAGTGCAAGATACTTGAGAAAAATACTGCAGCTGATGATGATGAATTGTCTTTAGCTGCATTGAAACATAAAAAGGACCGATCTAATTTGCGCACCACGACCATTCGCGATTATCTGTCATCAAACACAACTGGGTTTAGTGATGGAACGTATGGTGTTTATAAGTGCAGTGAGAAATTGTTCTTGGGGAACACATTATTTTCCACCCACAGATTTATAACAGATTAGAGATGAAGCAATGCGGGCATCTCGAGGTCTCTTAAGAGTTGCTGTTCATACATGAGCCTGGTGAATACTTGCCGAAGCACTTCGCCAATATAAACTCTTACTTAGCCTCACGAGTGCACATTTGGTCGACAATGAATATTCCAACAATGCTTATAAGGATGGGACACACCCGGAATCCGCCATTATTGCTTAACTCTTTCCAGACTTTGGCTTAGTGTCTAGCTCGTGTCTGACTTCGAAGCTGGTGGTAGCAACTGACTTGAATATGTATATTGGGACGATGCTAATGAGCTCATATCACATCTATGACTGCTAATTGTATCTCAGCAGACTGGCGATAATTCCCACATGAGCGAGGTTGTGAATATTTTAGGAGATATGCATGAAGGATGGTACATGTACTAAAATTTAATGTCTCGTTCACAGATCGCAGACGAGCTCCACTGGCCTGCCAGACCTAACTACCCCAGGCGGTTAGTACTCTTCTTTGGGCTGAAAGATGTATACAAGGCCGACCTAGTTGAAATGATCTCGTATGCAACTTTTAATAAGGGCTTCAGATACATGTTAAGGGTCATAGATTGTTTCAGCAAGTATGCGTGGGCGATTCTGGTTCGCCGTAAATGTGGCTTGGACGTTATCAATGCACTGAAGACTTTTGCAAAATAAAGGAACACCTAAAAATTTGCAAACGATTGTGGCAGAGTATTCTACAATCCTGCCTCCCATTCATTACTGGTTGCAAATAAGATTAATCATTACAACACCTACAGCAGGTCGAAAACTTCCATTGTGTAATGGTTTAATAATACTCTGAATACTGACATGTGGCGAGAATTTTCATCTGGCCGAAGTTACAAGTGGCTGGGTTTATTGCCCCGATCGGTATCCTACAATCGGCGAGTACACCGCATTATCCACATGCGGCCAGTGGACACTACAGATAATTCTTTGCTGGAAACCGTGTACAAGGCTGAGAAGAAATTTGACGCAGTAAGCCTAAGGTGAAGGTTGGCGACTTCTTCCAACAGGATATCGCGAGTGAAGGGGTTGTTTGCAAAATCATACACTCCAAACTGGAGCATGGAAATATACAGGATTGTGAAGATTTGTCATTACGAACCAAGAACCTATTATCTTGAGGATATGGATGGGACCTTACTTGTAGAGGCCCTTTATGATCAGGAGGTTGACAACTTTACTGGACATTTATTTGGTTGATTAAGTCTTTCGACGGTCGGGTAATTGCCTTTTTGTAATATGGTTGGGTTTCGATTCTCAGCACAGCAGCTGGATACGATGCTCTGCACTTACCGATGGGTAAATGAATGCTGCCATTACAAGATATATATATATANGGATACGATGCTCTGCACTTACCGATGGGTAAATGAATGCTGCCATTACAAGATATATATATATATGTATATATATATATGTATGTATGTATGTCTGGATGTATTTTTATGTACCCTACAGTTTTTTTTAAGAAAGAATTTAAATAAAGATTAATTATAATTATTCTGTTTGTTTTTTGTATTTGTAATTACCCGTATTTTGTCAGGCAGGTGCGGTGCATGTACAGCCTGAGATGTGCATGTGTAGACTCTCGCAGGGGGTTCTCTTCTTACGCCATGAAGCAGAGGGAGGATTAACTACTTATGCTTTTGTGGAATTGTGTTCGACATTTTCTGCCCTTGATGTCAGGCAGGTGTGTGTGTGTGTGGCTTGGGTCGTGAACATCGTATTTGTGCATTCTGGTGGGAGATTTCTGCTCCAGTGGGTACACATCTTGGCCCTGTCCTTAGAATCTTCCGACTTGAAAGAGCTATGGTTTTTGTGCCTGTATGCATATATATATATGTGTGTGTGTGTGTGTGTGCGCGTGCATGTGTGTCTGCGGTCTTTTATGCGATGATGATGAGTGTCTGGAGAGTGCGTAGACCGATGCAGGTATTTACTTTGTCCTCTCATAACCATGCAATGGCTCTGCAGCCAGCAGCCAGGTGTGTGCGTGTACCTACATAGTGCGAAGGCCGATATGTGTATTTACTTTATTTCATTCCCTAACACTTCCCATGCAATGGTGATCGTGCGGTTTAGATGCCGGACTGGCCAACGAATGGTGGTCGGATCGAAACCCCATGGCGCCTGCATTTTTTGAGGTAACAAATAACTATACAAAAATTCCCAGCACTCCTGNTTGATTAAGTCTTTCGACGGTCGGGTAATTGCCTTTTTGTAATATGGTTGGGTTTCGATTCTCAGCACAGCAGCTGCGTGAATTTGACCTCCTTTGCTTTGATAAGTGTTTCATACTGTGTTTGTGTTGAAGTGATTTGTATTTCCCACTCTCCTGGCTTATTTGAAAGCAACGGACTTTTGCAGATTGAAAANGTGTTTGTGTTGAAGTGATTTGTATTTCCCACTCTCCTGGCTTATTTGAAAGCAACGGACTTTTGCAGATTGAAAAGTAGTGTGCGATTTCTACTGTGTGTTACTGTCTTCTTCCCCCTCATGAGCCATGTTTGTTGCGCACCTGAGATTGACCTGTGTAGGCTGCTGAAGGAGGCTCACCAGAGGTGCGACATCCTTAATTGATTATTCGCTGGTTGGACAGTAAAGACCATCTTCTTTAGCCTCGGAGGCACGATTGTGTGGCTCTGGCGATCGCTCGCTCGCTCCACTCCATAGCTGGCAATTTGATNTCGCTCGCTCGCTCCACTCCATAGCTGGCAATTTGATGTTGTTAGATAGTAGGCAGTTTAAACTGCTACATTGAAATTCGGAAAGTCGCGCACAACCATCTGATGTTAGCTGACTGTGGATAAATACTGTGGTCCGGAATCGGATACGTCATGCATACCACTACAGCTTATTGACAGTCAGAAATGCGAGAATACACTGGTGTGTAAACTGGCTCTCGGACTACGTGGCATGTCATGCCGGGCACGCTACGCGAGCACTCACTACACTGCCCCTTTCTTAAGGCTGTCGGACTCCAAAAAATATTTTGTAATTGTCCTAAACATTGTTCAACTCGTACGCATTGTATGTGATGACATTGTCCTGGATGAAAAACAATCTACACTTTATATTTTTTAAATACTTTGATGTCGAATAGAAATTTCTTCTGTTTTGTTGCAGACGTAATAATGAATAAGTCGTACACGTGAAAATAATTTACAACATAACTAATGCTTGACATGTATGAAATCACAAAATAACTGTTCATACATTTTAAATATGCAAAAATTTATTTATATTAAAGTATATATATATATATATATATATATATATATATATATATGATTCACACCGCTTGTATCGCCCCTTTTTTCTCGGAATAACATGACATCGGGGGTTCGCGAAAAAAAAAAAAAAGTGATAACTATACCCTATATGAATAATCGATTGGTAGTAATGCCGTTCCCTCGAAAATACCATTGGTAGGGGTTCGGGGGTTTGAACTTTGAAATTGCAAATGGGAACAGGCGTCGTATATGGTATCGTTGGATAGATTGTCGAAAAGGGAATAACATTCACTACGANAAATTGCAAATGGGAACAGGCGTCGTATATGGTATCGTTGGATAGATTGTCGAAAAGGGAATAACATTCACTACGACAGTTGTTGTATGATGCGCATAGTTTACGCACAATAAAAATGAACTATAACTATTGTCATTCTTACTACAATCAGTTTGGTTACCTTTTAAATTTTTTCAACAGTACAACTTAGTTAGTATTTGTTATTACGGCTGTAAGAAAACATAAATAGTTTGTATTTGACATCAAATTATTCAAAATATGTAAAGTGTAAAAAAAAAAATATTCTAGGAAAATGTCATCACATACAATGCGTTCGAGTTGAGCAATGTTTGGTACAGGTATAAGGTTATTAAATGCACGGAAGAGATTTCACATCACGTGTAGGATAATTTTCATCGGTCCCATCCGCCCTTTTGCTAGCTGTGACTAAATTTACAGTCCCAACGCATAGCAGTTTATCTTTGCGATAATCGTGCTACCTAGCGCGGGGCCTTGAAACTAGCTGCAAAATCGCGAATAATGTCCTTATTTTATACTTGTTTCGGTAAATCAATTACTTTAGGGAGATGAGTNAACTAGCTGCAAAATCGCGAATAATGTCCTTATTTTATACTTGTTTCGGTAAATCAATTACTTTAGGGAGATGAGTTTCTCAGGACTTTTAAACATAGTTAGCCTAGGGTTGTAATAATTTCAAGAAACTAATAATTTGAAATTATCGAGAAAGGGGTTTTGTGCACAGTAGGAAGTAAATGAGTGTACAAAGAGGGCATCTGCAGTTTTGTCCGCTTGCCTCCATCGCCTCTGATAGTATTCCACTGTTGCAGATTTAATTGACGAAGAATTGAAGTATGNTTTTTGTCCGCTTGCCTCCATCGCCTCTGATAGTATTCCACTGTTGCAGATTTAATTGACGAAGAATTGAAGTATGCCGAGTGTTACGCTGAAAGTGTTGTGCGTGACGTAGCGAGGTTGACAAGTGCCGCGGGCACGCAGGCTGTAGGCAAAGCAGGTGTTGGTTCGGCGGTGCGCCAGCGGTGACACAGGTGTGTGGCGCGAGGAGCCCGCCGGCAGTGGCGTGGAACACCTTTACAATCGATCTGGCTTCACTTGACTCGCCCGGCTCCCTCGCAGATTTCTGCCTTGTGCTCCCCCCCTTGCCCTCTTTTTTTTTTCGCCTTGCACCTTTTGGTTTTTTTCTTTCTGGAGGCAAGGTGCCCTGGATAGCAAACCCCTCGCCCGGCTGTCGCTCCAGAAACCATCCTTGACGCACTCCCACCTCTCACAGTCTCATGCCATACACCTCTTGCACTTCCTTCCGGATCCCAACTGCAATTACGTCATTCGAACATGTATTATCCATCCATGAGGTCGTTGTCCCTGCGCGGTATGTATATTTATCCCTATCGCGCCCACAGAGAGGGGGAGAGAGCAGGAGAGCACACACATCTGAGCTGCTGTGAAACTGCAGAGCTAAGGGCCGGTTTTACCACCTCCTGTTAATCTCCCGATCAAAAATTAGCTGCTGTCTATCACAGAATTTCGTTTTACCACTTCAAGTCAACGTTTAACAGCGACTTTAGCTCCCAGTTGCATGTTACCGAGGATAAGCTGTTCAAACCGGAGGTTGGGGAGAAAAAAAACGGTGTCATATTTGGAATGCACGGTAGAAATACGATTACTAGTATTTGCAATAAAAGTACAGTTGGGTGAATTGAAATACTCCCCATATTTTAAATGCAACCATAGAGTAACATTTTAATGTAANTAATAAAAGTACAGTTGGGTGAATTGAAATACTCCCCATATTTTAAATGCAACCATAGAGTAACATTTTAATGTAACTTTAGACAATGGTATTTCAATTTCGATTACCAGTAATCGTTTTGGACATTTATGTGCTGCTATCTTGCAGGTAATCATGAACCACAGAATATGTTGCGCGGCGGCTGCACAATGAATCGCAAGTGCTGCTTTTTGAATAAGGAAATGTTCAGACGTTGGCGAGTATTTAAATAATAAAATGAATTCTTGACTTAAATTAAATATAGTCACATGATAAATTCGTACATTGCTCATATAAAATTTCACTGGAGAGTGGTATTTTGTGAGATGCAGGGAAAAACTCACATTTTCATTATTTTTATTTTGCACATTTTTGCGTGGATGTGTTGCTGTCTATTGCGTGCGTAAATACAGCATGGCAACGGAAACTTCACCTTGAAAATATTTGTTAACATTCGTTTATTATAATTATAATTAATTGGGAGTAACATATATGAAACAAAATATAATTTTTGTTACAAATATATTAACATTTCCGTTTGGATTTCCGATGTAGGGAGCTTAAAATTTACTAACCACGCAATTTCGATATTATTAAATAAAGATTTGTTACTGCAAAATCTTTTAACCACAAAATTTTATGTTTACCGTTTAGAAAATATGAAGAATAATTAATTCAATTTTTTTAAATGTTCTTAGCACAGTACATTTTCTAAAAGTCACTAGCTTTTAGTAATTTTTGTTATCAGCATATACAAAATGAGACCCAAACTTTCAGATTACAAACATGAGACTACTGCATAATGGTGATAAAACGTTAGCTTCTATTTAGCGAGNTGAGACCCAAACTTTCAGATTACAAACATGAGACTACTGCATAATGGTGATAAAACGTTAGCTTCTATTTAGCGAGCAGTCAAGTCCAAGTCCCAGCTAGCCAACCTCCATATTTAGCGGGAGGTAGTAAAAACCGCCCTAAAAGAGCTGGTAGGCCAACGATAGAACTCGATATCTTTATTTCTGCCTGCTAAGAATGCATTTCGCTTGAAAGAACCGAAATGTGAGTCGATAGTAAATGCCGGTCAGAGGACAATAACATATGGTTTTCATCCGCCATCTCAGATTCTCGTTCGGGATGTCAAATTTGGCTTGCGTCACGGCGACCAGCTTTGATTGATGTCGAATCAACCATGTTGTTTCTTGCCTCCTTTTTTTTCTAGTTCCATGGGGTGGCCATTTTGTTACGTCATTGGCTGTTTGCTTGATCGCATTGTTTTATTTAGTTAGTCGTTCGTTTATGTCGTTGGCCACTAGGCAGTGCTCATGTCGGTGTCTCATCGCCTGCTCGACTATTATGTTTGGTTCTGGTGTTTGCTGGTTGGAGGCCCTGCACGATGTGCTCGAGTCGAAGTACCGGCAGCCGTGCTTCACCTTATTGACATATTTGTTAAGTCTCTAATAGAGGAGGGAGTTCGGAACTGCCGGGCCTTGAAGTTGGCGAGCAGACGCTGACTGGGCTACGGAAGCATGCGACAATGCGAAGGTTTAAATGATGTACCTGCACTAATGTAAGAGTGATGGTCCCCCCCTTCCCAGATATGCATCTTCTCTGAAATGTATTTTTAAGCTGTTGTGTTTTCAAACCGGCTGAGTTAGTTTTCTCTGCATCACTTCTCTTTATTCAGCCCCAAGCCTTGTATGTTACAAAGTCCGCAAGTATATGTAAGTGTCCGTTTAAGAGATTAGTGTTTTGTGTCAGTTAGCATGTATAATGTAATAATTTTATGTTGCACCTTGAATTGGTGGTACAAGCCACTGGGAGGAGAGGGCGCAGCGACACCTCGTATAGGCAGAAGCAAGGTATGCCCACCCGTCTGAAATATACATCTACCATTCTAGGGTCGAAGAGTAAGCTCCTAACCGCTGATGTGTTGTCTATTATCTCAATTGATAACAGTAACACGATAATTTTTTGTTATATCGGAACGATTATAGAACACATTAAATAGTGTAAATAAAGTAATATTATGTAGTGTAACTAAATGTGTGTTTATATATTGTTCACCACAAACAAGGCGAAAGTCTCGCGCCGATGTTTATATTGACATATGGTTATAGAACAACACCACATAGTGTAGCGAAAGAAACTACTAAATAGGGCTTTCGTAAGTGCTCGTTTATTCGCGAACAGTTTACTAGAGAAGCAAGGAAGCTAGAGCACGTATGTGGGCATGAGTAATTTACAGAATTTGTGCAGTCAGGCGAGCATTTCAGCATAGTCGATCCTACACACGAATGTTTTAGACGTTTTAAAAGCAGAAGAAATGTTAGGGATAATAGATAGTGCCGTAGCTGTTACCAGTAACCGGCACTGAGCTCTCGAGGACCTGCTGTACGGTTGTTAGCCCATATGCGTGCTTGTGGCCCCATGAATATTCCTTGTGTGTTTTCTTAAGTCAAGTTCGAGTGAAATACATCGGGTGACTCCGTACAGGCAGAACGGGTTTTGGGATTGAACTACTTCAGCTGGTAGCTCTCGTGGCTGATGTGTTCAACTAGCCAAGGACGGATGGTGGTCATATTTTGAAACCATCGGAATAAACACGGCGGCGGAATAATTCCATACTTTAGTTCCGGTAGCAAGTGGCGGAATGTAGTGTTTGTTTTTAGATTGTCGTAAAAACTGTCGGAGTGAAATGCATCGGAATTACAAAAACTGGATGTTACAACTTGGCATCACTGTATTTCGTGTTTCGTCACCGCTGCAGAACCAATGATATTGAGGAATGGTTTCAAATTATGTGAATTTTTTTTTCTTACATGTATGTGAAGTCTGCTGCGCCATGTGAAATACTGTTACCTGCCAATTGAGGATTAAGACTGCATCCAGACAATGCGAAATGTTTTACGTTAAGATAACTGTTTACCTTTCTTTCTAACTGTTCGAATTCTGACTGCTTTTCTAAAAAATGTTTTTTTAATTTTTTTTTTATATAGCTGGATCACATAATTTCAGTGATATTAGTAGCCTCTGCCAGTTTTAATGTTTTGTAGGCAACTTTGGAATACCCAATTACCAGAGGTTAGGGTGCTGCGTTATTAGATAGTGGTCATGAACAGATCTTAGATTGGTCAACGCTATTCTTAAGCAATTAAATATATAATATATAATAGGTATATAAGGGTTTATATATTATATATATTATATTTTATATATGTAATGTGTAACTACAAGGTACGACAGTTTAAGAGTTTTGTTCAACATGCCGTCATTTACGTGGCAGTTATCTATCGAAACGAAGGTTCCAGCAGCTGTACCTTCAACTGACAAGTAAAATATCCCTTCCTGTAATATGCAAAAGTTTATCTCGTTTGTGGCTGGCATATTGCCATTATATCTGCTACTGCTGTGTTGTTTTGCATGCGATTTAACTACATCTTAATATTAAATAGTACTTGTTCACATTCGTTTATAAGCATACACACAATACTTATGCCACAACTATAGCCGCAAACGTTTCAGATCTACACCGTGATCAGACTAATACGTTTCGGCCTTCACCTAGGCGGGGAAATAAGGGAAGGAGATAGAGTAGAAAGAGACAAAGATAATGAATATTGGCTGTTGCACAGGCAAGTAAAACTGCACAGTGGTAGTTCCTTTCAACCGGATGTGACGTGTGGCCAATCGAAAATGATCGTTGTTTTCAACTGTGCAATTACACCTTGTGTAATTTGTGCAATNAGTTTTAATGTTTTGTAGGCAACTTTGGAATACCCAATTACCAGAGGTTAGGGTGCTGCGTTATTAGATAGTGGCCATGAACAGATCTTAGATTGGTCAACGCTATTCTTAAGCAATTAAATATATAATATATAATAGGTATATAAGGGTTTATATATTATATATATTATATTTTATATATGTAATGTGTAACTACAAGGTACGACAGTTTAAGAGTTTTGTTCAACATGCCNATTATATATATTATATTTTATATATGTAATGTGTAACTACAAGGTACGACAGTTTAAGAGTTTTGTTCAACATGCCATCATTTACGTGGCAGTTATCTATCGAAACGAAGGTTCCAGCAGCTGTACCTTCAGCTGACAAGTAAAATATTCCTTCCTGTAACATGCAAAAGTTTATCTCGTTTGTGGCTGGCATATTGCCATTATATCTGCTACTGCTGTGTTGTTTTGCATGCGATTTAACTACATCTTAATATTAAATAGTACTTGTTCACATTCGTTTATAAGCATACACACAATACTTATGCCACAACTATAGCCGCAAACGTTTCAGATCTACACCGTGATCAGACTAATACGTGTCGGCCTTCACCTAGGCGGGGAAAAAAGGGAAGGAGATAGAGTAGAAAGAGACAAAGATAATGAATATTGGCTGTTGCACAGGCAAGTAAAACTGCACAGTGGTAGTTCCTTTCAAACGGATGTGACGTGTGGCCAATCGAAAATGATCGTTGTTTTCAACTGTGCAACTACACCTTGTGTAATTTGTGCAANACGGATGTGACGTGTGGCCAATCGAAAATGATCGTTGTTTTCAACTGTGCAATTACACCTTGTGTAATTTGTGCAATTGCACCAGCCTTTGACGAGGTATCAAGTGGTAAAATGCAAATAAAAAACGTTCGGAATGCCAATATCTGTATACGGTACATATTTATGCAGAATGGAGGCACTGTGTGGATGTGATTCAGGAATGCTAAAAATGCAAAATAGTAATAATAAAATTGATAGGCAGTGACTCATAGTGACTTTGGTACACCTATTCTATGATATTCGATTGTTGTAATACATGTNAATAAAATTGATAGGCAGTGACTCATAGTGACTTTGGTACACCTATTCTATGATATTCGATTGTTGTAATACATGTTGTTTGGATATGAAAATCTAGCGTATTTGTGAATAAATGTATTTACAATCATACAACATATAAAAAAATCACATATCTACACAAAATAATATATAAATTTACAACAAAAAAAAAACTACACATTCTGAGGTCCAGATGTACACCACAATAAAAATCGTACAGTCAGTATATTTCCTGTCGTNCAAAAAAAAACTACACATTCTGAGGTCCAGATGTACACCACAATAAAAATCGTACAGTCAGTATATTTCCTGTCGTTGAAGGGCATGTGTGGAAAGTTAGTACCTAGTGTGACGACCACAGTTCTTTTTCATCTCCTTAAGCATATCTGACATAGATCGAACCAACCTTTCGCAACAAGAGGGCTCAATCTTATCCCATTCCGTTTGAAGGATAATTTTGAGGTCATTCCTGTTAGATATGTAATGTTTGCGGATATTGTCTTTTAACACACACCACAAATTTTCAATGACATTGATGTCTGGAGATTTTGGAGAGGTATCAGTACATGGGGGCAATTATAGAGTAACCATATGCGTACTTTATGGTGCCTAATGTTTCGGGTCGTTGCCCTAGTAGAACGTGAAACAATCCCTCAAGCCTAATTTATCTGTGGTGTCTGTTCTTTCCTCAACATGTCCAAATACACATCTTGTTCCGTAGTACTATCTATGAAATTGAGTACCCCTACACCCGAAGCCGCCATACAACCCCATACCATCGGGGACCCACCTCCGTGTTTGGCTTACGACATATACTGACCTTCCCATCCGATGCAACCACATTGAATTTACTATCATCGGTAAATACCAGTAGTCAGAATATTTACCACCGTGATCTGTGGCAAACTGTTACCTGAGATGTTTGTTCTTCTTGTTGATGTATGGTTTATTTTGCGCTGCTCTACTATTGAAGTTCTCTCTACGAAGGACTCTCCTCACGGTTTCTGGGCAGGTTTTTTTCCCCAAGACTACTTCTGCTTGCTTGGCATGTTTTGGTGCACTTAAAGCGGGATTCTTCTTTATTTGACATGTCTAATCCATCGCTCGTCTGATTCAGTAAATATTTTTCTGGAACTACACTTACATTTGTTTGCGATTCGCAATTTTGCGGATCTCACACAGAGATTTACCCCTTTAATGCAAAATAACCAGCTTTTTCAATGCTACAGACGTCTGACCTCTTTCACATTCCATGTTGATTTACGAAAGCTTACTTGAATGTAGTTCTTTCCTTCATGCACTGAACGAAGGTATGTGTGGTTCAGAATCCGTGAGCCCGACATGGCACGCCTGGTAGGTCAATGGGGGGCATGTAATGGGCAGTGTACAACTTTCACTGTGGCGTTCAGTCTGCAGTTGTTTTAGTGTTTTTCTTTTTATGCAGATATAGTCATAGAAATAATGCGTATCTTCATAGACCCATAAAGATGGATATGTAATGCATTAGATAAACTGGGTTACCAGTAATTTTCATTTAGAGGGAATGTTCATTTCCAATCTAATGTCAGTTCGTACTAGGTGTACCACTTTCACTGTGAGTCACTGTAAGTCCTCGTAACAAAATCCGCCAGTTAAAAGTTTTTTTTTGTCAAACGTGTTGCAAAATTGAGGGCGATTAAATCGGTTTCTTTCAACCCATCCAGTGTACTTTCACAGACAGGGAATCTGGTGTGTATGCACTTCACTGCACCGATTACAGTTCTTGAGGTTGTAAAAAACGAAGCTATAAAGTTTAGAATTGTTGACGTGCCACCAGTTCAGTGCCTTACATGTAGAGATGATAGGGTGTGTGGCATCCCTCTTATTACCACTTTGGTCCTGTCCCGCCAACCTGCTAATAGCTGCATGCGGCCGGTCAGCTGGCCATACTGCGCTCCACATTTGCAAGCTTGAGCAACGTCATAAGGAAGGGGGGCACCACCGAGGATTCCTGGGATTCATTAGATGGACGGGCGGTGATTATAGCCTTCCACATTATGTAAATAATAACAGAAAACTGTCAGCAGTGACAATTTTGCGCTTGTACCCCTCGACATTTGCACAGCCATCCACTGTTAACACCACTACATCATTATCTTCTCTGACTTCACTGTTAAAATTTCATAGATTTTCTATTATTTCGTTTATATTAATGAAAAATTCTCATATTGATTAGAAACACTTNTCTTCTCTGACTTCACTGTTAAAATTTCATAGATTTTCTATTATTTCGTTTATATTAATGAAAAATTCTCATATTGATTAGAAACACTTCCAGAGTTCAATCGTATGCTCCTGCAGTTGCAGTAACTTTTCCAATGCTATGTCACCATTTTTACTCACCTCACTGAAATTTTTAGGGCCTATATGTGTGCAATTTAACGCCGCTGGATGTGAATACAGGTTTTTAAGGCCCGAAGGCCAGCACACCCTCCATCCTCCCGGACTGCAACTGTACTCGGATGAGTAAGACAGTGCACGGCACTTTCTCCTCTTGACTCTTCGGGCCATTCTCTTTCTTTATGCTGTTACTCGGTATTCTACCGGTTTTCTCTTTAAAAACCTATCCTCGCCAATCTGAGATATTCCGACTTCATTTCATTGAAGACTTTACCTGAATACCCCATTATGGGTCATCGGAATTTTCATCTTCTTGCCACTTATCAAAATCATCTAGCCTTCTTCCAATTTTGGTGGCAAACTTATTCCAGATCTTGTGGAGAGCTTTATTTGTCATAACCTTTCCCATTCCAAGTGAATGCACTTTCTTGCATAATCTCTTCTAACCATGTTCTAATATCTTCTATCTTCTGACAGTTCGAGATCATATGCTGAACAGTGTCATCAACTCCACACACCTCGTACAGCGGAGATCGCACCAGCCGCAGGCTATGAAGCTTGGCCTTGAAATTGCCATAGCCAGTATACAATTGCATGTTTAAATGGTTTATCCTTATCCAGTTGCATTCCATTCTGGATTCTATGTCTGGTAGCTGTTCGTATGTATATCTACCTCGTTCTGACGTTTCCCATCTTTCTTGCGATTGTTCAAGGATACTCTGCATTATTTCATTTTTGTCTTCTTTAGACAGCCTTGCGACTCGTTTTCTCTCCGCTGTTAGCTCTCTATACCTGATCAGCAGGTCAATGGGTAACACACCAGCCTTGCGACTCGCGTTCTCTCTGCTATTAGCTCTCTATACCTGACCAGCAGGTCAATGGGTAACACACCAACCAAAACAGGGAGTGACTCATTTGGTACAGTCTTATACGTTCTGACCACAGTCAGCAGTGCTGCTCTTCGAGCACTTATGAGCCTCCTCTTATGTCAAGATAATTCGGCTCTGTGGAACCACATAACTGCACCATATGTTATGACGGCTTCAAACACAGCTCGGTATATAGTTCTTAACGCTCTGTAGTTAAGGCCCAAACTGGTATTTCCTATTCGCTTTAGTTACTGGAAAACCACTATGGCCTTCCTAGAAATATACTCGATGTGGTTGAGGAAGCTCATTTTATCATCCATGATGACTCCCGCGTACTTAAACTCATGCATGTTTTCCCATTTCCAAATCTTCACCATAATTTCTGCTGCCTTGGTCTCAAGGTTACTTCTCGAATTCCCAGAAACCAAAATCAGCCCATCGTCCGCATATCCGAAAACAGTGCACCCCTACGGGAGACCCAACTTTAGAAATCCATCAAATAGTACATTTCACAGAATCTGCCCAAGGACCGACCCCTGGGGACATGTCCCTGGGGACATCCCTAAAAGTGTTTTCTTACTTGCATGGTCTTTGCTGAGTACTTAATCCATATATTATTGAAGACATCTTGTATGACCCTGTATATATTTGCAGGGCATCTCTTGCTCTTAAGCTGATGCATCACCTCCAGCCACCAGGCATTGTCAAAAGCTCCAGAAATGTCTAAGAAGACTCCCATAACGTACTTCTCGGAGCTTTCTCTAATGGTTTTCATAACGTCATGTAGAGCAAAGTCCGTTCCTGTGCCTTTTTTGAAGGCATTCTGTTTTTCATTTAAAGTGCCTTCAGNATAACGTCATGTAGAGCAAAGTCCGTTCCTGTGCCTTTTTTGAAGGCATTCTGTTTTTCATTTAAAGTGCCTTCAGTCTCCAAGGCCATAATTAGACTTATATTAACCAGTTTTTCTACGACTTTGCCCAGCACCGGAAGCAATGTCAGTGGCCGATAGGACTTGGTCATTAGGCTTCTTATTATTGCCTTTATACAGCACTCTTAAGCACCCAAGTTTCCAAGGGTAAGGAAACACACTGGTTCGAAGANCTTCTTATTATTGCCTTTATACAGCACTCTTAAGCACCCAAGTTTCCAAGGGTAAGGAAACACACTGGTTCGAAGAAAGTCATTATAGATCTTCAACAACACTTCTTTGATCCTTGAGAAGCTTCTTTTAAGAATTCCACAAGTTATCCCGTCTTTGCCTGGAGCTTTCCCATTCTTCATTTGTTATACTGTTGTTAGCTCTTCCAATGTAAATTCAGGGGTATCTTGCACCTCCGGAACAGTTCCCATTCATTGACTGTCTCTTACCTGCGTGCTCCTCCTCCTCATTCTCAAAGGAGTCATCCGTAAGGAGAGTGTGGAGCAGAACCTCCATTGATCTAAATTTGTCAGTTATCATCTCATCATTAACACTTATGCATGGCGTTGGGGAACTTCTTTTTATTTGTTTGCCGCTAATTTGTAAACGAGGCCAAATGGGTCCTCGTTTACAAATTAGCGGCAAACAAATGTGAATAGAGCTGCAAACGGAACTAATACATATATATTTTGCCCGCTTTTAAGGATGCAGTTTCCTGGCTCTACATAAGATAGTTCTATAGTGGCCTCAGTTTGCAGCTGGTACCATCGTTCTGTGAACAAAGTAACGCTAGTC
This sequence comes from Clitarchus hookeri, assembly GCA_002778355.1. NCBI lineage: Eukaryota > Metazoa > Arthropoda > Insecta > Phasmatodea > Phasmatidae > Clitarchus > Clitarchus hookeri. Next base: position 493,083 of record NQII01000928.1, on the reverse strand, counting down.
ATAGTCTTTTCCTCCTGGTATACCGGGCTCACTATTAGATAACGCCAGAATAAACGGGCACTGTCACGCTGCATGTATAGTGGGGGCAAAAAGCTGCTTCTAAAAGTGCGTGGAGTATTTGTTGCGGCTTCGTCCTTTGTAGTTGTGTTTGTACAGACCAGCAGTAGTGATGAAGGGGAGCGAGAGGAGCTACGTGATGCTCGCAGGTCGACCAGGTTTCTCCTCCAGTCACCAGCCATACATTATTTAGAGGCCACCCGGCCGTCTTAGTCCGCTGCTATAATCCATCAATTTGAAATTCCCCGCGGCGGGGAGGTCACCAATCAAGGGCGTCACCAAAGTTTAGTGATTTGTTCTTCACCCATTCCCTCGAGGAGGTGACTCCCCTCTCCGCGTCTCCTCCAAATTACTCCTCTGCCACCTCCCTCCACTCGGTCTTACACTTTTCCGGGTCGGGAGTGACGAATCTAATTTGAATCCCTACCTGTGTTTGGAGCGGATATCCTCGCAGGTTGGCGCTCCGAGGGTCTGCGAACAGCCGCCAGTGCCTTGATCGCCGTCTCTCACCTTCTCTCTCTCTCTNCGCAGGTTGGCGCTCCGAGGGTCTGCGAACAGCCGCCAGTGCCTTGATCGCCGTCTCTCACCTTCTCTCTCTCTCTTCCTCTCCCATTCTCTCTTCGCCTCAGCTTGCATTCTGCAAAGGTGATGAGGAGAAAAACACTTCGGCTTGTACCAAATACTCCATATCACAGTGGACTGCAGGACATTCTTTAGGCATATTGAAAACCAAGTTCCATTAGTTAACTTTGCAGTGATGTGAAAGTGCATTGTTGTGAGTACTAGCTTACATCGTGAAACGACGAAGACATTTCTACAATATTAGTACCACAGAATTGCAAATGGATCAATGAATCTACTGTCACAATTTTCCAATGCCTCTGGGCATAGCCAGATTCTTTAAGGGATGGAGGTTTTAATTAAATAAAATAACTAATACTAATTTTATGGTTTATTATAAACAAATAAAATAATACTTTAGACTTAATATTTCAACAATAATGGATATCACTTGTTTTTTACAACNTTTTATTATAAACAAATAAAATAATACTTTAGACTTAATATTTCAACAATAATGGATATCACTTGTTTTTTACAACTAATATTTACACAAAATTTATCACTCCACAGATATTAACACTATCAAGCACTTTAAATAAATTTTTATAAAATAATTTTCTAACATCTACTGAATTACTATTAAAATAATATACTTGATACCTCGCAGTTCCAGTATTCACAATCGAGTATTTATCATACGTGCATTCATTTCCACTTTGTTTCAATACAGATATCACCCGTATTTTTTCCCAGGAACGTTCTGGAGCGTCCCGAGCGCTCCCTTACATAGCCGCCCTCTACTCGTCGGATTCATATTCGTCCGCTGCACACACACACACACATAACTCGTTCGTCACACTCTCGCTCGCCGCGGGTTCTCGTCTTCAACATTCCTCGATACTCCGTTCACCATTCGTCGTACTTCGCCAGATGGCTTTCACAACTGCCGACCCATTGTGATTATTTAGATAGGGCGAGACCGGGGGCGTAGTGGTATACAGATGTCGGATGTTCTTCTGAGGTAGATCCCGGTATAGTTGGCGCTACTGATCCTTCCAAATCCNCCCATACCTTGGTAATCCCGATTTTAGACTGTCAACCCTTCGGATGAGGCAGCATTTATAGGCGCAGGTGCCCTGACCGAGATCTCTGACACGTCGGGTTGCCCTGAGGGAAGAAATTCCCAGAAAGTTCGCGCAACAGCGCGCAGCTGCCAATTCTTCCAGTATGAGGGCGAGGAGGTGACTCCATTTCAGGCCAGCTGTCGGTAATCACCTTGAGGCCTGGCGACATAACTTACGCTCGGTCCAGTGGCCCCCCCCCCCCCNATCTTAGTTACACAAGCACTTAAAAAAATACACCAGCTATGCCGAACTTTACCGTCTTAATTTAGTTCGAATATGGTACAAGCAAAATCCATTGTAGAAAATTTAGAAACATTAACATTCCGTTTTTCTTTGTAGGTCTGCTTAGAAGAGGAACGTTAAAACGTAATAGGACAAGGTATAATTTTAATTTCGTCTCGCACATGGAAAACTGCTGTTGTAGGCAACCGAAATACTGTCAGACGTTTCATTCCGGTAATGTAAGAAAACAGCGGAGGTAACCAAGCAGCGATCTTGAGTATTTAATCATATCCCAGCCTCGTATACGGGTATCCGGGGAGATAGTTGCAATAGCAAACTGTGTTCGAATGCACCAGTTTCAGTACAACTTCCGTTAGAAAATTATCCTTGCTGGTTTAGCGAGAAGTTTGCTAAACTTGAGACTAATATTTTTCATGTCGAAACATTTCTGGAGCTTGAAAATCGTTAAGTACATTTTCTAAGGAACGTGTTACAAAAAAAAAGTTAATCGCCGCATTCTAATCATCCCATCCTTAAGTAAATATGCCACTAGCCCAATAACATAGAAACCACCAAGTGGTGCCTGAGAGTTATTTTATGAAGAAAATTTGTACATAGTTTATGGTATACTATTTATTATTGTTTATAGTAATACACGTGTGAAAATATTTTGTAAGTATCATGCCCAAGCTGATAACGTACATATTGGAACAATAAGGTGTCAGTGAGAAAACATTTGCTTTTTATATTCTGTTTTCGGCATTTAATGTTGGCTCTGTAAATTCGTTGATTTTAAGTGTTGCACGAACGCAAAAAAAATTCGCGCGAACAAAACCTAGCGGGAAATTTGTGTAGGGTGCACATGCTAAAAAGCAGTTGCTAGATTGACGCATAGCACACGCATAGAAAAATAGCACATGCACGTTGCAGAAGTTAACTTTCTGAAATAGGTGGTAAATGTTTTGTGAAAAAAAGGGGGGAGGTGTGGGGAAATAGGCAGATAATAAAACCCTTGTTTGGAGCAAAAAGTAACATATAAGTGTATGCCGTATTTACTTTCATGTTATTAAATTATCTCCTTTTGTGTGACATGTTGGTGATAAAGCGACAGCTGCACCATACACAATTTGTGATCCCTAAAAAGCACACATTAAGATATTACTACTGCTGGTGTACCATATTGATGTGAGTAGATTTGCGTTTTGGGTGAACTGTAACAGTGTCATAAAACATGTGCTTGGTCAGTATTTCCTTTAAAAAAAGGGGGGGGGGGTTTGGAGGGCAGTAGTGGCAAGTCTTTACTGTCTCTCTGATTCTATGTAACAAACAACAGAAATTTCTAGAAATAATTTTGAAATTCGTTGCTGCCAAATACTTTATATTCCAGTACAAGACACTGCCTGCGTAGTATGCCGAAAACTTGAAAGTAATCTTCACTGGCACAGCACTGAATTGAAAAGCTATGGTTAATGACGTTTGGAGTACCGGTGAGGGTGAAAGGTGAGGACTGAGAAGCGGTAGAATGCAACGGCAGGGGAAACGGGAGTGTACCGAGAAAACCACCGAACAACTAAACGTTCGCCAGATTTCCCGCATCCGAAAAATCGTGTGACCCCGGCGGGAGTGGAACCCATTTCGTCGCGCTGGGAGGAGAGTGGCATGAGTTTATTAACATGGCATGAAATCACTCCCTGCCCAAGTGGCACATTCGCCTGATACACTCAGGCCGTTTTCGAATTCGTATATCTACTTTTGATTTACCATAAAATACCACATGATCGGATTTAGTTTACAAAAATGACGTAAGTAGTAGGGAAATGGGGGTTCTGCTGCAACTGGCTGCGGAGCCACCGCAACCATCTTGGATGATGTCATGCTGCAACCTCTTGCTCTCATTCCTTGTCAATGGGGGCCATCTTGGATTTCCGTTTTTACCACTGAAATTGATTTTTTCTCTCCTGCTCTATTGTTCCACCTCGGCACTTAACGCTCTTGCGTTCCAATTCTTTTTCTCCCGCAATTTCATTCCGATGTTATTGTGTTTCTCGCTCTCTGTCAATACTTCCTCACGTCCCTTGTATCCCTCGGGGTTTTTCTCATATTCCTTCTGGTCTCCTTTATATTTCTCTCTTGTGTTTTTTCTCGTCCTCTCTCATTCCTTCCTGCCTCTCGTCCGTTCTACCCCTCGGGGGGTTTCTCATATTTCTCCCGTTCTCCTTTATTTTCGCCCTTTCCTCTCTTTTGCTTTTCGCACCCTCCATCACAGTCATCACTACGCAGGATCGTCCGGGCACCCCTTGGGTTGCCAGAGCAGCATCTTGACAACACGACCACCATTATGTGTGATATGTTAGGTGATGAAATGTCATATATAGGCGCATCGGCCTATGTAATCGCCAGACAATAAACATGTCATCGCGAAAAAGTATGGCAATTGCATGGTTATGAGAAGAAATACTCGTATCGGACTACGCACTCTCTAGAAAAACTCATCGCATAAAAGAACAGCTGGCACCGCGCACATGCACATACACGTCTTATATAAGTAAAAGTTATACTTTAATTCCCATGCCCGCCACCTGACTGCTGGCTGGGGACGAGCTAACATACTCTCGGGTTTTCTCATATTCATACTGGATTCACCTATGCTAATGACAACAATTATGCATATGCCAATATCTCGCACATCAGTCACCGACAACTGGCTGCTGGCTGGAGATGTGCAGACGGGCTGGCATACTAGCAGGTTTTCTCATTCATTCTGCTCTCCCTTCACCTGGTGGGAACAATTTCCATGCTCTGTCATTCCACCTTGGTTTTCTCATATTCCTTTTGATCTCTTTTCATCTGACCTCCTGGTGTGGACGAGTCTCATCCTCTGTCATTCCACCTGTGCGACATGGAGCGAAGCATGCCCACACACACTAGCCTAGAGTTGCACTGCTCAGGCGTAAAGTATGTTCTAAGTCCACTTATAAACATAGTTGGATTTAATTTCCGAACCATTTAAGGTGCAGCCACCCAATTCATAACATAGACATCACACCCGACGAAGAAAAGGACAGCTAGGCAAGTATGCCCTAAACCCACTTATAAACATTGTTGCCTGTAATTTTCGTACCATTTAATATACAATCACCTAATTCATAACATGGGCATCACCCCCGACGACGAAAAGTGCCATAGTGTCAAGTACACACTAAGCACTCCTATAAGCATAGTTGGCTGTATTTTCTGAACCATTTAAGATATTCGTCAAAGGACCAACCCCGACGACAAAAAAGACCGCAGGGTCAAGTACACCTTAGCCCTTCGTATTAGCATAGTTTGCTGCTATTTCCCAACCACAAGAGCTATAGTCACCAAATTCATATCGTAGGTATCACCTCCGATGACAAACAGGGTAAAAGGTGCAAGTACAATTTAAACACTCCAATAGAGCATGGTTGCTTGTCAATTCACATCCACCGAAGCTACGACCACCAAATTCATATCAGAGTTATCGCTTTCGACTGCAATCAAGGCGATAAGGAAAAATTGGCCTTAAGCCCTGTTATATGCATAGTTGGACAGCATTCCCAAACCTTTGGAGTTCTGGAATATGCAACGACCGCCTTCACATGTAGGTATACATACATGTGCGTCGTAAAGTTACCATTGCATGTGACGGTACAGGGTCTGAGATAGCACACACATGCATCGGCCTGCATGCAAACGATAACCGCACACAGTCACTCTTGTATACTACCGCAGGTGCCTACCAACTCTGATCCCCTTGAGCGAAAGCTAGCCACACTTCGTCTACCATCATCCTGGTTGTATGCACATATATATGTGTGTGTGTGACAATATACACACAAATAAACGGTAGCATGGGTAACATACGACAAAAAACTATATGAGGAATAATAAAAATATATACTAATGCACTGCATGCATGATGTACATAGCCGTGGGTAATGGTAAAATACGTACAGGCTGTATCAGTACAGCAGTTACAAACTTTCGTGTGAGAGAGAGAGAGAGAGAGAGAGAGAGAGAGAGAGAGAGAGAGTACACCTAGACGATCGGAAATCACATAGCAATGCATGGTCGGAAACGCTTCCCTGGCGCGGTAGTGATGACCCATAACACAAGAAAGGAAGGACACGAACACGAACCTTGATTTCTTCTTCTGGGGTTACGTCAAGGCACTGGCGTACGAAACTCCTGTTAACAGTGTTGAGGAACTTGTTGCACACATCGTGGCAGCTGCTGGGGAAGTCCGGGACATGTCCGGTATTTTTGCCAACGTCAGATCTTCAATGCGTCGGAGATGTGAGGCCTGCATCACAGCCCGGGGTCGTAATTTCGAACAAATTCTTTGATTATTGCTGTACTAAGAAAATAAACATGTTTTCTCACCCGATTAGTGTCCTTCCTTTCTTGTGTTTTGTGTCGTCACTACCGCGCCAGGAAAGCGTTTCCGAACATGCATTGCTATGTGATTTCCGATCGTCTAGATGTACTCTCTCTCTCTCTCTCTCTCTCTCTCTCTCTCTCTNTAACTACTGTACTGATACATCCTGTATATAGTAATATAAACGTACGATTGTGCAGATAACAAAGACATACGTAGTCGCAAGCTACATTAACACATGTACGTGTTAATATAAATGAACACCATCAGTCTAGCACAAGGGTAGGGGAACCGAGTGTAAGATATATGAAACAATCCTGTACATGAAAAATCGTTCACGTATCAAACAATAAAGGACTGGCATATATATACGTACATCACGAGCACAATGTAATAACGATTCACAATATATAAAAAAATACCCGATGAAGCCACACATTCCATAATAGTGATAACAGTGTTGCTATCATGCCAAGAAGTTAAGTAAATTTTAGAATGCATGCCGACATGAGAGAGAACGAATGATCACACGGGGCCAACTGCAAAAATGAGTACATTGTGCCAAGTGCGATCGATACACATTATGCAACTAGTAAAGACTGTGTTCCTTTGCTTGCCACAAAACAACATACATTTAAACCATTAGCCATGAAAGAGAGGCATCACTGCTACATACTGATGTAAACATATATAAATAATAATTATATAAGGAAATGGTTATAAGCATTTATGAACCTACATATATTGCACGAGCATCGAACGCTGTATGTCACATTAGTCTAAAAAAACTTTTCAGAAACCGACAAGCACAGTTGCGATAAGGATAAAACTGCTACACACTGATTGCAGTGGAAAGTGATGAGACTGGTGTGAATTTGGTGGTCGTAGCTTCGGTCGGTGGGAAATGAGAAGCAACTATGCTAATACGAAGGGCTAAGGTGTACTTGACCCCGCAGTCCTTTTTGGCGTCGGAAGTGATGCCTATGTTATGAATTTGGTGACTATAGCCTCGGCGGGTAGGAAATGTTAGCCAACTATACTTATACGAGTGCGTAGGGCATTCTTGACACTACTATCCTGTTCGTTGTCTTCGTCTATGTCTGTTATGAATTTAAAGACTGTAGATTCGGTGGACGGGAAATGGCGGTCGACTATGCTTATAAGATGTCTGAAAGTTTACTTGACCCTTGCACCCTGTTCATCATAGTTGATGTTTATGATATGTATTAGGTGCCTATAGCTTCCGTGGGTGGGAATGGTGGGCATGTATGCTTATAATTTGAGCTTAGAGTGTGCGTGACCTTGCAACAAATTTCGTCGTCTGGGTCGATGACCATGTTATGAATTTGGTGACTATCTTAAATGGTTCGGAAATTACAGCTAACTATGCTTATAAGTGGGATTAGGGCATATTTGATAAGAGTGTGGCGCGACTCTAGGCTAGCATGTATGGGCAGGCTTCGCTATGTGTCATGCAGGTAGAATGACAGCATGAGACTCGTCCATGCCATGATGCCAGGTGAAAGGAGGCTAGAAGGAATCAGAGAACCTGCGAGTATACCAGCCCATCTGCACGTCCGCAGCCAGCAGTCACTTGTCGGTGATTGACGTGCGAGACATTAGCATATTCGCAATTATCATTAGGTAGGAGAATCCAGAAGGAATATGAGAAAACTCACGGGTATGTCAGCTCGTCCCCAGTCAGCAGTCAGGTGATGGGCGCAGGAATTAAAGTATGTTTACTCATAAAATATATGTGTGTGTGTGTGTGTGTGTGTGTATGTGCGCGCGCGCGCATTTCCTGTTCTTTGATGCGATAAGTTCTTTTGGCGAGTATGTAGGCCGATAAACGTTTATACGCCATTTCATCTCCTATCACATCACATGTAATGGTGGACGCTGGTCTGGCGACCCAAGGGGTGCCGAACAATCCCGCATGCCTCCTGCATTTTTGGGTTCCGAAACAACTAAAAAAAATTGCAGCGTCCCTTGTGGTCACTGGTTGAACTCGCCTCCCCGATGCTAGTGCGCCGATACCAGCGCTCCTTGCTGCCAACTGTAGAGCTTCACACATTCTATTGGCGGGCATGGGNGGGAAATAAATAAGGAGGACGTAAAAGGTAATACCTTAGCACACACTGGTGGCGGATGCGTGAATCAATTATGGCTGCTTTCGGCAGGCGACTGGTGGCGAGAATTTTTGATCGATGCCTACAGCAAACGATGGGGATGACTTATCGTGGGTTGGAAAAGCATGAGCGAGGAAAGTGCGAAAATAAAGGAGATCGGGAGGAATATGAGAAAACCCCCCGAGGGATAGAACAGATGTGAGGAAGTAATCGCAGCGGGAGAAAAAGAATCTGAATGCAAGAGCGTGAAATGCCGAGGTGGAATGATAGATCAGGAGATTGGCAAAACACTTATTCCAGAGGAAAAAAGAGAAATCCAAGATGACTGTATCTGACTAGGAATAACAGAGCAGGAGGTTGGACTTGGCGCCGCGTCTTCGTAGCCGGTATCCAGTTCCAGCAGAACCCCAATTTTATAACTACTGAAATATTTTATAATTTGGTATTTACTTTTTAGTGTGTAACGAAATCTACTAAATACACTAGTTTGCAAAAATATTGATTCCCCTAAAGTTGCCATCGCAGTGGCACTAAATTTCGTACATGCACATGACATCATAGTATGTATATGGAAAACATGAAAATATTGTACCGCGCCAAGTATGTATTGCAGATTACCAACACTTGCAGAATGCACTTAGTATGGTGTTGGACCACCTGTGTAGCGGAATCAGGTGGCGATACAGTTGGGCATAGTGGTATACAGATGTCGGATGTTCTTCTGAGGTAGATCCCGGTATAGTTGGCGCTACTGATCCTTCCAAATCCGNTAGTGGTATACAGATGTCGGATGTTCTTCTGAGGTAGATCCCGGTATAGTTGGCGCTACTGATCCTTCCAAATCCGTCGTAGTTGCCTCTGGCTGAAGTTTTTGTCCAATCTTATCCCAAACGTTTCCGATGGGCGTGAAGTTTGGGGATCTTGCTGGCTAAGGAACGACGTTGACCTCACGAAGGTAGGCCAGAGATACCTGTGCTGTGTAAGGTCGGGAATTATCCTGCGGGCAAATGGGGTTGTCAAGCTGTACCAGGAAAAGGGGGGAGTTTACATAGTCGCAGAATTTCGTGTACGTATCGCCACTCCGCCAGGGATTCTTCAACCACCATNGAAAAGGGGGGAGTTTACATAGTCGCAGAATTTCGTGTACGTATCGCCACTCCGCCAGGGATTCTTCAACCACCATAATTTGGTTTGGGTATCATAAGAAATGTTACCCTACACCATGACACCTCCCGTTGGGCGGTGCGCTGCTCTACAATTAATCTTGGATCATCGCGCTGGCTAAGCTGTATCCAAGACTCTAATTCGTTGGTCGTCTGTATCCANGCTCTACAATTAATCTTGGATCATCGCGCTGGCTAAGCTGTATCCAAGACTCTAATTCGTTGGTCGTCTGTATCCAGACAGAATCGTGATTTGTCGCTGAACACCCTTCGTCGTCAATCCGCAAGTTGCCATGCTGCCCGTTCCCACCAGAAGTTCGCACATGCTCGGCGATGCTCATGTTGTAATGGTAGACATCGTAACGGACGCCGCGACGCCAGATTACTCTTTGCTAGTCTTGGATATGGTCCTGGTGGACACAGGCGTATCTGCAGCTGCCGTGATAATGTCCCTGGGTGGTGCGCAGCGACGCATTGCTTACAGCCTGTCACACCACGACGAAACGATCTTTCATGCTGGTGGTCCGCCGGGGTCGACCTGAGCCTTCTCGATGGGCTTCTGTACCCTCATGTCCCCACTGCGTGCAATTCTTCTCTCACAATGAGGCAGAACTGTTAAAGTGGCGAGCAATGCGCCGAAACGACCAACCGGCCTCTCGGAGGCCGACTAGGCGGTCTCTCTGAAACTCACCCAGCTGGGGAACGTCCTGTCAAATGCATTGTCGGGGCATGCTGCGTGTTCACTGAACTAGGCGCTATGGCTAACACTGCTACTAAGGCCTTATTCAGCTATGGATGATGAAAGGACACATACGTCTTAGAGTGGCACAACCGAAGAAACTGCATTAAACTCCATGTTGAGCTATGACGATACTTTGTGGCAAACTTCGTTTTACTCGCGCGATTAGTGCATGGCGACAATTATTTTTGCAGATGAGTGTACTAATTNACTTTGTGGCAAACTTCGTTTTACTCGCGCGATTAGTGCATGGCGACAATTATTTTTGCAGATGAGTGTACTAATTCTCCAAATGATGAAATCACCAGATTGCCACTATATTAGTCCAACTTACAAAATGAACGACTTGAAATAATGAACTCTTTTTTTTGATCATGATATTGTTTCGGATTAATACATTGTAGCTTAGTTATATTTACTGTAGTATAATATCTTCAACNTTTTTTTGATCATGATATTGTTTCGGATTAATACATTGTAGCTTAGTTATATTTACTGTAGTATAATATCTTCAACTTCTTGCCATTTATGAAAATGTGACTGGCGACAGCATCTGATTTGAAACCTACCAAGCAAATAACTACTAAGTAACGAGTAATAAATTTGTTTGATTACGGTGTTAGACATTCTGTTACTGATTTTAGATTTGCCAGCAGGTGTAATTTGTGGCAAGTCCCGTTGGTTTTACTCATAAAAGAGGTTTCCAGTACATTTTACACCATCGCAGTTTTAAGGTGTTTGGTAACGGTCGAAAGTGAATAAACTCGTATTGGAGTTTGACCCATTATTAGCGGTTTTTGCTGTTTGTGGGCAAGGTGTGGATGAAATGTTAGCTGGAGAAGGTGCGGAGCGACGCGCCGCGTTCTGTGTTAGAGCTCGGGTTTCTTCCCCTCTGATTGGTTCGTGGCGGTGAGAGTGGATAATTCCAGACGTGTTGCTCTGGATGATGTGTCTCGAGGGCGTGAAGTCCTTCAATAGTTTTTATATGTGGGAGGTGGCTGGAGGGATGTTTGGCGGTAGAGGTCTCTGGTGTGTCGTTACCCGCGGAGAGTCTGCTTGTTCTCATTCCCAACCTCCATCGACCTCTCAAAGGATGTGGTACGCCGGTCGCTGCCAGCTGACCTGCCTATCGGCGCATCTTTCCAGAGTCGGGCTGACTAGAGTATCATAATTACTCTGATTGTAATAAAAACAAGTAGTAATGTTAAAAATATTTGTATAATTTGATATTTTGCACATCCATTTCAGCCTTGTAAGTTTTATAAATGAATTGAAATGTGCTTTCTAAAGCATCCAAAATTTTAAAATGCTTGAATTTTTATTAAAAATAAATTTTTATTAGTATATGATTTTTAAAACATTTAAATAATTAAATTCTAGCTTATTATTTTACAGTGTTACAAAATATATGCATTCTTCTTTAATATGCGACATAAACAACATTTTTCTGACAATTTTGTTAGTGTGTGTACCACTTTTTGATGATCTCTGCATTTCCCAGCCAGGTACCAGGAAGCCACTCACCTTCTGCCTGGAGTATTTATTTGTACAAACTGAGTTATTGTTTGGTAAAGATACCACACTTATGTAAGACAGCTACCATTATGGTATATGATCATTCATATACAAATGTATGGTAAATGTACCATACTTACCTACTACAGCTGCCAATATGGTGTGTGATCATTCCTATACACGTGTCTGTTAAAGTTACTATACGCTTGTACTACAGCTGCCAATGTGTTATGTTATCGTTCCCATACATGTGTCTAATAACATTAACATACTACACTGAAGAGCCCAAAAAAAACTGGTATAGGCGTGCGTATGCAAATAACATAGGTAGGGAACCAATCAGAGTAATGCGATGCGGTCGGAAACTAGATCGGTTACTGCTGCTACANATGCAAATAACATAGGTAGGGAACCAATCAGAGTAATGCGATGCGGTCGGAAACTAGATCGGTTACTGCTGCTACAATGGCAGGTTATCAAAATTTAAGTGAGGGACCCTACACGATATTAGGCAGGTGTATCAGTTTTTTTTTGGCTCTTCAGTGTAGTATATTACATCGGCTAATCTGGTTTGGAATTGTTACTATACAAGTATCTGGTAANTTTTTTTGGCTCTTCAGTGTAGTATATTACATCGGCTAATCTGGTTTGGAATTGTTACTATACAAGTATCTGGTAAATATGCTTAAGTTGTTTGGTATTATTTCTGAACATTTGGAGATGTTACCATACCTTTGTATGGTAATGTTTCCATTTGTGCGTAGGAAATTCTCCATACATGTATTGGAATGTTACAAGACTTATGTATGGTACATTTCCCATATGTTGTATCAGTTAAAAACTTCCAATACGTGTTAGGGAATCATACCAACAAATGTTTCTACAGTGTTCTTAATGGTACCGAGTGAGTCAGTCAAAATCTTTGGTCCCTTCTTTCGCTTTATTCCCCGAAATAGACTTTGATTCATTGCTAGNTACCGAGTGAGTCAGTCAAAATCTTTGGTCCCTTCTTTCGCTTTATTCCCCGAAATAGACTTTGATTCATTGCTAGGAAAACATTTTCGGGGTGGAGTAGTATTGTGATCTGCTGATATAAATAAAAATAAGATATTTTTTTAGAAGTTGCATTAATGAAATCACCATAACATTACGTAAGCCNTACCGAGTGAGTCAGTCAAAATCTTTGGTCCCTTCTTTCGCTTTATTCCCCGAAATAGACTTTGATTCATTGCTAGTAAAACATTTTCGGGGTGGAGTAGTATTGTGTTCTGCTGATATAAATAAAAATAAGATATTTTTTTAGAAGTTGCATTAATGAAATCACCATAACATTACGTAAGCCAGCGTTCTGTGTAACTTAAAGAATTGTAAATAAATTACTTGACGCAACTGTTTTATTTAACTTAAGTGTTTGATTGCCTTTCGTCGACATGTCGGAATTCCGCAGAAATGCTCATGGAACAATCGTCCCAATCGCGTTCTTCCTTGACATTTATCTTTCGTACACCTGGCATTTCCGTACTCCTTTACACCATGAAAGTAGGGAACACACTTTGCTGTTCGTAAAAATAATTCGTAAACGGACTGATTGGTTGACTACGAAATCGGCACATAGACGTTTGTTTGTTGTACATTCTGTCGTCATTTTATCTTCCTCTCACCCTACTTTTTTCTTCATGCGTCCCGCTACAGACAAATTAGTTTACGTGTGCCTGCACTGGTGTTTGTAGTAGCTAGAGATAAAGTAATAGCAATGCCAAAGAATATGTTTGCTCATCGAAATGTCACACTGCTCTAATGGCAAGATAGCATTGTTACATATTAAATCGATTTTCATTTAACTAATAACTCATTTTATTTTCAGCTGCACTACAATGCACTGGTTTCTATCTGTAAAACAAAAATATAAATCAATGTGTGTGTTCTTTTAATGGCATGTATGTTTGGCTTATAGGGCCTTTCCAAAACTTAAGTNCAATGCCAAAGAATATGTTTGCTCATCGAAATGTCACACTGCTCTAATGGCAAGATAGCATTGTTACATATTAAATTGATTTTCATTTAACTAATAACTCATTTTATTTTCAGCTGCATTACAATGCACTGGTTTCTATCTGTAAAAAAAAAAATATAAATCAATGTGTGTGTTCTTTTAATGGCATGTATGTTTGGCTTATAGGGCCTTTCCAAAACTTAAGTTNAAAAATATAAATCAATGTGTGTGTTCTTTTAATGGCATGTATGTTTGGCTTATAGGGCCTTTCCAAAACTTAAGTTAGAGTATAGGCCCACCCGACCCTACCAGTGTGCACGCCTTCGTGCCGTACACTGTAGCCGAAAGCAAACGTCTTTACACAAAAGTGACACTGACGTCTTATGCCCAGTTGCACCATTGAGGTTCAGCAATGATCTATGATCAAATACCGGTTTTATCCTGGTCCAGCACATTTGGCTGTTGCACCATTATTTTCTGCGTGCTGAACTATGACCAATTTGAACCCAGTCTTGAACCATGCATTTTGACGGTTCAGGAGGAGGATCTCGTGTCAAGTAAATACAAGTGGTGATTTTAAAATCTCAAAGTTATATTGAAAAACAAATTTGTTTTAAAAATGGCATAAACGTTTAAATATTTTGTATGTAAGCTTTGTTTGGCCCATATAAATACATTTTAAGTGTTTATAAAGTAAATAGAAAATAACAAAATTGTATGTGAAAATAAAAAGCACTGTTAAATATATTTATGTACTATAAATAAACGTAGTGATATTTAAGTCGTTTAAAAATGGATTCGGTTGTTTTTTACTGTTTAAAGTGTAAATTGAGGCATTTTTCAAAGGCTTAAGATACAATGTATTAATTTCATTAAAGATGGTATTGTTTTGTAAAGAGAGAACGAAATTCTTGCTATCTTTCATTTTGATGATCACGCTGGATTTTAGTTTTAACCAGGGGGTGGGAGGTACCACCCCCCTGTTAAAGGGTAGGATGCGCAATTGGGCATTTCCTCTCCCGTGTTGCCAGTCGACAACTGAAACAGAAAGGGGAAGAGAAAAGTAGGAGTTAGGAGGTAGTGGAGACTCCCTAGGTGGACAGTCTGCCTTTGGGGTTGTCTTCATTTTCGCGAATCATCAAACGATACGAATAATAATTCATTGCGCTGACTTTTTGTTTGTTTCCCCACCATTGACTAGATCTACCATTTNAAACGAAGCATGACTCCCTTGTGTTGCGCGAGAACTTGAGGTTTGTTCACCTGGAAGTGTTTCTTCTTCAGCACCTAGGTGGCGTATCTCTTGAAGGCTCGAGGAAAAGTCCCAGTGTCTTGAAGTGTTATGCAATGTGACACCATAGTTGCCCTCCACCGAGCCAGAAGCTGTACGTTGTATGTACACGGCATTAGACTGAGGGCACATAGTGCTTCGCAGGGCGTTGCATTAGTGAAACAGTGTATATGTATTGTACTGGGATGTACTGAAGAGCGGTGGTGTTAGTGCGCGCAGGCGTTACAGGTGTTCAATGTGGAGTGTGTGGCGTTAAATTACTACGGCGGCCTGTGCATCAATAGCGATTTAGGCCGCTTGTATCTCTGGGTTTTGTCGGGGTCGTAGTCTCCTAGGGCCCTAATCAGAAGATTGTTTGATTCAAGGACTGTGGCATAGAACTTCTCTGCCATATCCTGAATTAATTCAATCAGCTTTGACTGTTGAATCTCTGCATGTAATTCGTGGGTGGGGATATACCTAGGCACATGGGCAGCTATTTTGAGGCATTTATCTGCACTCGCTGTAGTTGCTCCATGTACGTCTTGGCGCAGTATACCCAGGTTGGCGCTGCGTATAATAGTACTAGCTTGCCCGGCCACGCGTTGCTGTGGCATAAACTATTTTGTTTCTATTCATTTCTGTGAAATTAATTGAAAGAAGTATATGTATTTTCATAATCTTTATTATTGAAGTACTTGTTTGTGTACAATGTTAATAGTTTTACCATCTTCCGCACGTATGAATAAGTTGGATGGTTTTCCTACTCTAAAACACGACACATACAATTGGCCGTGCGAAAAACATTCTGTTTCTAAATTTATCCCAATCATTTGCAATGAGTGCCCTTGAGCTTTATTTATTGTCATTGCAAATGCCAATCTGACTGAATACTGTGTTCTTTTAAAGTATGGAATAATTGGAATTCTGGGAAGAAGCACATCTTCTCTTTTGAAAGCACCTTTCAAGACGGTAGCTTCTATAGTATTGCCCATTATTTTTTTATTGCAAGGCGTGCGCCGTTGCAAAGTTTTGGTGGATTGATGTTACGAAGTAAAAGTACTGGCACTCCTATTTTCAATTTTAATATATGTGGAGGCAATCCTGGAACGTCAAACGAATTTAGAAATTCTGGTGGATAATTTACCGCTTCATTTTCGTGCAAGTTAGATCCACAGATTTGTATTTGACATGTTCGCTTGGGATTTTCTCAAGGATGCTGTCGTTTATTTCGTAAACATCTTTATTTTTTGCTGCAAGTATTGCTCACTCTGTTATCCAATTGTGATCCACATAGTTCATTGCGATGCTTGGAAATATGTGATCTATCAGTTCACCTTTAGAGGTAACTACAGTACAGAAATTTTGTGGAAATGTAATTTGTCGTGTGATGTTATCTGCATTTCCAATTTCCAACAGTTGGCTTGAAAATATTCCTGAAGATGGATCGTTGTGCAATTGGACGCCCATATTTGTAGTTAGTTTGAATTATTTAACATATTGCCATAAAGGTGAAAATTTAAGGCACGCATATATTTCATCTGCCGGTATAGAGCGGGGAATCACAGGCAATGTTTGTCTGAAGTCTTCTGCAATCAACACTAATGCATTCCCAAATGAGCGAATACTTCCCCGCAAGTCTTGCAATGTTCTGTCGAGAGCCTCCAGAGATTTTTTGTGGGCCATTGTGCATTCATCCCATACTATGATCTTGCAATTTTGCAACACTTTTCCCATTCCAGATGTTTCGGAAATGTTAAATGTGGGATTTTCAGTTGCATGCAAGTTTAATGGCAGATTTAAAGCTGAATTCGCCGTTCTGCCTCCAAGTAGGAGTGTAGAAGCAATTCCGGAGGACGCTAGTTCTAACACAATTTCATTCTGCGATCGAACCGTCGCTAAAATGAGCGTAATGAGAAATGTTTTCACAGTACCTCCTGGTGCATCTTAGAAGAAGAGTCCTCCTCTTCGATTGTTCGCTGCATTCATTATTTGATCGTATATGTTTTTTTGTTCGTTTGTGAGTGTAGGAACGTTCGATCGTACGTATGACAGTAGATCGGCTGTGTTATAGCTCTGGTCATGAAGCAATTCCCTTTCCAAAGTAACAGAAGCAGAAAGATTGGGTGATGACATTCCCAATTCTAAGCAGAGGTCCTCAATCAGAATTAATGCTTGATTGTAAATATCTGGCGTGAAATCCAGGTTCGGATCCATGTTGATTTTTCTAAATCGTTGCAATAAGTCTTCAGCTATATGCGATTTGTACTTTTCCCATAGTTCTGATGGTGATGAAGGTGAGCAAGTAGTTAGTATGATTGCCAATAGCAGACATATTTGATGAGGATTCGATGTTGCGTACGCATCAGCTAGGCAATCTTTCCAGTGTTCATCGTCTTCCAGTAATCGAAGTGCTTGGCATGCGACAGGGTACGTGTAATGAGTAATTCCTCCGACAATTCTTAAATGCTGGAATGAAGTCGGTCCGCGAACATTAACCAATAGAAGACGAAGATAAAAGTATTCAGCTTGATTGGGATTCACAGTGTAAATTCTCCGTAATGTATTTTCTTCGAAGATACCATTGTGACCGCTAACTCGTTTCCCTAGCTTTATTCTTTCAGACAATTTTTTTGGTTGCATTCCACGTGTAATACGTAAGAACTTCTGCATATAACAGATTTTTCGCAAAGTCATCATTTTGGCATAAGGAAAAAAATGCTGTGAAGGTCGTTGCTGGTGGGTTGATTGCTCTATCTCGTATGTTAGCCTCTGTGAAATATACTCTTTGACCATTTTCTAAGTGAACAGCTAAATTAAGTACTGCTGGATTTCGTTCGTGTATTGGAAAATATAGAATTCTCCATACTGCTTCGTTGCTACTTATATATCCACCAATTTGGTACTGAGTAATTTCATCTCTTGCGGTATTTTTTTTCGACACCCCGAATACTGCCATGTCACTACCTTTATTTACGTATTTGCAGAAATATTTTATTGAATTTACAGAGTTGCAGTATTCGACATTGATGTGTGCTTGGTATGTTTTTGATAGCAGTGGGCAATACGGAACGACCCAGCGGTTGTCCATTTCAATCTCGTTACCTCTCACAATGATGGTGGTTGTTCTCCCACTATTTTCTGGAGATCTTCTTTTGTAGAGTGGGTAGCCGCCATTGCCTGTAATCATTGCCTGTAACGGTGTTTGCTACTAAAGCCCGAGGATATCTTTTTGAACACTTACCATCTACCATGCACCATGACATAGGATTGATAGCACCACAAGGTTCGTGAATCATGTTTTTAGTCACGACTTCGTCCAATCCTCGGTCAGTGTTGGCGTCGGGTATTTCAGCTGATATCACCTCGTCAATTTCGCTGGAATTGATTTTGGTATGTAGCCAGATTAGGATGTGGGCGTGCGGTAGGTAATCCTCTTTTCTGCCACTAAACGGAGTACATCCAGCAACGTACTTGGCCGAAAACTTCACATTTAGTCATGAAATCCATCAATGATTTCAATTTTTGTCGAAATACACGTGCTGTGACATCATGTCTATGTATTGGCGTTTGTCCAGGAAGCAAGTTGTTTTTTATTTCTTCCCATGCTGGATTACACGTGAATGTAATAAATAAGTCTGGCCGTCCATAGTTGCGAACGTGCGCAATGGCATCTTGCGCGTATTCGTGCATGTGCCTTGGGCTACTTGTGTATGTTGCCGGTAATATTGTGAGACGTCCAACGTTAGTCGTATTGCCATCATTAACCACTGCATCACGCAAATGAATATATTCTTCGAATAAACAGAAGACGTTCTGATTAAATTTTCGCGTACATGTCAACAACGAATTGATGAAACAATTGCCTTCATTGCAATATGTGGTTGTCTTCATTTTCGCGAATCATCAAACGATACGAATAATAATTCATTGCGCTGACTTTTTNGGTTGTCTTCATTTTCGCGAATCATCAAACGATACGAATAATAATTCATTGCGCTGACTTTTTGTTTGTTTCCCCACCATTGACTAGATCTACCATTTTAATGTTGAAGTGATATCCATTGTGACTATCCCAGAAAATAAGTGGATATTGTAGAGGACCATAGCAACGATGAGTGTCGGATACTCGCTGCAACTGTTCATTTCTTCGATGAAGAACAATATCTCTTGTTGAAACAATAAGAATAGCCACTTCAAGTGATGGTGCATTGAATCTTTGCTCATGTTGACCGGCGGGCGTTTTGTCATGTCGAATAACAATTTTATGACTATCAGACGGCATTCGGTATAGTGCTGTTTTGAACAATTTAAAGTTATTTTTGCTATGAAGCATTTCTTGCAATTGAGAAACAATGGACCTTTTTATGCCGGGGGCAATTGCGCAGCGTGTATTCAATTCATCGTTCTTGTCACCAATGAAGTGTACTTGCAAGTACTTATTAACGCCGTCTGGAAATGGGAGCAAAGAACCGGCTGTATGATATATTTGGCCTTGCACTTTGAACGTAGGCATGAAATTGTCTGTAATTACGTTCGCTCCAAAAGACGTCATTTGAAAGTATGAGTTATATTTTCTGATGTTTGCAAGGATATTCTTTGAATCGGTAGAATATCCGGCAAGCAAGCCTTTCAATGGCTCTGTTGGTTCGGCAAGTTTAGGCAGTTGAACTTTCCCGCCGGCGCAACACATGCCTTTAGTTTCAGCATGGAATTTCAATGCTTTGCAATGAGGACATACTTCATNACTTTCCCGCCGGCGCAACACATGCCTTTAGTTTCAGCATGGAATTTCAATGCTTTGCAATGAGGACATACTTCATACATAGCGCCGATGACATCAAATTTAGTACTGTAATCTTCATTCAGGTCGTACCGGAAAGCTAGGCGACTATAATAACGGACTTCCCTTGATTATGTATATTGGCGTCGTTCAGCTCTACTGATTGTTTCTTGATATCTTAATTCTTGACGACGTTCATCTGAAGCAGCGGCACGNACTTTCCCGCCGGCGCAACACATGCCTTTAGTTTCAGCATGGAATTTCAATGCTTTGCAATGAGGACATACTTCATCCATAGCGCCGATGACATCAAATTTAGTACTGTAATCTTCATTCAGGTCGTACCGGAAAGCTAGGCGACTATAATAACGGACTTCCCTTGATTATGTATATTGGCGTCGTTCAGCACTACTGATTGTTTCTTGATATCTTAATTCTTGACGACGTTCATCTGAAGCAGCGGCACGCGCTCGCCTTGCTCGCAAACGCTGATCAGAGATTCTGGCTTCATGTGGCTCCAGCTATTCCTGCGCACGTCTCTCAGCCATTCTGAGCCGATCTCGTTCGTTTGCTTCCAAACGCTGCTCCTCAGTTTGGCTCGCAACTTCACGTCGTCGTGCTGCAGCTCGGCGATTGCTACGTCCGATGTTTGGTATTGCGCGTGGCATTCTGAAAACAATCGAAAAAAAACATTGGGAACAACGAACTGAAATGTTCAAACAGACAGCTGTCAAGAAAGGTGCTTCCTGACGCGACAGCATGGTAAAAATGAGCTTTTTGCAGGTAATAGAGATAAAAAAGAAAGGTGTACAACACTCGTGGGAACGAAAGGAAGTTTTATAAAAAAACAAATGAAAATTGGTTGATTTTTTTCGGGAGTTATACGCGTCCGAACAAACGGGCGCGCGCGTGCACACACACACACACACATGTATATATATATAAGATAGTAGTATAGAGCTGATAAGGGATTTATATATTATAATCCCATTATATGCTGCGTGAGGCCCCCCTCTGGTGTTAAACACTGTGTAGAGGGCCGCGAGGTGGGTTAGGGCTTGCTGGCGCTTGACAGTTTCCATAATGTGTCTTCAAGTCTGTTGAGTATAACTTTCTTAAACATTTTTGAGAGTACACTCTGCAGCCTGATAAGCCTGTCATTCTGGGGCTGTTTTATCTTTTCCAGGCTTTGGCAAGACGATAACATTTGCTAGTTTCCACGGAGTAGGGAAGTGCGCGAGTTTGAAGCTGCTGTTCAACAGTTCAGCCAGGACCTCAAGTGTTACTGTTTGGTACTTGGCGAAGTGTTAAGGCTTGTATTTCATCAAAGC
Source organism: Clitarchus hookeri (assembly GCA_002778355.1). Classification (NCBI taxonomy): domain Eukaryota; kingdom Metazoa; phylum Arthropoda; class Insecta; order Phasmatodea; family Phasmatidae; genus Clitarchus; species Clitarchus hookeri. Next base: position 471,794 of record NQII01000928.1, on the reverse strand, counting down.
CAGGGGCCTTGTGGGGCTCCATGCGGCGAATAATGCGTTTTATTTCACCCGCATACGTATATTCCTGTTCCGCTTCTGTAAGTTGCTGCAGGCGGAAGGGTAGTTCGCGATAAATAAGTGCTGTGTGCTGGGGATCATTAGGAACATAATTAGGCTGAAAGATTTGTTCTAAATATTAAACAAGCGCTTCAGTCTTCTGCTGCCAGGCAAGGACGACGCCATTTTGTGTTTGTACGGGAGGAACAGTATCTCGTTTATTTATAAAAGCCTTGGTAGTTTGCCAAAGGTTATTGTCTGCAATTTTAAGTAGACACTTTTTTGTCTCAGAGGTCTGCTGTCCAAATGTGTATTTCAGTGTCTATTTGCTCTTGTATTTCATTAACAAGAGTTTTGGTGTGCGGATTTCGGGTGCGCAAGTAACGCCTGCAAAGTCTGTTTTTTTTTTTTTTTATTAAATCTCTTAAATAAACAGGAATTGTGGTTTAATTTGTTTTGTGGGGACAAAGTTGGCGTATACACTCGGTAATTGTGTTTACATCAGTATCTATTTTTTCGGATGTGTCTAGAGGGAAGGGCAATGCCAGCTCTTCCTCCAAATACCCCTGGAATCCATGCCAATTCGCGTGTTTAAAATCTCTAGAAGTGCCTTTCTGAGTTGTGTCAGTATCTAGTGGCACGAACTCAGCATGAACTGTGTAATGGCCTGAGGATGTTTCATGTATAACATGCAACCTAAAGGGCGTGCGCAGGCCTTTAGTTGACACTATCCAGAATATCTGGTTAGTATGTGGGATTTGGGGGTTCGACAGTCTGCTCGAGAGACATAATTGTAACGTTCCTGGTGGCTGAACATCATATTACCATTTGCTGTGCGTCACCTACAATTTAGGGCGGCGTGCTTCAAATTCAAATCGCCTGCAGCAATGAATGTGGGCACGATGTTGGTAAGTTCGGTCAGGTCGGCATCTGTTAAAATGCGGTCTGGCGTACAGCTTAGAAGGCTGTGTGTTTTGTGCCTAGCTTTAGTTGAGCCCCCTACTGCTTCGACAGTAACGAGCTGAGGTAGCTTGGCGAAGTAGCACTTGATATAGTTGTGTACTAACACAAGTACTCCGCCTCCTTGACTGTTTTCCCGATCTGCGCGGAAAATAGTGTATCCTGGGACTGAAAACTTGTCCCGGGGTTTTAAATGGGTCTCATTAATAGCTGCGAGGGATATTTGGTGCCTGCCTAAATCAATTAGCTCGTGTTGTTTGTCGCAAATGCCTCAAGCATTCCAATATAAAAATTTGTTGATTTTTTGGTGTACCGCTCGTGTATGTTAAACGCCTTTTTGTGTAGCTTTGTTGGCCACTGTAAGTGTTGTCGCGTGCCGGTTTAGGGATTATAGCACGATATTGGCTCACATCAATCACCCCCTCACACCACCCCCGCCTCGCACACTTTGCGGGCGCCTTCGAGGCGGCACGTGGAACCTGGCAGGTGGAAAATTCCGGTACATGTGGAGCTGAAGCGTAGGCCTTCACCCCCTTCACCCCAGACACCTCTCGCCCACCGCGAGATCTGTGGAGTGCAGGGCTTTTTCGAGTTATCAGCTAATTATCACGTGTAGTTCGCCTGAACGCAGAAAATACGCACCACGGAAGAAATACTGATGAACTGTATTGGTGCCTCCCCTCCTTCTCACCCCTACAAGGCGCCACGTGCCGACAATTAAGCGAGGACATGTGTGGCGGAAGGCTTTGTTCGGAGCTATTCCACTTCACCCCTCCCCTCCTTCCCACCCCTACAAGGCGCCACGTGCCGACAATTAAGACTGGGGGGCTTGCAAGCATAAAAACCCCGTTTCGAGAGTAGAGGGGGGACAGTTGATCATCACCGAGCCAAGGGAAGAGTTGCGGGAAGAAATCGCGAGAAGACGTGAGTACGAGTCCGAACAGCAGCCCAGGGAGAATCAGCACCGGCGGGCCGGCTTCCACGGCCTACCACTTCGCTGGAACTCATTCCCAGATGACAGCCTACCCACACTCACCGCTGAGTTAAGTATAGAATTCGTCGTCCAAAGAAGCCCCACTCAACCACGAATTCGCCCCGTGAATACGAGTAAACAAATTATGACAGTACCGCACCTCGAAAGTTTTGATGTTGTGTATTTGTGAATATATACGAGACAATATATTCGTACTTCAAAATACAACAGTGATAGTCTACCTCATTATAATACCCGCAACCTCCAAGCACTTTTTAGTCGGTGCCTGGAGGACATTAACTCTGATCAGATAAGCCACCATGTCCTCGACAGTGGCGGTACCTGCTTCGGGTTAGTGTGAAACCAACAGTAGCTTCTGCCTTGGTGGGGAAATATGTGCTCTGATCTGCCTAGCTTACAAAGAGTTGGAGTAGTGGTTCAAATAGTGCCGCTAGTAGTGGGTTGTCGCGCCAGTTCTAATTTTTATAATGGAACTCATTCTCGACAGTGTCTGCTGTTTGTTGGGGGCTGGAGTGGTCGCAGTCTTTTGTGCTGGCTTCTGCTGCTCTACTGGAGCTTACACTTCCATTGGACAGTTTTGTTCAGCGGTGTTAATAGGTGCTGCCTTCTGATTGGTTGGCGCGACTGGCCATCAGTGGCTGACTGCTGAGGTGGGGCGGGCGCGCTCACTCTCGGCGGAGCTGGCTACGGGGTTTTACGGCCCTCCTTAGCAGATTTTTCATTTTTTTTTTTCCCATTATTTGAAAGGAGATTGGGTCTGGGCTTGTAATTCCTGGGGTGGGGATTATTTGCCAGGACTGAGGGGCGGACTGTCCTGAAGATGCCCTTGAGGCACCAGCAGCTGCATTCGCCTTTAGTGAATCAGTAGACTGTTGCTGTCTCTTTTTTCTTTCGTCGATGGGAAGGCGGCGTCATTTTTAAATTGGCTACAGCCACGGTAGTTAGCTGCGTGATGGCCGTCACACAGCACGCATTTCTTCTTCTGCTGGTCAGTTTGTTGACAAGCAGCTGTGAGGTGGTCGCTTCCACAGAATGCTCAGCCAGCATTCTTGTGGTTGGAGCTACGGCAGCGCGTACATTGGGGAGGGCCGTCAGGTTGATGGTAGCGTCCTACCCGCACCACAAAGCCTCACACCCGAGTGAGCGAGAAAATCGCTTGGCTTTGTTCGCTGGATGGCAAGTCGACTCGTGCCATGCCGAGTCGCATCCTGTTCCGGGCGTACATCGGGTGAACTGCGATGGATTAAATCCCTGGGCAACTAATTCTTCGTGGATCATTTCCAGATCCATGTCTCGGGGTACTGGTTTTATTACAACCTTGAATGGGACTTCGCTCCTGGGCAGCAGCACTCTGTATCCCAGGCCAGACTCGCGAATCACCTGCAGTGCCAGGTGATAGTCTTCTAAAGTGGTCGCCTGATACTTCACGCCCTCGGGTGCCACATGGTTGCGCATTTCTTTTTTAACTACAGCTCGCAGACAGCACGTGATACGGTGCACTTTTGTTATGAATCACTGTGATTGGCCCGATATCAGGCTTTTTGGGTCGCTGTTCAGGGTTTGGAGCGCTGCTGGTCGCAGCCTGGTCATAGGAGTTTACCTCCTCGTGCTTCCTTTTCTTCACCTGCTTCGTGGAGGGTTGATTTGGGGGGGGGCCCCTTGGCTTGCACTGTCGTGCTTGACATTGTTGTCGACGCAGGTGTGAGAGTCCCTAGGCTTATCCTCTTCTGTTCTTCCAGCCTACAACCTGAAATGATGACTACCCCACCACACTGGTATATACCCATACACGGTAGCGAGACTAGGCAAGGCCAGCGGCTTGGTAGCTTGCTCACTAAGTTCCCTAGATTCCAGAAATAATTAATACTCCCGGATCACACATATCTGTATACCACCTGTATCGCTAGCGCGTAAAAACGCGCTTTCTCTTTGCGAAGTCGTCAAATGTGGGCGAGGTCGCCGCTCTCTCGCTTCCTTCTTCTGAGGGTAGCCGCAGAACGCCTGCACTCTGTGATTCATCGAGGAAGTTTCTCTCTAGTACTTGTCGCGAACTGGTCTGGCCACCTCTAAGCCTTTCAGCTGGACCCCCCCCCCCAAACCGCTTATAATATACACGCATGCAAGCCCTATAACGTCATATTGATATTGAACCAATCACATTACACCACTAATACAGACATTGTTCGAACATCGACCAGCCATCGATATTTGCCACGCGATTGCAGTTGACCAATCGCATGCAGGCATTGACACATCACATGTAGGCGGGCAAGCTGTAGTTACTTATAATTTTTTATGTGCGAACCACACAAACATAAGAGTCCATCAGATCATGCGGACCCTGCGGAAGACGCTCCATCCAAGAAGTTGACTCGCAAGCACGAGATGACGGCGAGGAAGCCAACCCGGAACACACGTGACCGATGTGTATGGACCTCAATGAAGCTTCGTTTGCATTTATCGAAAGGTTTTTGAAAAAAATAATTTTCAGTGTGCATGGGAACTTAATTTTTTATAACAAAAAATCCTGTAAAAAAATGTATTGCAATATTTAGGGATTTAGTTGGCAAAATTCTTTCACCATGAAGCAGATTGCCATCTCGTACAGCGACGACGACGGGAAACCAAGGTTTTCACTTATTTACCTCTGAGTCCATGGAAGGACCTTGACCGCACCACTCAGCATGCGTTCCAGACACATGGATTAAGGAGGGATGCCGATCAAATTCCGTACGAGGAAATTTCTACCCCTGTTGGACTGTGTCATAATTCCCGATTACCATGTGTGTGTGCGCTTGGAAGTCGATTTTGTACATTATGTGCAGGACAGAAATTATCGATGCCCGGAATCATTGTGATTTGCCTTCTGATTTAGTTAACCAAGCAAGTCGGCATCAATCATTCGCCACCTTTCAACCTCTACGAGATGTATAGGGAGACACTTCACTAGTGTGATATAATTAGAGATATCGCAGCCAGTGCATTACCGAGGCCATTAGATTTTGGAGTTTTTTTAATCCCTTTATAATATTAAAAAATTAATTCTGTGCACAATTTTTGTTTCTAAATAAATGTTGGCTCTAACACATCCTTTAATTTTTTTTTCATATATAACAATTACATGTGTAATTTTGTTATTAATTTTGGTGAAAACATTTACTTTATAATGTTGTAAAACAAATAAATAAGAAAAAAAAGTTCATTCCACACACACTCATGTGTCAAACCGACATGCACACACACACACACACACACACACACTCACTCGTCATTTTGACCTTGACCATTCAGCTATATTGGATAACATCGCTGCCATCTTGTCCGCCATATTGTTTTCGCCATCAATGATCTTTTCCGCCATTTTGTTTCAACTTGTCTTTTGTTTACATCGGCTGTTACTGGGGGCGCATCACTCGCCCGACCACCATATTTGTTTATGCAGTTGGTAACAAGTGTGTGTTGGTGTGTGTTTCAAGATTTGGACTCTAGGTGCGCACAAACACCATATTGGTTCTGGTGTTGGCAGCTAGGAACGCTGCTAGTATAAGGTCGATGTTCCCATTTACTGTATGCAGGAACTTCGCCCCTGTAGAAACGGTTTTCAATTGTTAGAACTTAAAAAATCCTTTGGAGGTGGCCGGTTTCGAACAAGTAGGAACTTGTTTAAAATGTCGTATATGCAATAGGCCATCGTATTTTTAATACTAATAAGCATAAGTACATTTTGTTGTGTATGCTGTAAGCAGCCATATTATTTACTGGAGTAATTTGTTTTCGTCTGTTGTAGTCCGCCATTTTTGTTTTACTTAGAATTTTTTTTTTTCCAGAGTTGGTCGGCCGACACACAACTAACCCTTGTGTTTTTTTCCTTTGTTACACACTTTAAAGGTTGAGGGGCTATCAATCATCGCAGATTCGGTAGAATATAATAATGCTTATTTGTATATTTAATTTTATTTGGTAATATCGTAAAAAAATCTATAGAAATAATTGTATTGTGTGACATGTCTATGGACTCCTATTTTTAAGAAGAATTCTAATTTGAAATAACCAGTGATTACGTGCATATATCCGACGCCATATTAGAGTGAATAGTAATACCTATGCATTAAGGTTTTTATATGTAACAAAACTATTTTTTCAAAATAAAATACATATTTTTCCTACTAGTCATCAGTCACACATGTATTCTTAAAAACAATGTCATTCCAAAGAATCACCTTTTTTTACAGTTTTGCATATTCATAATATTTAAAAATCATTGTAGCCATCCTCTGTCTTCTACGTAGCGTATATTTCCAAGAAACATTTGAATACTAGCGGTATTAATAAGGCATAACTCGTGATGCCTTAATATTTGTGGCCGTATTATTTTTATTGGGGTTAACTTTTTTTCCCCCTTTCTTTCTTACAAAGGAAGCACACGAACAGTTGCCGGACAATGTTTTAAAGTTTTCTGAGAACCAGGGCTAAGAACGGTATGTGTTATTTTGTGTTAATTGCACGTGATGTCACGTACAGGAAAAATAATTTTAAAAAGTGCACTGTATTTTAATGAGATGGCATATTTTAAATGTAACTGCCGTTTACAATGCAACCAAAACTGTTTCGATATTAGTATGAATATCCTTTGCTTGTGTTGTGTCACGTACGGGACACTTAAAGAAGATAGTTTTTCAGTGAACAATTTCAGATGCATAATATTTTTCGAAATGTCTAGAAATACAAACCTGTACTGCCTATGCACCTTATTTTAACGCAATGTGAGGAATCTAATTAATGTAATATTTACATACATATATTAGCTGAAAAAACACTAAAAACTACAATCTGTTGATCAGATGATAGTGGCCATGTTGAAAACTATATACAAACTGTAAAAGTACATAGTCTAGGAAACCTATTTACTTTATGTGTATAGAGCTCCAAGAAACAAATTTTAACATTTATAAAATTAAATTACACAATATATTTGTCAAATTTCCATGGTTTCCAGGAATGGCGTGTTGTTTGCAGCATGAAGAAGGTTATCTTCACTCAAGAATGAAGTATGCAGAATCATTGCGGCGTCAGCCTCTTCGTGATGACAGGCGGCTCTGACACTTTGTCATCGCTTCACTTGTTACAGGGCTCAGAGAAAGTCACTAAAAGTTACTAATTTTTACACAAAACTGTAGAGGCGCAGCTAACAGAAGTTAACGTACTGTACATAACGTACTTTGGAATACTCTGTCATCAAAAGACAGCATTGTCAAAAATTCAGAATTCTGTTCTTTCAAGTTTTGCTGCGTGGTTGGAATAACTGTACAGGATGAGTATAAAAGAATACCCCAACTTTGAAGGTCTATAATATCAAAACCAAACAACCTACTACCTTGATTGACCAATCAAATGAACCGCGGAACAGTGAAGTTTGTTTACCATATCTACATAAATGTTCAATATGACCACCATGAGCGGCCCGAACGACATCTACGCTATAATCAAACTCATTCCACGCTCTTGTCAGCATATCTGGTGTTACGGTTTGGATGGTGTTCGTAACTCTCGGTTTGTGGTGGAGGGGGTGTAGCGAGCTCGCATTCGACACGTCGATGTGAAGAGGACAGTCTGATGTTTCCTTTATGTGCCGAGAGATGACACTGGGAGCCACTAAGAGCGTGTCTTGTGTGTTAGTCCGTGTCATGATGGCGACGAAACAACAGAAGGCGTTTTGTTTTATTCAGTTTGCTAAATGTGAATCGGTTACAACTGTTGAACGTTAATTCCGTTGCAAAAACGGACTTCGTCCTCCAGACAGGTGGAGTATCGTACGTTGGTTTCGTAAGTTCTGTGACACAGGGTGGCTTTGCAAAGGCAAAAGTTCCGGGCGGCCGCGTGTGTCCAAAGAGAATGTGCAACGGATTCAACAAGCGTTCGTTCGCAGTCCGAGAAAATAAACTCGACAAGCTAGGCGGGAAATGCAAATCCCTCAATCGACGGTATGGACAGTGTTGCGAAAGCGATTGCTGTGTACAAACTATACAGGTTACAGCTTGTACAGGCTCTTACCGAAAGGGATAAAGAACTGAGACGTGATTTCAGCGCGTTCGTTCTTGCCCAGGACGAGGTAGACAATGCCTTCATGTCTAAGCTAGTTGACTGTTTCCTCAGTTAGAAGAGGCGGCGCACATACGAGTAATCGTATAAAAAAACCGGTCATAAGTGGAAATCATAAAGATCGTCAAAACTCCTCTACAGAAGGGAATTTTTTTTAGAGCTAAGTGGTTGGCCCACTAGACAACAGCCGTAAAATGTTCCCGCGCTCCTCTCATGTGCGTCACTGACGGTCTGAACGCGTCTTTACATGAACTGTGTGTTATTAGCTCTCGGCGTTTCACTTAATTGCCCGCATTNTCACTGACGGTCTGAACGCGTCTTTACATGAACTGTGTGTTATTAGCTCTCGGCGTTTCACTTAATTGCCCGCATTTCTGCAGTGAATGTTATTAGTTTTTGGTGTTGTTTGGAACAAATTTTTTTTGGAAATGGAAGAAGAGGGTATGTACCTTATTTTTTATCATTATTTAATTAGTTAGCTATAAAAATAAAAACAGATGCAGCCCTAAGAATGTAATGCCTAACAAAGTCGTAGATTTTACTTAATAAAAATATTAAATAGTGTTTTTGTTTGTGTGTCGGAGGTAGTCGGGCAATGGTTGTTACAGATATGTGAAGCTAACATTATCCACAAAATAATTCTATTAAAATCAGGTCCGCATTCTTCGGCTTTTTTGAATACCATTACACTAAAGACATTGAGTAAATAAATCAATATTTTTTAAATCTTAACATTCCTTCGCNGGCTTTTTTGAATACCATTACACTAAAGACATTGAGTAAATAAATCAATATTTTTTAAATCTTAACATTCCTTCGCCTTTCTTTAAGATTCTTCATAGGTGGTCATGGAATTGACAAAAAAGAATTATATGACATGGAGGCGACAATGTCAAAGGTCAAAAATCGACGAAAAGATGGCGTTTTTGGACTAATACCCTANAATTATATGACATGGAGGCGACAATGTCAAAGGTCAAAAATCGACGAAAAGATGGCGTTTTTGGACTAATACCCTAAAAAAATTACCAAGGGCCAAGATAATGAAAAAAAAAGTTTTTAAGTCCTGCCTTAAAGAATTTTAGAAGTGATTTTAAGAAGAAATGGATTGCTGCTAAATACAAAGAAGATAGTTTTTTGTAAAAAAAAAAAAAAGAATGACTCGCATGTCCTACAAAATTGCCTACTTGGGCTAAGCAAGAACGAGGTAGACCATCAAAGGTATTTGATGAATTGACTGAACGTAGTAAGCGTCGTGAGACAAAGGAATTGTGGGTGCAGGTATCTACCGAACAGTTAACCTATGCTGCTAAGGTGAGGCAACGTATGTCTGGTAATGCATACGTGTCAAAAATAATAAAAGAAGTTACAATCTCACCAACAAGAGAACATTTCAATAAAGACGTCATCGAGCGACGTGTTTTAAGTTCAGACCCATTCTTGAGTTGTAACAAGCCAAGGCAACATAAAGAAAGTAGGTCTTTCTCGGAGAGGCCATGGACATGCTGATCTCAAGTGCTCCGGCTGTGCGCGATGATGATAACGATATGGAGAACGAAGAGGAGTAGTATTTTGATTTAATATATATAATTTTCACCAGATCCTGCATTTTTACTGTGTTATCTTTNAGAACGAAGAGGAGTAGTATTTTGATTTAATATATATAATTTTCACCAGATCCTGCATTTTTACTGTGTTATCTTTAAAAAAAACCCCCATAAAATATTTTTGTCATGTTTTTTGATGCAAATACTCCTATGTGCGGCGGGGGACTTCNTTTTAAAAAAAACCCCCATAAAATATTTTTGTCATGTTTTTTGATGCAAATACTCCTATGTGCGGCGGGGGACTTCATTTTCCAGTAGGATGGTGCGCCACCCCATGGGCACCTAGCTGTTCGCGGATACCTGAACGAGACGTTGCCGCAAGNCATGGGCACCTAGCTGTTCGCGGATACCTGAACGAGACGTTGCCGCAAGGCTGGATTGGTCGAGGAGCAGCTGGTGACCAGGCTCTTCATCACTGGCCCCCAAGAAGCCCGGATCTTAGCCCGTTCGATTTTTTCTATGGGGGTACATAAAGGATCAAGTGTTAAGTCCACCATTGCCGGCTAACATTGACGACCTCAAAACGAGAATCACGGACGCCATCCAAACCGTAACACCGGACATGCTGACAAGAGTGTGGAACGAGTTTGATTATCGCGTAGATGTCGTTCGGGCCGCTCGTGGTGGTCACATTGAACATTTATGTAGATATGGTAAACAAACTTCACAGTTCCACGGTTCATTTGATTGGTCAACCAAGATTGTAGGTTGTTTGGTTTTGATATTATAGACCTTCAAAGTTCGGGTATTCTTTTATACTCATTCTGTATTATAATGACTTGATCTCTCTCTCACTCTGAACATTATTTGTGAGCATCCTTCTCACATTTTTTTTTTCAAATGCCCTGCAATCACAGAAATTACGCATTCATCTGAAAATCAGGTTGCGTCGATTTTCCTGGACTAGTCTCGCACACCTTAGGAAAAAGCGGTAGTTTTAAGATTGATAGTTCCTTCGTATACTTTGGATGACACGTATGTCTAAATTTAGAATGACTCGCGAAAACTGTTGAAACAATTTAAGGGGAACGGTGCACTGTGTATTATACTTACGAACTTTTCACTACAAGTTTTTGGAGCGTGTATCAAAACTTCCCTCTAGTATAATAGAAAATAAGTCACTAAGTTTGTTACTTTTTTTATGATCTGTAGTTACTTAATCAACTGTTTATTTTTAATTTAAATTTTTCTCTGACCCCTGTAATGTTATATTTATGGACTTACCTTCGGCGGACAAGAATAATTATTTTCCTTTAAGTGTACCTCGTAGTAAGGGCGACTGCCAGGCTTCTCGTAGGAAAGCAGTAATAATTAATTTTTTGCCTTCAGAAGAAACGTAATTGCTCCGCCACCTCACCTGGAAGTCCCATTTTATGTCACTGAAGAGAAATTCAAGTGATTGATGGTGCCTCTTCATTCTTTAGAAAGTTGTGTGTTTTCTCGGAATTCATCAATAACTGCTTGTATTTGAGTTCTAGGCGGTTCAAAATTAGCTGTCAATGCGCTAAACATAAAACCACTGTGTATTTTTCTTTTTCTTAGTATATACATATAGCAGAAAACAGATGCACAGCAAATATATTTGTGTTTTAGAAGGCAAACCTTAATACAAAACGCTAATGAGCTAGCTTTTGCGTGTTATGCTTCCATAACCAATAGTACCTAAAATGCCAATGTTAGTTGACCCACTGGATATGATAGTGCATTTCTCGCATCTTTTTCTCTCTCTGTTTTATGCAATAAAGGCTAATTGAATGAAAAGGGAAACACTGTGTAGTTTTGTTAAATATTTTTCTGGGAACTGAATGTCTTCAGCCGTAGTTTCTGTAAATAATAAAAAAAACTACCGTGGACAGCCTATAGGTGTTAAACGAAACAATATCAACCGCCATAATATGTAGAACAATAGTATTGTTTCAAATGTGATGGTAGGACAGGGGAAAGGCGAAGACCGACGACATGTGGAAAGTGTTATCTCAACACAGTAGCATGTTGTTTATTTTAATCTGTAATAAACATGTTTTACTACAATTTTGTTTTAACGCAATTACTTCCCAAAGTTTTTAAACATTAGCTCTCTCTCTCTCTCTCTCTCTCTCTCTCTCTCTCTCTCTATCTATATATACAGTAAACTCTCCCTAATCCGGCGTTCTCTAATCCGTCGCTCTCTCTTATCCGGCGGTCCCCGGGAGNGTGTCCCTTATAAAAGGGCTGGAGAGTGCTGAACTTAATGATATCGTGGAGTGGCAAAAGGAAGACGACATTGTTGTCCCAATTTTGACAGATGAAGAGATCATCCTAGAACTGCAAGGTCCGAACAGCTCCACTCAAGAAGATGATTCTAATGAACCAGAGCCACCCACAATAACCCATAAGGAAGGCAAAGAATTTCTTGAGAAGGCGCTACAATACGTCGAGCAACAAACAACATCGACGCGTACGGACATTTTAACCTTAAAAAAATGGTGGGACCACGCAGCGAGGTTAAGTGCAATTTCAGCTCGACAAAAGAGGATTACAGACTACTTTTCAAAATGACTAGTTTTTGACTTACACATATGATTTAGTTAGTAATTAAATATTTTTGATTTAGTTTTAGTACGTATACTTGTTTATATTCCTCTAACTTTTACATTCATATGCACTTAATGTGAATAATACACCAGCAAGGATTTATTTTGATTTTGTTTTATTATTCATTGCCAAACCTAAAATTCAAATATGTAGTATTATGTAAAATGGTATTATTATATCCGCAAATACATAATAAGGTTTTCCAAATAAGTGACCTCTTATAACTGAATTCTCTAATCCGGCGTTTTCTCTAATCCGACGGTACCCCGGTCCCGACAACGCCGGATTAGGGAGAGTCTACTGTATATATATAGACACACTAAAATTATGAGGCTTTCTCTTGCTTATTTTTCGTATGTACATGCTGTGATTAACTATAGCAAAACTAAATATTTGTTAATTTCGTTATTCAAGACAGGCGACTTTTTTTTTAAGTGATTAAAAAATTTTTCAATGGATAAAAATATTATCTGCTTAAATATAACGTGGTCAAAAAGTTGATCCGCCATCTTTGAGGGAGAAAGCTACCGATTTAGATGTCCACGTAGTGATATTCGTCATCAGCGGTGTCGATTTGACAACATGTGAAAGCCTTAGCTTTATGTTCATGTTGAGTCCATTTTTCTCAAAACAGGCATTTGGCTTAGAAAACCCACGCAGTTAACTCGAGCGTGGTGATCGCGATGACACGCACACTCCTGTCACAACGGCTGTCGTCATTTCCTTCTGATACCAACACCTTCTTGGCAAGTTTGCTTGACGGGCGGGGGATGGGCCGTTGTTGTCTCCAGCAGGGGAGGGCGTGGGTTTCTTGTTTGGTAAGCCGCGGCGTGATAATGTAACGACCATGCAGCAAGCAAGCGAGCTCGTGGTAACGAGTCGACAGCACCTATGCTGAAATATAGCAGCTCTTCATTCTCCATTACGGGTTTAAGTAGGGAACGAAGGCGATGCGCACGCTTTCTTTTAACTGGGTTTACCGCAGCTGCTATGGATAGCTAGAACGTGGTCGACACTTGATGGAGGGTTAGTACAGACACTCCCTTCCTATCCCCCCAACCTCCCTTTCTTCTTACGCCGACCACTACCGTTGCGTTATGTGTGGTTCAGGCCACTCCCCGAGGCGAGGTCTTGCACTAACTCTCACTCAGCTGTAGCTTCCGAGAGCAACAGCTCGTATCCCTTACTTCATTCTGCTATCCGCACACCCTCTCCCGTTCACGAAAGTAATAATACACCTCTACGACTTAGGTCTACCCGATCCATATTTGTCTATCTCTTAATGAGGAATTAATCAGTCATTTCTTTTTTTTTATGCTGGCGCTCTCTCTCTCTCTCTCTCTCTCTCTCACACGCACACACACACACACACATCTATATGATATGTATGCATGTTCCTTCGANCTCACGCACACACACACACACACACACACACACACATCTATATGATATGTATGCATGTTCCTTCGACACCGTTGAACGAATCTTAACGAAATTTTGGTAGGTACAATGACTATCACAAGTGTCCATACATCGTGCTCTTTTCACGAAGTACGTACAATAAGCAGTTATTGTTGACACACACATATGCGTCCAGCTGTAATTTTGTATTCCATTAAATACAACAAATAAACAGCATTCCTCATAAAATGAACAAAACAATATATTACACAAATGTAAATACACGCAAGTTTTCAGAATCGGAAATGTTCATACACCTTAGTACGTAAACACATACAATACAAATTTCCTATTTAATACTTGGTAGGCTCTCCCTTTTCCTTGAGATCATTTCTCAGATGCGCTGGCATTGACTTGAGTAGCGTTCGGGTGACACTGGGAGGGATATTGTTCCACTCATGAAGGATTTCTCACCTAACTCGAAATATGTTTTCGTACCTTTTTGGCCAAGTATCCCCAAAGAATTCGTGTTGCGTGGGATTTATGCCTAGGATCATTATCCTGCTAAAACTTGAATGTATTACATCAAGTTGTTTGGCAATTTGTCGCAAATTCTGTTCAACAGGTCAATATATTTATATTAATTCAATCGCCCTTCTATAAACGCCAGTCCACGTGCACTCGTGCACCCCCACACCGTAACGGAATTCTCACCATGCTTGACAGTAGGACGATGTTGGGGATTCATCTCTTCTTTAGTTTTCTCCACACTTTTGGTACAGTCGCAAATGTAATGTTCAGTTCCCATCCAATTTTACGGTTACTCAGACGTCTTGCACGCATAGAAATCACCAGGTGCCGCTGTTTAACAGACGCGTGTTCTTCCTCCTCCGAGCCATTGCTGCTTCACACGAAACTTCCCTCGATAACCACTCCGGTTGTGTTGCGGATCACAACGCAACGGGCATTCCTTTCTAACAAGGACATTCTGGATGCCTAGATGGGACTTATGAAAACATTTGTTACTTGTAACATGGTTTATGAATTATTTTGTTTTTCATCATGTTTTTATTTTTGCAAGATGTTTTAATAAGTTTGATATGTACAATCTCTACCTACATAGTCTGCAAAGCAGCAGCCTCTCGGCTGCCACCCTTTTGTATTTTTACGTAGCGCTCTTAGCCGTTAGGTCATCCCGCGCTACGGCCGCCCTCTCCGCAGCGAAGAAGGATCACTCCTTCTCAACGCAGGAGTCCCAGCTATTCACCTGAGGTAACCAAGCCCAAGCCCCGACTTGATACACAAGCTCCACCAGGAGCACCCTTCCACAAGGCCGGAGATCCTCGTACTCAGATTACCAAGCGTGTGGTCTGGTCGGAGCACTATCCAAACCCCTAACGTCTAGTCTCTACCTACAGTAGAACCTCCCGTAGCCGAAACAAAGGAAGCAGGTGCATTGCGAGTGTTTTTTTTTTCGCCTATCGCCAGTGTCCACGCGCCTGGACTTCCCCCGCCACACCACTCCGTCATAACACTCCATTGTTTTGCGATAACGCATCCGGTGATGCACCTAGTGATGGACTTTGAAAAAAAACATCGATTTTTTTTCGATGTAATGCATCGGATAGTGGCATCGATGTTATATCGATATATCAAAAAATACATCGATGTTTTCCATACATCGGTTGTTTTTTCTATAAATAAGTTGGATATGTATGTGGTTTAGATATAAAAAAACAGGCACTTATTAAAAAAAAGTTTTATTACGCTTACATTTACAAAAAAAATACTATAAAATCACGATATCTTTAAATATCCCAATACTTCTTATCAATACTTTGTAAAAACAAAAGTTTGCCCTTCAATCTATTTCTTTGTTGAGTCATCACCTGCGCCGCTTGCGAAAATAGTCTTTCAGATGAAACCGATGTTCCCACCATTGTTAGATATTTAAAGGCGATTTTATGCAATATTGGAAACTATATTTTGTAATATTTCCAACTTTCCAGTGGATTATCGTTAAGTCTTCCGACAGCAGTTGTCAGATAAACTGAAAGTTCATCAGACAAGCTATCTTCAGATTTATTACTCTTCCAATTACGATGTACGAGTTTCTAATGGTCACTCCATAATGAAAAGGTCTCCTCACTTTTATCAGACTTATCGGAGTCGGACTCGATATCTTCATTTTAACGCAAATTAATCTTCATTAAATCTTTGATTTTCGATATATAATTACTACAAGCTATTGCATCGTTAAAGTGCATTTTTTTTTAAATCGAGGGTCTAAAATGTTAGCAATAGCAACAGCAGTTACATGTTCTATGGGACCCATTCTTTTTGTCATTTCTTGCAGAGCCAGTTTCTGCACCTCTTTGCCACAGGTTCTCCTGCGGCAGTTGAAGTAATTTTGGAAAATATGCAGCGGACTAAAGGTATAATTTTGCTTGTTGTGCAATATTTATCTCCTGAAATTTCTTTTGTGGCTACCTCCAAAGGTCGCAATATCACGAGCACGGATGAGGCAATGGATATTTCTGAACCACTGAGCATTGGGGGTGCGTTGGGGTGCCGAAAAATAATATCATTTNGAGGCAATGGATATTTCTGAACCACTGAGCATTGGGGGTGCGTTGGGGTGCCGAAAAATAATATCATTTATAACACCCCGCAGTTCCAAAAATCTTTGTACCATGTAGTAAGTACTATTCCAGCGCGTAGGCACGCTTTGTATTAGTTTTGTCTCAGTGGAAGTAGCTTTGCGCAATTCGTCACTAGCAATGCAACTCTGTTTGAACCAAGTTACAATTGATTTAATTTTAGAAACAATGTTTTGCCCTCTCAGTGCACGCCATTGTGCCCTCAGCCACCAAATTTAAGATATGAGCGAAACATGGAATGTGTTTCTTCTACCAAACGCCAATTCTATAGCTTTTACCATGTTGGCAGCATTATCGGTAACAACAGCCGCCACATTATCTTTATTCATACCCCATTCTTCAAAAATGTTTAAGAGCATTTCAGAAATATACTGTGACATATGTCTTTCATAAAGTTCGTATACGCCAATNTATACTGTGACATATGTCTTTCATAAAGTTCGTATACGCCAATAGTAACTGAAATGAGTTCAATGTTTACGCCGAAATGAACAGTTACCCCTATAAAACTCTTCATATTTAATGCATCAGACCAAATATCTGTTGTCAAGGATAGGTCTTCTTTTGTAGACTATTTTTTTTTTTAAAGTTTCTGAAACAACCTCATATTTATTGTCCAACCATCGTCTGAGACTTGTCCTACTTGGTNTACTGTGACGTATTGTGTCTCGTCAAGTTCGTATACGCCAAGAGTAACTGAAATGAGTTCAATGTTTACGCCGAAATGAACAGTTATCCCTATAAAACTCTTCATATTTAATGCATCAGACCAAATATCTATTGCCAAGGTTAGGTCTTCTATTGTAGACAAATTTTTTGTGAAAGTTTCTGAAACAACCTCATATTTATTGTCCAACCATCGTCTGAGACTTGTCCTACTTGGTATTTTATATTGAGGAGCAACTGCCTTCATAAGATTTTTGAAGCCTTCATTCTCGACTATTGAAAAAGGCTGGTGATCTTTACAAATCATATATAACAAACAATTGTTAAGTTTTCTTGTTTTCGTGCCAGATTCCGAATAAGAGGATATGTCTTGAAAACTGGTCTTGATAGATTTTTGACGTTTTATAGGGATTACTTCCTCCGGGTCAGAATCTAAAGCCTTATTTAACTGTTTTGAGGTACTTTGAGAACTACTTGTAGAAGGAATGACGGCTTCGGATTCAGGTTGAAGTTCATCAACAATACCAATATGAGGTGACTCATTGGAACTTGAAGCAGCTAGCTCTGGAAGCCATCGCGTGTTATTTTCTGTCTCCGATGTATTCTGTTGAAATGGAACAATTTCCATATAAGCAGCCTTATGGACATTACGAATATGCCCAATTAAGTTAGTTGTATTTCCATTAGACTTGATAACCTTTTGACATAACTTACATTTAGATCTGTTGTCATCAATTTTGTCGTAAAACTTCCAGACTTAACTTTTCTTCTTAGGCGCCATGATATTCTGAAATAAATAAAATNTAGCTCTGGAAGCCATCGCGTGTTATTTTCTGTCTCCGATGTATTCTGTTGAAATGGAACAATTTCCATATAAGCAACCTTATGGACATTACGAATATGCCCTATTAAGTTTGTTGTATTTCCATTAGACTTGATAACCTTAACTGTATTGAATGTAAATCTAGATAACAGTAGTTAATTGTCGTAAAACTTCCAGACTAAACTTTTCTTCTTAGGTGCCATGATATTCTGAAATAAATAAAAAAGAAATATATATTTTCAAATAATGAATTATCGATAATGCGATATCGATAACTTGTAATCACTAGTAACTATGTAAAGCTTTTCTAATTTAAAATGTATCGATTACCGTAAGTATTCTTATTAAGGTAAATAATTAGGTACTTGCAATGATTACTTAGTTAGATATTTAAATTAAATGAAAAATAATTTTACATTTCTAACCTAAAATACTAAAACGCAACGTAATGTTTTATGTTCATATAGAGAACATAAGGCACGAAATACAACTGAGGTGTTCGTTTCGGCATTCTTATTTAATTTCTACAATCATGATTCTAAGGAAATCTCTAAATTTTTTACTTTCATAACTATTTAGGCGCACTTACCTTTGTTTACTTGTCCAACGTGCAATTCAGTTCGAAACAATGGATGCCGGTTTCAATTTCACTACGTACTCGTACTAACACGACACAGCAAATTTTAAAATGCATTCCGAATCAGGCTGAGCAACTTATTCACACAATTAAAACAAAAATGCAATAATTTGGTTTCAGTGAAGCGAGANTTACCGAGCGTTACACTTTTTCATAAGTGACTCCCAGCCGCAACCTAATTTAAGACGTTGTCACGTCAATAATGAATTATCGATAACTTGTAATCACTAGTAACTATGTAAAGCTTTTCTAATTTAAAATGTATCGATTACCGTAAGTATTCTTTTTAAGGTAAATAATTAGGTACTTGCAAAGATTACTTAGTTAGATATTTAAATTAAATGAAAAATAATTTTACATTTCTAACCTAAAAGACTAAAACGCAACGTAATGTTTTATGTTCATATAGAGAACATAAGGCACGAAATACAACTGAGGTGTTCGTTTCGGCATTCTTATTTAATTTCTACAATCATGATTCTACGGAAATCTCTAAATTTTTTACTTTCATAACTATTTAGGCACACTTACCTTTGTTTACTTGTCCAACGTGCAATTCAGTTCGAAACAATGGATGCCGGTTTCAATTCCACTACGTACTCGTACTAACACGACACAGCAAATTTTAAAATGAATTCCGAATCAGGCTGAGCAACTTATTCACATAATTAAAACAAAAATGCAATAATTTGGTTTCAGTGAAGCGAGAGGTCGGGTGGGTCGGCCATTTGCAATTTTTTTTTTTTTTTTTTTTTTTAATGGTTTGACTGACATGGAGATGTAGCCAGCACTTTTACTTTAACTTTCAACTTTATTTGACGAAAGACCGTGTTGTGCCAATCAACGAAGCTTCTAGACTTAATTAAAAGAGACAAACAATTTTTATTAACCGTATATAGAGAATCCATCCATTAAAAATATTTTTAGTAGGTTTGCCTCTTTGATGCATCGAATAAAAAACATCGATGTATACTCGATGTTGAAGGATTAACAATACATCGGTTTGATTCGATGCATTGATACTATACATCAAGTGTTTTTAATACATCGATGTATATCGTCCACCCCTAGGCGACTTGTCAGTAATGGTTTGACGACTTCGCTGTGAAGTATGTAAAGGACATTACAGCGATATCACGGACGTGTGTGTGCATACAGTATTCAGACGTTTTTGTTTGTGTGTTTAAATACACGTAGTCTATTCGTGTAACTTGTCATTGTTTAGTGTTTGCAGTACTGTTTTACCGTAAGATGTGTCTACAAAGAGAGAGAAAGAGAAGGTGGTGGTTACAATAGAAGAGAAGCTATGTGCTATCACAAGAGTTCAAAATGGGGAAATGTTGCGCAAAGTGACTGCGGAGTATAATGTAGGTGTATCTACAGTTTCAGAATGGATTAAAAGTAAAGATAAACTTAAACAAAATTCTTTAAAATACTACAATAAAAAAAATTATGAAACCGTGNGACGTTTTTGTTTGTGTGTTTAAATACACGTAGTCTATTCGTGTAACTTGTCATTGTTTAGTGTTTGCAGTACTGTGTTACCGTAAGATGTGTCTACAAAGAGAGAGAAAGAGAAGGTGGTGGTTACAATAGAAGAGAAGCTATGTGCTATCACAAGAGTTCAAAATGGGGAAATGTTGCGCAAAGTGACTGCGGAGTATAATGTAGGTGTATCTACAGTTTCCGAATGGATTAAAAGTAAAGATAAACTTAAACAAAATTCTTTAAAATACTACAATAAAAAAAATTATGAAACCGTGTCAGAATGACATCATGTAGGTCATGCAACACAGAGAAAAAGGCATATCCTTATATGGGCCAGTAATTAAAGAAAATGCAAAAATATTGTTTGCAAAGTTAGGTGAAGACGGTACAGAATTAAATGATGGGTGGATTAAGGATAGCTGGATAAATGGAAAACAAGATATGGCATCCGTATGTTGGACATTTGTGGGGAAAAATTATCTGCTGACCCAGATGCAGTAAGTGTTTTCAAGACCTTTTAAAATTTCATGGAAGGCTACACAAAGGACCGTATGTACAATGCGGATGAAACTGGACTGAACTTTAAAATGTTGCTACAGAAATCTCTTGCGTCCAAAGAAGAACGGTCTGCTCCGGACACAATGAATAAACACAGAATAACTGTGTTAGCCTGCAATATTGTATCTGATACTCGTACATTACTTCTGTTGTGCATTGGAAATTCAAAAAATCCCAGGGCGTTAAAAAATATTTAGGCGAATGCTCTCCTAGTGATACATAAAATAATATTTAAAAAAAACGGCTTGGATGTCGTGTGAAATATTTACTAAATGGTTTCACAATTCGTTTGTGCTGGAAGTGGAGAAGTCTTTGAAATCAAAATATTTACCTTGGAAAGCTATTTTGTTAATTGATAATGCTTCAATGCATCCTGCAAATCGGGAATACGGTGACATAATTGTGAAGTATTTACCATATAATGTTACCAGCTTGGTGCAACCACTGGACCAAGGCGTCTGGGCATAATTCCAAATGCATTATCATATGTTGTTTTTGCGGTCATTTCTTCAAAAGAGCAACGAATCAAAAAGCATACAAGAGGTCCTTAGTCGATTAACATGAAATATGTTGTTTATTGGTGTGAGCTTGGGACAAAATCATACCTTCAATTGTTGAAGAATGCGTGAACAAACTGTATGAAATGAAACTGAGTCGGAACGCCATTCCTGGAAACCACGGCTGCAAGGTAGTTGAAGAAAATGTGGTCGAGCCGATTTTGAGCTAGAATATAAAGACGAGGACTAGTGAACATGGTCATGAATTCTGAGCACGGGAAAGTTGGTGAGGACGACGATGATGCTAGTGAATGTACCTGCTGAAGAAGGATTTAATACATTAGAGATAAGAACATACAGTAAAAATATCGGTTTCACTAGGTTTCAGATTGCGTTCAGTTTTGTCGAAGAGTGTGAAGAAGCATCCCCTTCAGACGTCCGCGTCATAAAGAGATTGCGGGACTTCGCAGGAAGGGAAATGTGCAAAAATGCACCAGAGAACTATTTCAGACATTTTTGGAAAGCAATAATGTTTTGTATCTANAGAGATTGCGGGACTTCGCAGGAAGGGAAATGTGCAAAAATGCACCAGAGAACTATTTCAGACATTTTTGGAAAGCAATAATGTTTTGTATCTACTGTATTTGTAGAATGTATTAGGTTAAAGAAGAATTGTGTAGAGTACTGCATATACGTATGTAAATACAACAGTCTGATTTACGCATATGTAATACTGTGCGTGTCCAGTTTACTGTATCATAACACTTTTAGACTGTACATGTGGAATACTTACTCATACCCGAAATTTTCCTTATCCAAAATGGGTTCCGCCCCCCTTTATTTCGGATATGGGAGGTTCTACTGTATTTCTCAAACATACAATTTACTCGACTGATACACAATGTTTGATTTGCTTCGATGCTTTTGGAAGTCTGTGGAGTATACATAATGGCGAGGTGTACGTAAATTATTGATCGGTACTGCATATCCTTCTTTACCAAACTTGAAATACTGTGTAGGTCAAAATATGCTCCGAACAGTAGATGCAAATCACTAGCACTCTTTGGCCTTTAGTTTGGTTTTCTGCTAATGCGTTTCCTCAAAAACTGGACCTATTTCTAGAACTTGTATAGAAACCTTTGAATGCCCTGACTTTTGTTGTGCATATATGGTCCTTTTTCATTTTGTATTATATGATAAGTTTTATACATTTGTGAGTGTGGGTCTATTATAATTACAGTAGACATATTAAAATACTAACTTTGTGATTAACCCACTGAGCATGTAGAAAAGGCAGACCATGATCTTTGTGCCAGCCTTGTCAACATTGCTACAAAAGGTAAAATATAGTTAATAGTCTTCAGCATGTTTTACATGACCTGATTTGTTAATTTTTCTTTCACTTTTGAAATTCAAATCCCTTTAATTTTTGCCAAGGCTGTTCAATGCAAAAAAAAAAAAAGGCGCGTATATAAGCCCTGCTTAGTTTATGCTCCCAGCATGTGTATACTTATGCAGTATCTCAGTGTATACACTATCATGTGGAATATGTTTAAATCTGGTTTTGAAGTCTACTCTCTTGACATGAAAACGCAACAAGTAATTGACTGTTATATTGAATACTATACATGCGTACGCATTCATTTCAGTAAATAATATCGGTTTGTGAACACCGATTGAGGTTAGTAATATTTCTCAATTTTCTATGTATATGCAGATACCATTAACTCTGATCTATTTTTCAGAGCTCTTCATTTTTTTTTATGTTGTCTTGAAAGTCGCAGAAGGGTCAACCATTTTTTTTTCTTCATCTCCGTACCCTTCCACCTCAGGGTTTATAATACCAGCTCCACTCTGTTTAGAACACGTTACTCTTTAAATACGTTCAAGACGCCCATCGTTATGTATCACAGGAATGGAACCATCCATAATTCCGCATATTATGTATACAATCAAAATCAAAGGCGTAAGAATTATTTTAACTAACATTTTCGCGTAAACTCACGGAAAANGCATATTATGTATACAATCAAAATCAAAGGCGTAAGAATTATTTTAACTAACATTTTCGCGTAAACTCACGGAAAAATTGTGCGCATAAATGTTTTTAAGAAACATGTTATTTCAGTATCTGCATCCATTACGATCGGAACAATATTTNAAAAATTGTGCGCATAAATGTTTTTAAGAAACATGTTATTTCAGTATCTGCATCCATTACGATCGGAACAATATTTGCAGACTTATCATAATTCATACTGATAGAGTACAAGACTTAAGGCACAAATGCATTGCAAATTAATAAAATACTATGTTTAAGCAGAAGCTAATGGTTGGAGTTGTTATTATGATGTTACAAATGCCGAAAATAATTGTCATAAAACTCGGTGGCTGAATCAAATTGATCAACATTTTTGCAGTATACTTCCACTGTGACACATTTCACTTTCAAGTTTAATGAAAATTTATTGCTTTCATGGTGCTGCAAGACATAAAAGTTCAGCCCAACACGTTTTTTATGAGCAAATAAATTTTTGCTTATAAAATCATAACAACTACATTGACGAACTTAATTTCACCAGAATAATAACAAAACCATACCTAACTAATGCTAGTGTATTTTGTGAAATTGCATGCTCACATTTAATGTGGCATCCAATTTTCCCCATATGATCTAGATTGAGGTTATTCATGGGTTCGTACACATTGAAATGTTCAATTAAATGTCAAGGAAGTGTGTCAACATACTAAATGTAGACGAGGAAGCTATTTTGGAAGCATTATTTTCTCAAATCAAGTGGAATACGTACTGAGATACTGACTTGTACTTCGGGACCAGAAATTACATCGAAAACCGCAAAACTCAATTACTAAATGTACCACTACGCTGGCAACACACACAGGAATGTTTTATTATTTATTTATAATTGCATATTTTAATTTGGGTTATTAACTGACAGCTAAAATAAAGTTGTTCAAAGATCATAAACACGGGAATGGGAACGAGAGAAACTAACTGCTGCCTGAATTCATGGAGTACATTACACATAAACATGAGAATGGGGATGTAGGTTAATTGATAATAAAACATTGAACCTGGTAGCTTGAACAATGCATCAGTTGAGTGATGATATGCAATTTTTATAAAAACAATTGTGTTAGTGTTGTGCCAATTTTTGTTTTCATGTGCATAAAACAAAAGGAAACTCCTGAACTTCATGTGCCATTAATTTTTAATACTGTGACTAGTTAGACAGTAAAATACTACTACAAATTCACTGCCAACTTTACTTCGTATTAGTGTTGGTTAGTAGCTTAACGAAAGGAACTTTTTGGGGTAACCAGTTACATTTTTTTGCAAGTTAACTTGTAAATTAACTAAGTTACTTATTAATTGTATCTAACGGAAAAAATAAGTTACTTTTACGTTACATTTNAGTTAACTTGTAAATTAACTAAGTTACTTATTAATTGTATCTAACGGAAAAAATAAGTTACTTTTACGTTACATTTCACAGTAGTGAAGATCTCATTTGCAGCGACAGTAGCTGAAGTAAGGGGAACTTAGTCACAAAGGCAGGGTTTCCCGCTTGACTTTGGTCCACCTTCCTAAGAATGAGTACCGTTACCTACGCTGCCATCTTATCTTGTCTGTGACTGCCTAATAACTAGTGCTTCNACAATTGTGTTAGTGTTGTGCCAATTTTTGTTTTCATGTGCATAAAACAAAAGGAAACTCCTGAACTTCATGTGCCATTAATTTTTAATACTGTGACTAGTTAGACAGTAAAATACTACTACAAATTCACTGCCAACTTTACTTCGTATTAGTGTTGGTTAGTAGCTTAACGAAAGGAACTTTTTGGGGTAACCAGTTACATTTTTTTGCAAGTTAACTTGTAAATTAACTAAGTTACTTATTAATTGTATCTAACGGAAAAAATAAGTTACTTTTACGTTACATTTGACAGTAGTGAAGACCTCATTTGCAGCGACAGTAGCTGAAGTAAGGGGAACTTAGTCACAAAGGCAGGGTTTCCCGCTTGACTTTGGTCCACCTTCCTAAGAATGAGTACCGTTACCTACGCTGCCATCTTATCTTGTCTGTGACTGCCTAATAACTAGTGCTTTCGAAACTCAGAAATATACATATATTAGGCAACTTGCAAATTTCGCAAATATTGTTGAAAAGGATACGAACACATTTGCTTATCCGCATGAAAATAAAAATGTGCCGTTTGTTACATAAAAATCAGTTTTGACAAAAGTTATTTTAGTTTTAAAACAGTAACTTTCGCGGCCGCTGTCACGTGAATGCGGAACGCTCTCTCATTGGTTTGACGTCACTAGTCATACGCCGACGGCCGGCCCTGGCACGTTGCAAACACGCAGCACTAAAATGGAAGGCAACTTTGTGAAAGCGCAGTCGAACAATCTGCCACCAGTACATACCGATATGGTACTCTATTACTTCAATTCCCATTGTTTTTTGGAACCTGAAATAAGAGGTGTAAAATTACAAAGATAAGAACGTCTCTCATATCGCACAGTCGTGATCTTCAAATCCACAGTAGGCCTACATCACATGTTAAAACTTATTTGTTTGTACGTTTTATTGAGGTAGTACGTATTATTAACATCTGTGTTTATGTTTACAATTGCTAAGATTCAAAGTTGGAAATTTAAATATGGACTAGGTATTACATCACCAAGAACAACAAAATTGTAATGAAGGCGACTGCAGTGAGCGTATTGTGTTGTCGCGCGCCATTATTTAGAAATAAAATGTTATGTTAAGAAGGAAGGTTACATATATTTCCGGATTGTAAACCACGTTTCAGTATTCACAAAACACTTTTTTCGCTTTAGAAATGTGAGATAACGCCAGTATGGTGACAGTAGGCCTACAGCCAGCACGCTAGTCACTACCCGACACCGCTCGACCCCTCGAGCAGCTGCGGGCAGAACGCCGCGCTGCCGGCCGGCAAACCTGTATTTTCCGCGTTCCACCACATTTCTAAACACTAAGAGGTGTGTTCAAAAAACAAGGTGACTTTGCAAATTTCGAGGACTACGTACATGCGATTATCGATTGTTTTTATTGTTATGTTGGTACACATGTCCCAAACATATGTTTACATTATCCGCCTGTTTGCATTGTTAGTTTGTTTGTGACAGATATAAAGGTTATACGTGTTTTGGTATGCTTGGCGATTTTTTGCTATCGCAAACAATGGATCAAAGAATATGTATTAACAACACCGTAATCATGCCTCAGCCACCGTATTCACCGGACGTGGCCCCCTGCGACTTGCTCCTGTTCCCAAAGCTGTAGAGACCCATGAAAGGACGGAGGTTTGCCACGATTAAGGAGATAAAAACCTGGGAAACTTCAATGCCATACCAAAATGCGCATATCCTAAGTGCTTCGAGGATTGGCAAAGAGCGCTGGCACTAGTGTATTATATTTGAGGGGGATCACTTTGAAGGGGACCAAATATATATTGATGAATACATAAATATTTATCGAGACAAAGTCACAAAATAACAAGTCACCTTATTTTTTGAACACACTTTGTATAGTGTTTAGAAACGAAAAAATACTTAAAACAACTTGCTTATATTATTGTTTCTTATGTTTTGTGTACCTAATATATCTTTTATTATTCTGACGTCACGATAGCTGTGTGTACACTTTTTTTTTAAATGTAAGAACTTCCTACACATAAGCTGAAAATATAGACATGGTAGTTTGAGAAACACTTTATACCTAGGATGATTACAGGTAAATTACAGCGAAGAAAATCTGTAAATAAAAGTTTAAGAATTTGTTTTATTCCTCGAAAGCTGTTTTTTTTCTGTTTATTTAATAGAAAAGGGTATAAAAGTAACAGCTTACTTGCGTAAAACGCTTAGGCCTATTTAGTGTCAATTTTGTGGACCTAGTCTCGTAATTTTTTTGTAACGTCCATCTTAGTAACTTAGAAGAAAGGGGAAGGGCAAATATGAAAGTAAGATAATCTTTGATAAACATTTCTAAAAACATGCATTTCAGTGTTTTGAAAGTAAAAATTAAGTTTTTATTCTACTTAAAATTGTTAGGCTTCTGAAAGCTAACTAGAGACAAATCAAAACAACTTAAATTAATTAGAAATTTATATATTTGAAAAATACCGTATCATATAAACCAAACTTTTTTTAATAGGGACTCTGAGCCTCACCCAAATAATTTTGTTTTCAATTTGCATGGCTTAACATCGTGACGTGTTATAATTTAGGCATACAATGTGAATATAGCCTAAATATGATAGCTGTGCTCTTGAAACGAATGTTAGACGTTATATTAAATTAATAAAAATAATATCTATACCAAATTCTGTCTGGTTACTTGGAATGTATAAACACACAAAATGTTAAATTTACATCCTGTGGTTAATTTTTTTGTAAACACATTTATATGCCCTTATTATTATGAAATACGTACACATATTTTTTTATGCTCACGTCTACGTCACATACGAATTGCTAAACGCGTTGTGGTGCGTATTAAACATTACCATAGTACCGTAACGAAGGTTTGGTCAGATGTAAATAGAAGACATTCAGAAGTCCAGTGTTAAAACTACCTACGTAAGGGAAACGCAAATACGTTAAATATAATTGCGTACGTCAACATGGTCTTCGCAAACAAAACGAACTGATTTTGGCTAAACATCTTCAATGTCTCGCCTAACTGCGTTAAACCACGTCTTCCTGTTTGTTTCGTTTTTTATAACTAACAAATATTTTATCATGTGTGTTGCGAGATGTACTAGTACACTGCGGTGCTATAAAATATTTCGATTATTTTGGTATACTTTACTTTTATTTTCTTTTTCCATTACTTCAAACAATTTCTATTTAAGCAAGTACGCATCACCGCTGAAGTAAACAAACGCGGCGGCCGAGGTTGTATCTGACTTGTGACGTCACGGGCGTTTCAAACGTAAAATATTTATTTTCACCAACAAAATCTTTTAACATGAAGAAACACCTAAATGGAAGAAAATCCCCATAATTTGCAAGGGTGTGTTTGTACCATACGCACACAATAAGGCGTTGTTAGAATTGGCAGGTTTATTCAACCAAATGGTTAGGTAATTTTATTAATAATTTTTTTAAAGCATGCTGGTGTTAGCCTAAATTTAATTTTGAAATATAGTAACGTATATATCGTATTTCACGAATTTTATAAAAAGTTATGTTTATTTCTAAGTATCACAGTCCATTAAATATACATAGTCATATAATACGGTTTTACAATTGCTGAAGAAATAACTACTGGGAGAATCCGAACAGAAAACTACGAAATCATCACAGAGTTGCAAAATACACAGAGACGAGATAACATGGTGGATTCTTTGATATGGGTATACCCATTCACTAATTTGTTGTGAGACACTTTGGAAACGGTGTAATGTTGCGAGGCGGGCCAGTTGTTGACACAGTCGAACATTAGTTCGCCTAACTCAGTCCGGTATAAACAACTCCGGTTTATAAATGCGCCAAAATAAAATAATCAGAAGAGCCGGAAATAGAGTTCAACTGGATTTAATTATACTTTGCACGTCAGTTATTAGTTACAACAGCGGCACAGAAAATTGTGCAGTTAAATCACAACAGCGGCACAAAAAAAATACTCCACAGAAAACAAGCAGGAACGAGATGAGAATCACAGTATCGATTATTCTGCAGTCAAAAATACTTTAATCGTGAAGCTATTTACGAAGGCGGGAGAAAAAAAAACACATGAGGAAATGAAACATTCTCTCAGTGCCATAAATAAATGACCCCTCACACCGGCGGAAATAATTTAGTAGGCTTAAGTTAGTCCTAAATATGATGGGCGGAAGAGGGAAAAAAAGATCGCGGGTGCTGCTGGTGTGAGTTTGCAATCGCGACTAATGTACTCTTCAAACGTCCATCATGGGTTCTCATTGACTGGAAACTGGACTCCAGGTCACTATTGTGAGCACTGACATTACATTGCTGGAACTGGGGGAAGGCCGTGCCTACTAT
This sequence comes from Clitarchus hookeri, assembly GCA_002778355.1. NCBI lineage: Eukaryota > Metazoa > Arthropoda > Insecta > Phasmatodea > Phasmatidae > Clitarchus > Clitarchus hookeri. Next base: position 442,736 of record NQII01000928.1, on the reverse strand, counting down.
AAGTAACTTCTCAAAGGTATATTGCACCACTGAAAACTGCCAAATCGGGGCGTCGGGTGATGCTGTCATATCTAAAAATATCACACACCCCCCTCGCAACACGGCCGTGTATCTCATCACTTCGCCACAGCGCGACCCTCGTCATCCTGTCTATAATGCATCAGCCAAGCCAACCACGTGTCCTTCTCCTAGTAAAGGAAAAAGTTGTTGCCACACCTTACAATTAGCAGTGCTACTGTCTAACGACTTACAAAAATTTTAAACTTTGAAAATAGAAAATAGATAATATATAAATTATATAAAAATTACTATTATCTCGAATTTCAAACACTGAATAAATTACCTTATTTACCAAACGTATAGAAAAATAAAACATTTCCCGTACATGTTAATTACTATTACTTGCAACATTACAACGGGCCTCGGTGTTTCATTGGTCACAGTGTGCCACAAAATTTTCCCTAATGGCTGGGCTGCCGTCTGGCAAGTTACAGTAGTTACCAGGCACTGATTAGGGAAAGGAGTTCTGACATGTTGCTGGTCAGTGACGCCATTTTGGTAGCGCGTGCGGCTGGAGTTTGTGGAATAATTGGCTATTTCACCTCTGTATACTTGAGTGCTCTGTGGCCAAAGTTTTGAAAATCTGGTAACTTTTTAATTACTTAGTCACGCCCAACATGTTTTATTTTATTTTGTACAAAAGCTCTCTGCAATGTTTTAGCTGTTACTATAATAAAAGATTCTAGATGTATTTACAGTTAAAACAAATAACATATTTTGCAAATCTGCAAAATATTGAGGCCATGCTATCATTTCTGTACATATTTGGCAAACCAGTTTATTTTTATTTTTAGTGTTATTTATTTTAAAAAAAATAGCCTACCAGGAATCAATTTGATAAACATTTTACACTAAAACTACTGCCAACACAGCACTTCACTCAGTGATTTTAATTCATATTGAGTACAAAATTAGTATAGTGTTAAATTTAACACATTTAAATAAAAAACATGGTACTTTTAATGTTAACAACAGTATGAAATGCTTGTTAAGTATAGTTTTGTGTTTTGGCATTTTGAAAGAAAAGTAAAAAAAAAAAAATTAACTATTAAAAAGTAATTTTAGTTTTGTAATACAATTTTTCTTGTAACTAATTTAACTTTTACAAAAGAATCTTTTAGAAAGCCTGTGTGAACGATGCTATTTCAGTTTTGTCTGGTTTTAAATATTTCCAATTTTGGTTCACTGTAAATACAAGTGACTGAAAAGTAACTAGTCTTTTTTGTGTTTCCATTTTGTTAAGTGTTTTACTAAAACTGAGAGGTAATTTTCTTTATTATAATTCTTTATTAATTTATTGCTCTTCTTATACTATTGACACTATTACGACGTAATGGCTCTACTGTTAAACATACAGTTTGTCCAATAAAATATTTTAACATTTAGTATATACACAGCTGCAGAGGTTTTGTCTAGTCGGGTATTAAATTTATGATAATATTAAATAAATTACGATAACATGTTACACCGAAACTATTGAAGTACTGAAAAACAATTCCTCAATTGGAAAAAAAAAACATGTGCTATATCACTGACTGTACCAATTGTTAGGGAGGAATCTTATTTAAGAAAATCATTGTATTCATGCCAATTCAGATTAAATAGTTTTATAATTATGAGATTTTCATGTTTCTTGATGGTGTACATGTTAGTTTTATTGTTATAATAATGTTATTTACAGCATACTTTAACTTATATTGAATGTTTTATCACTTTATTTTCGAGTGTTCTGAGCCAAAGGAGACTTATACATTTAAAAGTTGCCTACTGAATAACTGAGCTCAGTTAAGTTACTTTAAAATTAATGCCCAAATTGCATTTTATCAGTAAGTAGGCAATAGTATTTGAAGTTACTTTACTTTCTTAAGTAATTTAACTTAACTGAAGTTATTTTTAAAATGTAACTTACCGAACACTGCTTTGAATATTGCAATAATTGCTAATGTTAAAATTTTTGCAGTTACTGGCAGTGATTTTTGTTTGCAGACGTTGTTTATCAAATTGCTCACTTTATAGCTAGCAGCCTGTAATGTAATAATTGTTTAGGTATAGGTATATGATTTATTTATGATTAACTTTCTTTCTTTTACAGATATTTACAAGATATGGAAAAGTCCTGAAAATTGTCACCTTCACAAAAAACAGTGAGTGTTTTTTTTGTTTAATAGTTATACTTAACTGTTATATGTTCTTGTTTTCAAATAAATGTTTGGTGAGTTCTTAACTAATTTACATATTGATCTGATAAACTTAATCATGGCAAAGACAGAAATTCAAAAAAATTTAACAGGGGAACAATGGGAAGGATAAGCTGATGAATGATTCAATTAATTGTTAATATTGGTGGGTTCTCTGTAGGGCAGAAATAAATTTGTAGGATACAGGTTTGTGAAAGATTTAGGAGGGTATGTATTGCTGTTCTAATTCTAAAACCAGTTCATTTTAATGCTGTATTGTCCATACAGATACTACTTTCTAACTTATGCAAGGAAATGTTTAGTTTGTCATATGTTTAATGTGCTAATTAGTTCCACTGTATTTTTATAGTGGTTTTCCTCCCTGCAAGTTTGCAAGTATCATACTTGAAATTGTTTCAGTACAGTGTGTCCGTTAACCTTTTTTGTTTGTTGGAGAGGAGGTACTTGTTATTGAACTTAAGCATACATATGGTTAAAAGCTAAAATAATTGTATTTGTATGTTGTGATCTGTGAGCAATACCTAACTTAATAATACCTGTAAATGTTGGGTTAAAATATTCACAAGCAACAATATAAATAAAGTAAAGATTTAAATAATTTTTTCAAATCAATAGGTTTTTAGTAATCTTTCTAAGCAAATTTGATTTACAATTTGCAGATTTACAGTATTTTCCAAGATAGACAACTGTTTAAGTTGCTGTTTAAAAAGAATTTACAGTGATTTATTGGTAATTAAAATAAAATAATAAACCTTGTATTTTGGAGAGTGGGTGGGGAGATATGTAAATACCTAAAAATTATTTGAGTGATTTTTTGAAATTCAACTACTTCGATGGTGGCCACTAAACTGGAAATCTGGAAAAGTCGGGGCATTTTGTAACTACTTGCAAAAGTCGGGGAATTTTATGAATAACGTTAAGTGACAAGTTAAAGAACTAGAAATGTTGGGATCAAAAATACTCAAAGTGGTTGAAGAAATGAAAAAATATGTTGATCACATCAGTGTAGATATTAAATGTATAAAAATAAAAAAAGTTTAATTATTTTGGAGTATTGTTTAGTTTCGTTGTAAATAGTTTTATCACTATGATTTAGGACTGGTAACACAAAAGCTGTGACATGTTTTATAGTATTTTATTTGTAATATGCTAAACATTATGAAAGTTTCGGAATAATTTCCTATCACCACCATGTGAGCAGTTCGGATATGCATATAAAAAGTATAATTTTGCTTTATATTTCACAATATTCAAAAACTTTACTTTCTCTCTTTTTTTTATTTTTATTTTTGTTATCTTTGCTACATGGGAATTTTTGTATGTATGCCTTTATGTTTAGAGTCACTTCTGACAGTAGTTTTTAAACAAATTATTAAATTTAATTTAGCCAACAAAACCTGGAAAAGTCAGAATTTTTTCAGCTTGAAGAAGTGGCTACCCTGAAAATGTATTTTTGAGTATTACTCAATAGCTTATTATCACAATAAAATATTATGCCCTTTGCTTAGAAAGGTTGGCTATAGAACTACCAAAACATTAATTTCAGGATTCTTTGAAGTTGTACCTGATATAAAGTTTGTTATGCTCTTTGCTTCCAAAGTTTAGCTGCATAAATACCTAACAAGTAATTTTTTGTATTTTGTATTACCTGCATAAAATTGTTTTAATGCCTCTAACTTTCAAACCAGTATAATTNAACAAGTAATTTTTTGTATTTTGTATTACCTGCATAAAATTGTTTTAATGCCTCTAACTTTCAAACCAGTATAATTTATAAAAACTTACCTTACAATAAAAGTATGAATACAAAGTAAGCCCATTTCATAGTGTGAAACAAAAAATGTAGTTTAATTTACAGTTGTGAGAACTGAGCAATATAAATATTTAACTATCCCATTTTCATAAATTGTGCAATCAGTGAAATACATTACTTATTTTTTTCTCCTTATGAGATTTTATGTGTGTAAAATCACATTTTATACAGTGGTTAGTAATTTAGTATATAATTAAGGATTGTAGTGCACATGCAATCTGCACTCTAACAAACTTTTTAGTTGCAATATTTATTTATATTTATAAATTTTTTGAAAACAGAACTGTTGGAAATTTAACTTGTGAATCATCTAGAGAATTGTCAAAATCACACGTTGTAATAGTAATGATAACATTTATTAATTTAGTTTTTTATACAAATCAGAACTTTTGCTCGCAAAAATCTTTCATTAGGACTTAATACCAGAATGACTGATAAGACAAAACTCTGTTTATCCATTCTCTAGTCTGTTGTTTTAATATGAATCAATAAATAGTTTTAAAAATGACTGCCAGAGATAATGATGTTGCAAGGATTTTGCAGTGTTAATGATATGATAAATCTTTAGCACAGTTTGCTTATTATGTATGGGGTAGAAATGCAGTGCAATTCTGTGGACACAGTTGTAAAAATGAATGATTCAGTCCATTACCCCTGTGTAGGTTGGGGCTACATTAATGTTAATCCAAAAAATTAACCTGCGAAAACACTGGATGTGCACAGATGAGAATAAGTTTACATAATGTGCATGTTACTTAATCCATCCAAGTACCCTTTAGAATTTAATAATTTAAAATTCCCCCCAAGATGATGTAATGTTGCAAGTAATAGTAATTGGTATGTGTGGGAAATATTTTATTTTCCTATACGTTTGGTAAATAAAGTTATTTATTCAGTGTTCAGAAGCTTGGTGATAGTAGAAAATTGTATTTATTTTACGTATTTTTGTTTTTCAAAGTTATAATTTTATTTCAAATTGTTTGGCAATAGCCTTGATCATCATAAGGTGATGCAACAACTTTTTCTTTTACTAGGAAGCTAAGGACACTTAGTCAGTGGTAACCGGTACCTCCAGCTGGCTCAGTGCTACATTAATTCGTTTTTTCCTAAACTTTTCCAGGGGTTTCTCCCCTGGAAAAAAATTAGTTTTAAACGTTAAAAATAGTGATATTTTGGGTATATTTTGTGGCAAAATCATCTCGTGTTCAGTTGGCAATAAATCTGAAATTTTTAGCANAATAGTGATATTTTGGGTATATTTTGTGGCAAAATCATCTCGTGTTCAGTTGGCAATAAATCTGAAATTTTTAGCACAAAATTATAACCTTTAAATAAATTCCTTAAATTATTGCTTTTTTCCCACACCATTACATAAAATATTTTTTGTACGATTATATTGGCAACAAAAACAGTTGAATAGTTTCTAAAACTAAATTTCAACCTTCCATGGAACATAAAAATTCAGTGTGAAAATTGAAATAGTCTGTCCACGGTTAAATTTGAAATTTTTAAAAAGTCAGAGATATTTTTAATGTGTTTTANCGTGAAAATTGAAATAGTCTGTCCACGGTTAAATTTGAAATTTTTAAAAAGTCAGAGATATTTTTAATGTGTTTTAGAAGAATGGTTAATATTTAAAAGTTGTATTTTTGTGGTCTGATAACTGTACNTCAGAGATATTTTTAATGTGTTTTAGAAGAATGGTTAATATTTAAAAGTTGTATTTTTGTGGTCTGATAACTGTACACTATTAATTATTAGACCTAAAAACATTAAACATTATAAACTTACCTACTCATATTTATATTGATGTAAACTACTGTCCAAAATAACTTATCTAAAGGTGGACAAACCAGCTTCTTCTCAACACACATATTCAGCACTCCCACCTGCCATAACTCCATCAGCAGTTAGGAGACGTACTGTTTAAAGATGATGTCACAGTACACACTTACCAACCGTCTCCAGCCCAAATAATCTCTAAAACATAGAGCAAATAAAGTAAACTACTAGTATAGAGAGGACACACAATGCTATCCAATGGGCAGGCTTTTTTTGTCGCAATCGCTATAAGAAAATGCAAACTTGACAAACACAAAATCATATTCACTGCTCTTTTAAGATTCAATTTACTCACAGTTCAACTCACTCGTGATACTAATATTCATAACTTGTTTACACAAAACGCCTAGCCATTTACTTGCATTTCAAGTACATATAGCAAACAAATTTTGTCGAAAAATAGTTCGGAATTTTGTTGTTTGCAAGCAAAGTGCAGTATGCCTGCTGCTTTTTTCTAACCCTAGAAGCTAAAAATGTCTTTATTTTAGTTGCAATGTTTTCAGGGTAGTGTATTTATATTGTAACCAACTTAATTCATTTCAACAAATTCTGCACTTTGTTGGAATGTTTCCATCTTGTGGTTTGCCTTAACATTTTCTATGTTTGCGCTTTGTAAAATGACGTGGCATTGGCTTACGTAAAAGAATATAAATAAATAATCACTAATACATATTATCACAGAAGAGCAAAGATAGTTTCTAAATTTTGTGTGACAAAACTGGTAAAGTAGTAGCATTGGCTGAAATGTAATTAAACAAAATAATTCCAACGTAAGATTAATATTAACACTGTCCCGCATTATTAAACAGGAATACTTGAGTAAATGAATTATTTATTCACAAATTCACTCCTTAACAAACTTCTCGAAGTCAAGCCACGCAATTTTTGTGTCCGTCATGAATACCACTCTGAAAGTCGTGAAATGCACAATGTTATAATTCACTGTAAAAGTTTTGGTCTGTAAGGTTTGATTTAGCTTATAGCGATTGGAAAATGTGTTCATTCGTGTCCTATAGTGTCCACCCCATGCTCTACAGCATGCACACAAACATTCAAAGTTAGATTTACTTACAGCTTACCTCATATTCATAGTCTTGTTTCAGATGAAAGTATGCTTGTATTGTATGTTGCAGAGTTGGGTGATGTTTTGTTCTCATAGGACTTCATGTTTGTATAATATTTCTATTGCATTTGTATAATACATATACTGTACTGGAACCAAAAATATTTGTTTTTATTTTTTCTCGGAATTCGGATAAAATGTTCACAGTATGGTATTTTACAGACCCTGAAAAGAAACACACAATTAAAAAAATTAGTAAAGTTACTGAGGACAGGTAGATTTCAGCTTAGTTATTTAATCATGAATTTATATTTACTGTTCCCCAATTTTTTAATGTAATGAATACCAGAATAAAACTTTTCAGAGCTACACTATAAAAAGTTATTTAATTTAGTTTTAAAATAAGTTTTACTTCTTGAAAATAAAATACATACGGTGACTATTCATAATTACAAACTTTTCCATCAGACTGTTGTTGAAATCGGCAATATTTTTTTCAGTTTATTTTCCTATTGATAGCATTGCCAATGCATTTAAGCGATCTTGGTACATAGTGTTCCTCAAAAATGTTTTTACTCTTTTTAAAACTGAAAAACGTTCTGCTTCAGCAGTTGTCATTGGTGGGGTAAGTAATTTACGAAGTAGTTCAGTTACATTCTGAAATGTGTCCTCTATGTTGTAGTTCAGAATGAAATTCAACAACCGTAAGGGGCTGAAAATCCCGTCTTTCAATCAAAACAGAAAATTCAGTTTTCAGTCTTATTTTGTTTAAAACAGGATAAGTTGTCACAGAATATCTAATAGTTTATCAGGAAATCTAGATGAATAGGCAGCAAAGTTTCCTCCATCTATCATTTTAGCCGCATCATAATGCTCCGAGGTTTCGAACATGTCTTTTGCGTGAGTGATTACTACGTCAGAGACTTCTTTTGCAGTCGTTCTTAAATCTTCACGCCTACATCATTTAGGTGCACTTTGTCATTTCGTCAACTTTAAGGTCACTGTAAATAGTTTCAATGCTATTTCCCACACTTTGTACCTACAGCTTGTACAAAACATTCCACCCCGTTTTTAATACTTAAAGGATCCGCTTAATGAGACAGTACTTGTTAGAATAGAATGTCAACATGAGACATGATTCTGTAAAAAAAAATGAGAGCCAGAAATTGAATTCATTATCCCTAAGAAAATGACTGAACCCACGGGCCTTGCATATGGTTTTTTGCTCTGGTCTGACACTATCAAAACACTCAATTAACGCGTCCCTATTGTCATAGACCATGTTAATGATTCTAGACTTAAAAATTTCACCTTGTTTGAGATGCCCTTGGAATCCTATGTGCCACTTTATCTTCTGATGCAGCCAGTCGTTTGAGTGAATTTGAAAAGAAAAACTGGCATGCCCTCGATGCCTCGATACTAGAGAAAAATACACTGGCAGCACATATGACTGTATCCCCATAAAAAATTTTGTGCTATAAGTTTCTCCTTACTTTCACCGATTAACGGATATCTATCTTTAAGGATGCATTCTGAAACAGCTTTCGCATCTTGCCCTTCTGGATTAAAAAAAAACACCAAAATCTTTCATTAACCTTTGCACAATATTCATATCTTAAAACAAACAGTTTGAGTTCAATCTGAAATGTCGGTTGTATCATCAGCAATGAGAGCGATATATTTAGCTGAATCAATTTCATTTTTAATTGTTTCCCAACAGACCTCCAACATACAATCCAGCAGTTCATTTTGAATAGTTTCTAAAGTACATTTAAATAGTTTACTACTTTACACATGATTCTTGATAGCAGAGACTACACTGCCGATTAAATCAATCGGATCCCTAAATATTCCTGGGTTTTTTTTTAGGTTTTTGATTCGTCATGACCTTTAAGTGCTAGTTCAAAAGCACAGCAAAATCATGCACACAATCAATAACCTGAGATAAAAAGTAACAATTTTTTCTACTTGCTCGTTATGTTTTTGTATTGACAAATAATTAGCGGTATCAAGCTGAGTTGCTATATTGGCCAGATTAAGTACATTTGTGATATATGTTTGGTTTTCAGTGTCTTTTAATATATTCTTTTAAGTGCCCTAACTCTTTAACACACTTTTCGTACTCCACGAGCGCTCTCCATTGAACAATACATATGGAAAACAAAACAATGCATTTCTTACTGGACACCCTCAAATCCACGATGAAATCTTGTTGAAATATTGTTTGTATTCACCTTTTTAATTTTTGTAGCTTGTCGTAAAATTAAGGTCGGGAACTGGTCGACCTAACGTCTTGATTTCAAGTTTCTCTGCGAATTTTTTTCGCGCAAACGGCGTATCCAACAGCGCACCCACCGAATTGATTATAAAAAACTTTAACATAATACACACGAAATCCCGACTAGTAAACAGAATGGAAGTTGGTCGGAAACTGGTCAAGCCACCTAAAAAATTGCTGTAGTCGTAAATCTTCGGATATTGTCGGGTGGTTTCGGCTGTTGTGGGGGGACATCTGTGCTGCACGGAATTCAGTGAGCTCCAAGCAAGGTTCCTACGGTCTTTGGTTGTGCCAGGGAGGGGGAAAGAGAGCGACCCTTGCTGTTTCTACCTGCCATGACGTCGCCTTTCCGAGCACTGCACGCCATAACAACCCCTGCACTGCAAGTACTAAGTACACGCAGTGCAGGGGTTGTTATGGCGTGCAACATAATTTTGCAGCGGGCCAGGTCAAGCATGTTTGTAACCATAGCGGGCCAAAAGAAATACCCAATAGCAAAGTGAGCTTTAAAATATTAATAAATGTAAATAAAACGGAATTTTTTATATTATGCAATATGGATAATTTATTAAAAAGAAAACCTTAGTTTTACAATGCTTACACTTAAATAAATCAAAACCAATCTAATGAGATACCTGACATTTTTTTTGTTTACTCAGGGCATCTATGTCAGCTGATATTTTAGATGTGGCTATGCGCAGAATGCCTGTAAGATGGATGTCTGATAATGATGATCTTGTTTTGGATTTGTTGTGTTTCATGCGGGAAAAAAGCTGTTCACAAGTATATGTACTACCAAATAAGGAAATTTGTTGAAGAGCTAATTTGGTCATGTTTGGGTATTGTTTTTGGTCAACATACTTTTTGTAAAATTCAACCAACCCATTCGGAAGACAACCATCGTATGCGGTTTTTAGAAGAGAATAGCTTTGAATTTCAATCAATTCCAACTGTAGGTTTAGCCTGGCGCTTTCAACTTCAACATCAAAGGGATTTTGGAAGACTTTCATGGTGGGCAGTTGTAATTTGAAGTCTGCGAATCTCTCATCAAACTCATTCCTCAACCTCTGCAGTAATGATGCGTACTTGCCTAACTCCAACGTCTCTTGGTTTCTTGAAGACAAGGTCTCCCAATGAGCCAACTGCTTTTGTTCCAGCTGTTTCTCCAATAATCGGAGCTTCTTTGTGAAAGCTTGAACATGTTCATATAACTGCGTACATAGTTGATCTTTTCCTTGCAGTTTTAGATTAAGATCAGAGAGGTATTTAGTTATGTCTACCAGGAAAGCCAGATCAGCCAACCACTGCTCATCAGTTAAAAAACTAAATTCTTGGTCTTTATTTTCAAGAAAAGTTTTTATTTCATCAAGCAACGAATAGAATCGCTTCAGTGTGGTTGCTCTGCTGAGCCAGCGAACGCGACTAAAGTACACTATGTCTTCGTGATCTGAACCTACGTCAGATAGAAAAGCTTGGAACTGTCGGTGATTGAGTCCTCTTGCGCGTATGAAATTAACGGTCCGCACTACTTTATCCATCACGTGCTTCAGTTCAAGAACTTTTGAACATAGCTGTTCTTGATGAATAATACAATGATGCTGGATAAACATGTGTTTGATGCTCTTCCGCAGTAAAGCCACAAAACCATTTACTCTTCCTGTCATTGCTGGTGCACCGTCTGTAGTAATGCCGCAAAGGTTTTCGATTTGAAGTTCATATTTTTCTATGCAACTCTTTACTTCTTCGTAGATATCTTTTCCTGTCGTTGTATCTTTCATTGGACGCAAATCAAGTAATTCCTCGACCACGGTATAGTCTTCTGTCACTCCTCTCACGAAAACTGCCAACTGCGCCGTATCCGACATATCAGTACTTTCGTCGAGAGCGAAACTGTAAAAAACGCATTTCTTCAATTGTGTTTTTAAAGATGATTCAATATCTATGGCCATGTCATCAATTCTTCTTGCTATGGTTTGATGTGACAAGCTTATATTTTTAGCTACTGCTTTCTGCTCCGGACACGCTACCGATGTAAATATCTCCAAACACTCCTTGACAAATTCTCCGTCAGATAGGGGTTTACTTCGTTTGGCAATAGCTTCTGCTATCATGAAACTAATTTTTGTAACTGTCTCGGAGTTTTCTTTTGGTTTTTTGAACAACGCCTGTTGACCGATCATATTTAGCTTCAACGAATTTACACTATCGACTCGAATTTGACCTTTGTACGTATCGTATTTAGAAGCGTGTTTTGTAGAATAATGCCGCCTAACATTGTATTCCTTGCAAACTGCTATTTTGTGATTACATATAAGACACAGTATGTTTTCATTATGTTCTGTGACAAAAAAGTCTTCAGTCCAACTGTTTTTAAATATTCGACATTCTGTGTCAACTTTACGCTTTTTCTCTGTTGACATCCTGATCTGAAACAACCATAAGACAACACAAAATTATGCACCTACTTAAGTAAATATGTATCTCAAAATTTACTCAAACAATGTAGGTATGGATAACAAAAGACAATCGTTAACCGTAATTAAATAAATATACTTCATCTATTTGTTAAGATTTAAATTAAGTACCTACGTTTATTCACCACTTTTCACTACAAGAAACTTCATTCACTATTAATTTACAAATGAAACACAATCGCGATCGAACAAAACAAACCAAATAAGTAATTACTCGCGTCGTGACAAACTTTGCCGGCCAAGTGACTTTGAGCGAGCGACACGGCGGCGGTGCTACGAGCGCGAAGGTGAGGTGAGAGGGTGGGGCGCGTCTCAGTGCACGCGCGGATTTGATACCTACGAAGCGCAGTTCGTGTTATTGTTTATAAATCGTAGGTAAACATTATTTACTTGCCTACAAACATGTGAATATTATTCGTAGTCGATAAAATAAACATATTATCTAAGAGACTTTTTAAAGATTGTTTGCGCAATATTTGTCTATTATATGTCATCATCTATCTATGCTATGACTTTAAAAATTTTAACTAGCTCGCGGGCCGGATGTAGGGCCTACGCGGGCCGGATGGTGGCCCGGGGGCCGTATGTTGGACGGGTCTGCTCTATACCATGTAAGTTGGCCAGATTCTGACAGGTCTGCGAAAGTAGCGCCACTGTTTACGTCTGACTACGTATCCTTCCGCCATCAGCCGATCGGCTACATGGCAACGATGTTGTTTATTTTCATGCTGTCATCAGCCGATCCCCTTGTCATTGTACTGTTCTTGGGACATTTTAGGCAAACTTGCTACTCAGAAATACGTAGCTGCGATTGTATATTAGTAATAGTAATGTGTACATAAATTATTAATCAGTAAATCGTTATGTTAAATGGCAAAAATATAAGTAATTAATTCAAAATTTAGTAACTACAAGAAAATGTAATGCTTAACAAATTTTAAGATATTTTAGACTGACATTTGTCTAAAAAAAATTAGTAGTTTATAAAAGTAAAAATATAAAACCTTGCAAAAAATCAAATATTTGCTAACTCTTTTTGATTTGTCCGAGACAGTGAATTTGGGTTAACATTTGCGAGACGATAGTTGTAGCTATTATCACACTTTGGATGTTATAGCTAATATATTCGAGTTGGAAATGTGTGACATGGAATAACGTTAGAATTGTTTAAAAACTATTCACGCATGTCTTACTTCGTTCGGAAACAAGGAAATATGGTACAAGAATGATATGGCGTATAATTTACGTAGTCTTAGACGAACGATTACCTGGCCAATATAAATTACAAGTACTCAAAATCGCTGTCCACGAAATATATGTTACTTTAAAAATTATGCAGAGCTTGCGAAAAATAAAACTATTGGTATCTGTTCGTAAATGTATTATATATCGCATACGAACTCCTATTCTTTCTGGCTGGTAATGCTTCGCAAAAAAATCCGATAGATGGCGTGCACAACATTTCAGGGCGAGGTCAGAGCCGCTAATTTTGCTCAATAGATCGCATCTTTTTAAAGTTGATTGTTCTTCTATTACTGGCTCAGAACGACACGAATTTGAAATATCTTTTGTAAAATTATTAGAAAAAATAATTTATCAATATTATGCAATATTTCTGTATGCTTTGGGAATTAATATCAAACATGCAAGGAAACCCGTTTTGGAGGGGGGGAGATAAGACATGAAAAAAGGTTTTGAAATTGTGTTTTGTTTTGATACGGATCGTTTTAATGCACCTTTCATTTTGAACACCTATACGTTTCTACTTTAGCTCAAAGTTTTTTTTCTAACACTAAAAACAGCTGTTTTATGACCACGTAAAATAAAATGTATTAACTAATCTAGAAACTCTTTCTTATCGCGTATATTCTGCTTGTCTAATGTGAGTCGGCAGTGCACTCAGAATAGCCAACGTAATATTAACTTTTGTTTGTTCGTGCATCAGCTGATACAGGATTTTGTAAATGGCACTTTGTTGGTTTCATTTACGTCGAGTTGCCACTCACTGCCTGTCAGAATTTGGCCAACTTATATGAAATGAAGTATAGGCGAAAAAATTTTCTCACTGGCAGAGGAGCAGTGTAACCACAGGGTAACATATTAGGAGGCGAGGATATATTTTGCCCAGTGCAATTGCACTGATGCAGTACACAGCCGGCCGCCACTGCACATTTTTGGCTGTTGTAATACGGTGCATCATAGGTAGATGATAAGGGTCACGCAGTGGCAACGTGATGAAATACATGGCCTTATTGGGGGGTGGGGGGTGGGGGTGTTGTGTGTGCTTTTTCGTAGGTAAGACTGCAACATGTTAGGCCCTTATTAGGCAGTTTTCAGTGGTGTAATAAAGCCTGGAGAAGCTACTTATGGTAGGCACGCCCTCCTTTGTCAGTTTCCAGCAATGCACCGACAGTGCTCGTAATAGTTTCCAGAGTAGTGGAGTTAAGTTCCGGTCAGTGAGAACCCAGGCCAAGATGGAAGTTTAAAGAGTGCACATGAGTCGCGATTGCAACTCACACCAGCAGCGCCTGCAATCTTTGTTTTTCATTATATTTTGGACTAACCCTAAAGTACTAAATTATTTCCGCCGGTGTTAGGGGTCATCCATTCAGGGCGCCGGGAGAGTATTTATTTTCTCTTGTTTTTATTTTCTCTCCCCTCTCCATAAATAGCCGTGCGATTAGAGTATTTTCGACTGCAGAATAATTGATACTATGATTCTCATCTCGTTCCTCCTTGTTTGCTGTGAAGTATAGTATTTATGCCGCTGTTATTGAACTACTTTATTTTCTGTGCCGATGTTGTAACTGAAGGGCAAAGTATAATTAAATCCAGTTGAATTATATTTCCGGCTCGTCTGATTATTTTATTTTGGCACCTTTATAAACTGAGTCTCAGTGTTCATACCAGACTGAGTTAGGCGAGCTAATGTTTGACTGTGTCACACCTGGCACGTCTTGTAACTTTACAATGGGTTTGCTACAACTATGTGTCTCACTAAAGTTCACTAATGTTGGCACGGAGGGATTTTAGGAAGGACTGCTTCTCATGGGCAGCTTTATGTGGCCTGTGTGTGTGTGCATGTGCGTGTACGTGCATGTCCGCATATATATTCTACACTTTTCTACAGATTTGGACCAAATTTGCAGGGATTTCTTTCAGTATCCAACTTAAAATACTCTGTAGTTCAAAATTGGCATTGGTCTCCATTTGGGCCCCAAATCCCAAAGTGATGTGTCTGTCTCGTGCATGACTTCCATCACTTCCCGCTGTTAAATTCGTATATCTGTTAAGTACCGCCCTCTAGGTGGATGTGCAATATCAACTGTTCCTGTTCTTTCTCAGCTCGTTGTACTCTTTGGAATATTTTGTGATTCTGAAGTTATAAAATTGATTGGTGCTTTCATATGCGCTATGGAATTTTCATTTACGATTAATGTAAATATGCATATGTAACTTAAGAAATGTACACTACTGCCACTGCAAACTTAGTTTTAATGTAGCACTTGGATTTTAAGCATGACCTGTTTAGTTTGCTTTATCGTGGTTAAACAAAATGCTAGTTTAATGGGTATGTTACCATATTGCTTTGTCATTATTACAGTGTTGAATTTTCTACTGTTGTTGACATGTTTAAAGCTTATTTATTAAAGGCTGAATTACATTGAGTCAAATTCTCTGCAGCAAAACCAATTCAATAACATTTAGGTTACTTAAGTGAAGAATGTAGTTAAATTAGGAGTTGTAGACTTTAGCGACAGGAACTCAAATTCATGTATTAACATTTTAAAATTTATTTTCAGCTTATTGTGTGTATTTATTTTAATCACTGTTCAATTAAAAAATAGTTTAAGTAATCATTTGAAATTTTAAAACAGCGTAAGAAGTAATTTTGTTGTTTCTGTAGTTTTTAGATATTTAGCTGCCTGTCACAGTTTTCATATTTTTGTGATATAAGAATAAGACAAGACCAATCATTGACAAAATCAATATGTTGTAGGTTAAAATTTCTTACAAATATTTTTGTGGAAGATTTATAACTTTAGGAAATTCATGAAAAATTAAGTATGTATTCTTTTATAATAAAAATTTACCAAAGTGTTTTTAAATTCTTAAAATATTTCATTGCTAACCTAGTTTGTATTTTTAGTAAGTGTTATAGTTTTTCGTATTCATGATCATAAACGTAAAATAATTGTGACTTTCATTTAACTAAGCACAAAATCTATCCAACCAAAGAAGTTGTCTATGAAATGTGTAATGACGCAATATTCTTAATTTTTCGGGACACAGGTGTAAAATTCTTTCGTGTGTATTTAGCTTTGGAAAGTTTCGTAATATTTTATCAGGTTTCAAGTTAAAGCCGCGGTGGTTCGTTTCCAGTGATAGTTTGTTTATCGAGCAGACGTGTGCTTTTGTAGGTTATCGGACGGACATCTGCTGTTTACGTTGTAACAGGAGTCCGTTTACCGTCTCGTTTCGAAAGTTGTTGTTTTGGTTATGCGTCAGCATTATTCAGAAACTTTCCGGCTGCGTCGTGACGTTCGGTTCTCTGGAAGTGGACGGTGTCAACAGTTTTAAGTTTCCTGCGACGCAGTTGCGGATACGATAACATGTTGAGAGCGCGGGACACAGCGTAGTTTTGGATGACGCTACTGGCAGATGCCGGATGCCATGCGCTTATCTTAGGAGAAGGGGGGGATAGACTCTGCAAACTGGAACTTCGTCTGTGAACTGTGAAACTTCAATGCTAAATAAAGTATAAAGCAAACTAATGTGGAACTTCTTTTTTTTAAATTAATCGGCGTCACCTGGTACTGAGTCTCGTATTCTACCTATGAGCAAGCCGTGGCAACGTAAACATTCGGAAGTGTAACAAGTGCCGGAACATTACAAGATGGCGCACAACTGAGGGGCTCGATATTATAAATATGGTTTAACTAGCCGAGGCAACGTTACAAATGGTTTGACAGATATTAAATTTACTTAACTGAAAGTTACCAAATGCTCTTAACCAGTAAGTGCTTGAAATTTGACTACTTATCCAGAAAGTCAACTTATTTGGTCTTTATTGCACTTCAGAGTTTCAGACAGATATGTATAGTGTTTGCCATAGTTCTAATGTTCAGAAATTGTGTTTTGGTTGGTTGGGGATACTTGAAGTTTTTTTTTCCTTTATGGTAATGTTGAGTAAAATAGGAAAATTACTTAGCCATTTCTTTATTGCAGATACGTTCCAAGCTTTAATTCAGTATCCAGATGTTGTGACTGCACAAGCTGCTAAATTGGTAAGTTGGATAAACATTAATGACATCTTGCGTGTATGAATTTATTTATACATAAATGTATTTAAAATTTGCATTTGATTTGGAGAGAAGTAGGTGATATATCATTACTGTATTATTTTAATTATTTCCTTTTAAAAATAGTATGCCATGCCTTGAAAAATTCATGTAAACAAAGACTTTGCACAGTGTTTCAGTTTTATCAATCTGCAAGTAAAATAGATACATTTTGTACAGAGTTTTTACAATTTTTGAATTGAAAAATTGATATATTGTCATTACTGTTTAGTGTACCCTCAAAACACACACTTAAATGTATTTCCATAATATTTTCGCTCCACAATATGTAGAGTTGTGCGACGAGTAAGTGCTGGATGAAGGTTGGAAGGAACAGTCTCATTATTTCTCTCTCTTGTGCACTTTTACTTTCTAGCTTGCCCTTCCTTTCTTGTGCTCTTTCTTGCTCCTCCCTTCCTTCATGCTCTTTCTTGCATCACCCTCTGTCGTGCCTTTTCTTGCATCACCCTCTGTCGTGCCTTTTCTTGCATCACCCTCTGTCGTGCCTTTTCTTGCATCACCCTCTGTCGTGCCTTTTCTTGCATCACCCTCTGTCGTGCCTTTTCTTGCATCACCCTCTGTCGTGCCTTTTCTTGCATCACCCTCTGTCGTGCCTTTTCTTGCATCACCCTCTGTCGTGCCTTTTCTTGCATCACCCTCTGTCGTGCCTTTTCTTGCATCACCCTCTGTCGTGCCTTTTCTTGCATCACCCTCTGTCGTGCCTTTTCTTGCATCACCCTCTGTCGTGCCTTTTCTTGCATCACCCTCTGTCGTGCCTTTTCTTGCATCACCCTCTGTCGTGCCTTTTCTTGCATCACCCTCTGTCGTGCCTTTTCTTGCATCACCCTCTGTCGTGCCTTTTCTTGCATCACCCTCTGTCGTGCCTTTTCTTGCATCACCCTCTGTCGTGCCTTTTCTTGCATCACCCTCTGTCGTGCCTTTTCTTGCATCACCCTCTGTCGTGCCTTTTCTTGCATCACCCTCTGTCGTGCCTTTTCTTGCATCACCCTCTGTCGTGCCTTTTCTTGCATCACCCTCTGTCGTGCCTTTTCTTGCATCACCCTCTGTCGTGCCTTTTCTTGCATCACCCTCTGTCGTGCCTTTTCTTGCATCACCCTCTGTCGTGCCTTTTCTTGCATCACCCTCTGTCGTGCCTTTTCTTGCATCACCCTCTGTCGTGCCTTTTCTTGCATCACCCTCTGTCGTGCCTTTTCTTGCATCACCCTCTGTCGTGCCTTTTCTTGCATCACCCTCTGTCGTGCCTTTTCTTGCATCACCCTCTGTCGTGCCTTTTCTTGCATCACCCTCTGTCGTTCCTTTTCTTGCATCATCCTCTGTCGTGCCTTTTCTTGCATCATCCTCTGTCGTGCCTTTTCTTGCATCACCCTCTGTCGTGCCTTTTCTTGCAATCCCCCCTCTGTCGTGCCCTTTCTTGCAGTTTCCTGACCTCTGCCGTGCTCTTTATCACAGCTTCCCCGCCCTCTGCCATGCTTTTTCTCACTTTCCTTCCATTCGTGATTTGGCTCTCCCACACTTCCGAACTCATTCACACACTACCCTACATACCAGCTTTCTCTTAACTTCCGTCTGAGACACGTACACTAATGCATATATGTGCGCACACACACATACATACACGCATACACACGCGCATGCACACATGTGCACATGCATGTGCATACACACACAATTACACACATATTTAAATGTATGGGCATAGCTAGGATTTTGGGCAGAAGGAGGAAAATCTATCTCTACAATTAATCTATTGGTGTGCAAGTAATTTTGTATAAATTTTTTTTGTAGTTAGGAATTTAGTATATTACTGGTGAATTTTTAAGTGTTGCAATAAATAATTTTACGCCATGTATAATCCATAGTAGTTATGTGTTGTGCTTGGGGTCAGTAATTCTTTGAGTTAATAAAATTGTGCAGCGTTTTCCTTGTGTAAGAATGACATTGACAGGCATTTTAAATTTTAATATTTCACTATAGAGAAATACCTTCATATTATTGATTCTAAATATTTATAATATAAAATATAGTTTTCTTAGCAGTGCAGTAGAATTTGCAAGCTTTCTTGCAACAAGAGTTCCATTCTTACGTCAGTTGATAGCATTAAAAAAACTATATAATATCTGTGCTGGGATCAATATGGTATATGTGGTGTTTTCTCTGTTTTGAAAACAAATGTGTGCTTACATATTCTCTTTATGCCATTGTCATTCCTGGGGGCATGTTGATTATCAGTTCAATTATAGTGTGTTTTTTGTGTCAGTGTTGACATGGTGCAACATCTTCATGGGGAGTCCTTGTTGTTCCAGTCACTAGATGGGCAGAACATCTACAACTCTTGTTGCACCCTACGCATAGAGTACTCAAAGCTGTCAAGCCTGAATGTGAAGTACAACAATGACAAGAGCCGAGACTACACAAACCCGGGCCTACCGACCGGTGACCCAGGCCTGGACGCAACTCTGGCCCTGGGGGGTGAGTTACTGCCTCAGCTGTTGTTAGCTGGGGGGCGGCACAGAGCAGCGCAGGAACCCCAGTCAGCCCGCCTCGCCGCCGCAGGTAGCTAGCTGCCCCATCTGCCCTCAATTGCCTGGCGCTTCCACTTGGCACGCACTTTGCCTCTCCCCATCTCTCCCATTCTCGCCTCTTGCACATTTTCTGTCCATCAGCGTTTGTAAACTTTTGTGCTTGTGCAGTAGAATTTCGCTTATCCGGCGGCTATCGTAGAGTCCAGATTCCAGGATGTACAGTACTGGAATATTTTATTTTGTCAAATGAGTTAAGGTTATGTTAATACATTATTGTATGTACAGTAATTTGTGTGACATTGCTGTAATCCATTTTATTCCCTTAATTTAACAATTATTTTGACATTCTGCCCTAGTTAGTCCGGATAAATAAAGTTATTCTGTGTAGAGCAAATATAAATCATTATTACTAATAGTTTACCACATAATCACAAGTGATTTTGTTTATAGCTTCATTTTCCTTGTTAATAAAGGCATTATATATATTATATATATTTGTGTATGTACATATATATATATATGTTTGTGAGCCTGCCAAGTGGTAAAGCATTCTGATTGTTCCAAATTTTATTTTGTTTTTGTTTATTTATTAAGTTTTTATTGATGTGTGTTTTTGATTTTTGCATGAAGAGTTTGTTTATACATACACTTTTTTATGCCTGAAATATATCTTCAACCACCAATGATTCAAGAAGTTTTTGTATGGAGCAGTACAATCCAAATTGTAACAAAAACTCTNCCCATCTGGGTGGAAGTTTTCTATCCTTTCTTTGGTAATATGGTGTATGGACTGTGGATGAGTTTGCTCAGTTTCAATTTATACCATCTTTTTTTTTTGGTTATAATTATTTGTTTTTGGTGCCTGTTTGCAGTTAATTAGAATATTTTTATTTCACGGTGGTTTACCTGCAGGTTTTTTTTATCTCATACTTGTATATTATTTACCTTTGTTTTTTTAAACAATTGTCATTTTTTGTTTTGTTCTATGAAACCAAACATTTTCCCCCTCTCTCATCATCTATCTCTGTCTTGCCCTTGTCTCTTTGCCGCTCCCAGGCGGCTTGTAATATTACATAAAAATGGCCACCTGTCAATTTGCGACATATATTTTTCTTGTCAGCGTAACTATTGGTTTGGAAGACTATTTAATTATTTCACTAGTGTATTATGTAATGAGAACATTTGTTTATGTAAAACACTAAAAGTTAACATTGTTTTCTATTCTTTGATGTATTCTAAGAAACTACAGCAATGCAAAGTGAGGAAATAATGAGATGGTTAGTAGACTTCTGCAGTTGAGGCTATGTCAACGGATACTGTACTTTAATGTTGCTGATTGTTAGTACATTGAATGAATTTATTTTATAAAATTTTATTTGGTAGGTGATTGCTTCACAAATTTAAACTGTAGTGTTCTGCGAGAAATTTATCAAGGTAAATGAGTATTGTAAAAAATGTTATGGTTTTAGTAAAGTTATGTGATTGTTGATGGTGGTGGGCTATTTATGATCCAATAATACACCGCACCCAGAACTGAAAAGTTTACCCCCATCACTGTGCAACACCCCTAGGAATTCCTTTTCTCTGTCAGCAGCAGTCTTGTTCACCACATTTAATTTTCCTCCACTGAACTTCTTGACAATGTATTTTCTTAATGATGTTTATTCTTTATTCACCTCACCTCATTACTCATTTCAGTCAAAATGACCTAATACTCTAGAAACCAGTGAAAAATACCCATAAAACACCATAGATGCATTACTAGTCAAAAGCAGCCATTCGATTATTATTTTTGCGAGTGTAACAATATTGGTTAAAATGAGTAATCAAAATATTTTGATTTCCATGGTAGCACATTGTAAATATAATTTTTGTTATAAAAAGAATATCATACATAAATGAAAGTATATTATATCCTTTTTTAGGACAGGACTGGCAAGTGCACTTTTGAATTAGTAATGTAAAAAATAGCAGGAAGTTTTCATTTAAAGATGTTAAAACAATTGCAGATTTTAGGCAGCAGTGAATATTTGCCTTGCAGATGTTGGTTATCTTTACTATGTTTTTCTTCATTCAACATTACGGAAGTGTAATCGTATTATTTTTTAGGTTACCCATGCATTTATGTACAAGCTAGGCTACAAAGTGAAAATGCAATATTGTGTGGAAATGCAGTGTGTTTTTTCTNTACCCATGCATTTATGTACAAGCTAGGCTACAAAGTGAAAATGCAATATTGTGTGGAAATGCAGTGTGTTTTTTCTTCCAAACCACTACAAATATGCTAATAATCAGCTTGACTTGTGTTTTGGCTGCACAATGGTGCGTACACATTTTCGTGTTATAAAAAGGAAACCATTATTTTGCAACATTATGGGCTGACTTTGTTGTGATGGGTGCATAACATGTTTTTACACCGTACAGCCAACTCTCGTTTCTATGACCCCTGAAATAGCAACCCTCTCGAATTAAAGATCCCTTTTTGGGGAACCATGGAAAAAAAAAAAAAATTCTGGTAACAACTCCTTTTATTAAAGACTCCTTCAAAATAACAACCATTTTCCTGGGAACCATGAAAGGTCTTAGAATTGAGTGTTTACTTCACTTGTGAAATAGTTTTGTTTACATACAGAATGTATGCTAAGTGCACCAGTTTTTAATATAATTATTTTAATAGAAAGTTTGTGGGTAATAAACAGTTTTAGTTAAATAATTTGGANGGTGCACCAGTTTTTAATATAATTATTTTAATAGAAAGTTTGTGGGTAATAAACAGTTTTAGTTAAATAATTTGGAATATTCTTAGGAGAAATTATTTTCTGTTTCTGTTCTTAAGTTTGAGAACCAATAACTGGTAAATATAAATGTTTTTTATCTGCTATGATTCTGAAGTTTTGCGGGACAAGTACATTTCTGTGAAAAATTTCATGATGATATGAGATTACAGAATAATTACATTCATAGTGATGGCCCAGCTCATTTTAGTCTTGACATGATGTGAAAAAGAGAAGTTTTTAGGGGGTGGAGGGGTAGAGGATGGTGATGGGGCAGACACATCATCTCATGAAGAGCTGGCTGCTAGTTTGGCAAAAATTAAAGCTCGTAACTGTTTTATTTTGTTTGTTTGTATAGTTTTGATTGGGAGTTGTCACATAAGAAAAAGAATATCTTTTATCTTCCAGCATGATGAAAAAAATGTTAGATACACTTAAGTTACAGTACAAAATAATATTGGTAACATTGAAGAATGTAGTAGCATCAACAATAAATGAACTCTCAATAACAATGCAGGTTTAGACCTGCATCAACAATAATTCATACATGCTACGAGAGCAGGATGTCCAGCTATCAGGAAAAGCGAAAATATACTGGACTTGAAATGCTGCAGGAAATCTCTGGGAAATATACAAAAAAAATTTCTGAATGGCATGAGTTTTTTTTTTGCATATGAAATATCTGTCAGATCTTCAGAAATAGTGTTAAGGGAACTTAAAAGTAAAGAATCTCTGCTGCCTTTCAAGTTCAGAATATCGCAGCAAACTGCAGCATCAAGGTCGTGTAGAAATGCCTATCTTCTTTGCACCACTGCACGAGTCTGACCACCTCTGCTGGCCTTTTATACTGCAGACATTTTTGTTAAGTATGCTGTTTGTGCGTACGCATCATCACAGTTGTATAATAGCATAATGGGTAACATGCAAATTTCGCCAATATTGTTGAAAATGATACAAACACATTCGTATATGCGTACGAAAATGAAAATATGCTGTTTGTTGCATAAAAATTGAATTCGTCAAAGTTATTTTAGTATTAAAACAGTAACTTTTGCGGCCGCTGTCGCGTGAATGCGGAACGCTCTCTCATTGGTTTGACGTGACTAGTCATACGCCGGTGGCCGACTCCGGCACGTTGCAAACGCGCAGCACTGAAATGGAAGGCAACTTTGTGAAAGCGCAGTCGGACAATCTTTACGAGTAGATACAGATATGCTACTTCATTACTTTAATTCCCATTGTTTTGTGTAATTTGAAATAAGAGGTGTAAAATTACAAAGGTAAGAANTATGCTACTTCATTACTTTAATTCCCATTGTTTTGTGTAATTTGAAATAAGAGGTGTAAAATTACAAAGGTAAGAATGTGATCTTCAAAGCGACTGTAGTCCTACATCACATGTTAAAACTTATTTTTTTGTACGGTTGATTGATTTACGTANCCCATTGTTTTGTGTAATTTGAAATAAGAGGTGTAAAATTACAAAGGTAAGAACGTGATCTTCAAAGCGACTGTAGTCCTACATCACATGTTAAAACTTATTTTTTTGTACGGTTGATTGATTTACGTATNGTGATCTTCAAAGCGACTGTAGTCCTACATCACATGTTAAAACTTATTTTTTTGTACGGTTGATTGATTTACGTATTATTATTATCATCTGTGTTTATGTTTGCAATCGCTAAGATTCACAAGAATAACACAATTGTAATGACTGCGACTGCAGTGAGCGCACTGTGTTGTCGCGCGCTATGCTTGATGTCTGATAAATTAACTACATTATTTAGAAATGAAACGTAATGTTATGTTGAGAAAGAAGGTTACAAATATTTCCGGATTCTAAACCACGTTTCAGTATTCATAAAAAACTTTTTTCCCTTTATAAATGTCAATAACGAGCAGTATGGTGACATCTCTACCTGACACCGTACAACGTCTCGAGCAGCTGCGGGTCGATGCCGAGCAGAGTGCCACATTGCCGGCCGGCAAACCTGCATTTCCGCTTTCCACCTAGTTTATAATCACTATATTGAGGCCTCAAATATAGTGTTTAGAAACTATAAAATTATGTATAAAATAACTTGCTTATCATTTTGTTACTTATGTTTTGTGTACCTAACATACTTTATATTATTCTGACGTCACAATAGCTGTGTCTGCAATTTATTTTTAAACTGTAAGAACTGTACACACAAGCTGAAAATATAGATATTGTATTTTGAGAAACACTTAATACCTGGGATGAGATTAAATACAGCTAACAAAATCCATAGTAAAAGCTTAAGAATTGGTTTTATTCTCAAAAGCTGTTTTCTTTCTGTTTATTTAAGGGAAAGGGTTATAAAAGTAACACGGCTTACTTGCATAAAANTATTCTCAAAAGCTGTTTTCTTTCTGTTTATTTAAGGGAAAGGGTTATAAAAGTAACACGGCTTACTTGCATAAAACGCGTAGGTTAATTAGTGTCAATTTTGTGGGTCTCGTAATTTTTTGTAATGTCCATCTCAGTAACTTAGAAAAAAGGAGAAAGGCAAATATGAAAGTAAGATCATCCTTGATAAACATTTCTAAAAACATGCATTTTAGTTTTTTGAAAGGAAAAATTAAGTCGCTGTTTAACTTNTATCATCCTTGATAAACATTTCTAAAAACATGCATTTTAGTTTTTTGAAAGGAAAAATTAAGTCGCTGTTTAACTTAAATTGTTAGGCTTATGAAAGCTAACAAGAGAAAAATCAAAATAACTGAAATTTATTAGAAATTAATATGTTTGTAAAATACTGTATAATTTAAACCCAACTTTTTGCAAGAGGGGATCTCGAGTCCCACCCAAATAATTAAATAGTTGATTTTCACGGCTTAACATTAGGACATGTTATTATTTAGGCATACAATGTGAATAAATATGATAGCTGTGCTTTTGAAACGAATGTTAGAAGTAATATGAAATTAATAAAAAATATTTATACCAAATTTTGTTTGATAGGCCGAACTTGGAATGTATAAGTTTACAAAATGTAAAATTTGCATTGTGTGGCTAAATTTTTTGTAAACATATTTATATGCCTTTACTATTGCGAAATACGTTAACATATTTTTTTATGCTCATGTCGACATTGCATACGAATTGCTAAACGCGTTGTGGTGTGTTCATTACGGTACCATAGTACCATAATGAAGGTTAGGTCAGATGTAAATAGTTGATATTAAGAAGTTCAGTGTTAAAACTATCTGCATAGGGGAAACACAAACACCTTAAATATAATTTACGTACGTCAAAATGGTCTTCGCAAACAAAAAGAACTGATTTTGCCTAAACATCTTCAATGTCTTGCCTAATTGCGTTAAACCACGTCTTCCTGTTTGTTTAGTTTTTTTGTAACTAACACATATTTTGTCAGGTGTTTTGCGAGATGTACTAGTACACTGCGGTACAATAAACCATTTAGATGATTTTGGTATACTTGGCTGTTTATTTTCTCTTTTCATTACTTCAAACAATTTCTATTTAACCAAATATGCATCACCGCTAATGTAAACAAACTCAGCGGCCGAGGTTGTATCTAATTTGTAACGTCACGGAGTGAGCAGGCGTCAGACACGTTTTGGCGGGCATTTCAAACGTAAAACTTTCATTCAATCATAACTTTTTCAAAACTAATTTTTAAATCATGATATTTTGTAAATACATTTCTAACACATAAATGAATGAAAACCCAAGTGCCAGCAAAAAATTTGCATGTTGCCCATTTATGTGCTTATGCTAGTTTACTTTATATCCTCGGCAAAGCACTGACATGCTGAAGAATTGAAGCAGAGGATTTCATTGTAATTACACTATGCAATTAATTGTAGTAATAGGTGATATATGTAGGTACGCGCACCTCCTCATCTACCTTTCACACAGTGATCAGCTACACATTTTCGTGTGGATCATATGAGAAATGACAACATGAACCACAACTGTTGCACAGGGTCTTGCAGGGAGCATACAAGTAGAGAGTTGTAACTCAACAGGATATTGAGAGAACCTTATCCTCTTTCTTTGCTGAAGCAATTCAAAGTATGTTCTATGGCACTGCCAAATCTTGAACACATAATTTTGATTGTGAAATGTGTATTAACTTTCCGACAATATTCCGTATGATTATGAACAATCACATCACAATTCTTTATGTTCCGTTGTCTTTAGGATAGTTTGCTCGTATTGTTGATCATAATATTGAAGTTTTTTTGCCACCCTAAAATAAACGAAATAAGTTGGAATTAAAAATATCACTGTCAAAATATCTGAAGAATTAGAATGGTGAACAATAGTTTATTTTTTACTATTTCTTACCTTTTGCGTCAGATATAATGCAGAAGGCTCACAAGTGGTACAAGTCTCAGTTCGCTAGTGTGAGCCATTGTGAGTGAGGGTGAGCACACCATCAAGTTGGGACACCGCTTTATATTCTTTGTGTGAATCATGCTGGTGATTCATGCCATTTTATTTTTTTTTTTTTTATATATATTCATGTCAACTCTGTCTTTTATATGTACACACACATGTACTGTATACATTGACTGTTAACTATTTTTTTTATTAAACTGGCAAATTTCAGCCAATAAAATATCACATTTACATAGAATCAAGCATTTGAATGTAATATTTTGCAGAACAAAAATTAATTGCACATGTGCATATGTGGTAAGCGTGTTCTGTTAAAATTATACCTTAGAACTGCAGATGTCAACACAGATTACTTTCAAAACGCTATTATTATCTTTATCATAAAAAATATTTTCTTTGTCTGCAATAAAAGAACTTTAAACAACTTTAGCTCGAGCTCAATGCTTGGAATCTTTACTACACATTTCTCTGCCACCAATATAAAATAATTTGCAGAATCGTTCAATAAACGACACTTCACCGGTTTTCCAAAACTAGTAACGTGCATAACGAAAATAAATGGTGCCGCTTCGTTACGTGACAATAGGGAAAATGGCGGACCAAGCCATACATGTCGATAATATTACAGTTCATGCATTGAATGAATGTATCAATATGCACATATCAACACTTAATACTTTCTATATGTCCCAGTATCAAGGTATTGAAGTTTCTAATGTCCCGTTGCTAAAATAAAGTAATTGTGCTTAAAAAATATTGAGCTTTATGTGCATGCTTACTAAAGTTCACTTTGTTACAATAAAACTGGCAACAAACACCACCGCGAGTAGGAAAGTAAGAGAATTTGCTATCATTTACAAATTAGGCCAGAACAGTATATTATATTTGCAAGATTATATTAAGCATTAACTTGTGAGTAGAATGTCTTTTTCTTTTGTGAATGGGGATGATGTTAGCAACCAATAATTTCCATACAATGGTCATGTTGATACGTGATGTCGGGTGAGTTGACNGTGAATGGGGATGATGTTAGCAACCAATAATTTCCATACAATGGTCATGTTGATACGTGATGTCGGGTGAGTTGACAGCAATGTCCCTGTGGAACAAGGTTCTATTGCGTCACAGTACTAAATCAGGGTGGGTTGACGGCAATGTCCCTGTGGAACAAGGTTCTATTGCGTCACAGTGCTAAATCAGGGTGGGTTGCGCGGTTCTCCACACTGTTGTTTGGAATACACACACTTGTTTCCCTGCGGGGCCCAGCGTAGCTTGGTGAGGGAAAGTGTTTATTTTCACTGGCAGTAATATTGCAGCTCATAACAGCGACGTCTCACAGTGGTGCCATATTGCAGAGATACAAACATTTGCAATGTGAGGTTGCCACAACACCTGCACTTTATTTCTTTGTGAAAAAAAACATATATTTTCACGTAATTTAATTCTTGCTGTTAGTTACCGGTAATATTCACAAAAAAAGTGATTATGGGTTTTTTAAACAATTTTCACATCTTTACTCAAACTTCAGAACTTATCACCATACGATGGCCACACACAATTTTTTTAAGACAAAAATTTAGAATGATGTGTGGCATTTGTGCAATAATAGACAGTATTTTCATACTAATTTAACAAAAAAAATTGTTGAAAAGTGGTTAATTAGTATAATTTATTTTTTGTGGTATCTATAAAATTTAAGTTTCTTGGCTTATTACAGTACAGTACATATCTGATTTTCATTGCTCTATGGAGGGTGTTCCCGATTTCCATCACGTCATTGGCTACTCACCTTTTTTAAATTGAATAAACTGTAGTTNCATCACGTCATTGGCTACTCACCTTTTTTAAATTGAATAAACTGTAGTTGTTAAAATTTTAAAGTTGGCTGTTTATAGTTTTTTTTATGTTAAAATTGCACAACCAAGTAAACATGTTAAAACTCTTGATGAAAGGTTTCAAATTATTCAAGAAGTCGAGAGATACCAGAGTGAAAAATTTGTGAATGCTGCAGTGCGTCTCGGACTTCCATTCTCCACACTCACTACGATTTTATCAAAAAATGACTGAAATCCGTGAGCAAGCAAATCAATTTGCCACATCCAGCACGAAACTTAAGTCTGGTTGGGAGTCAAGCTTTAAGGAAATTGAAAACGTTCTTTTCCCGTGGTACGAGCAGGCGAGAGCTTCTAATATTCCTGTCAATGGGCCAGTTTTGAGAGAAAAAGGGCAGCAGATTGCACTGACGCTTGGGGTTGAAAACTTCTCTGCTTCTAATGGGTGGCTCACCTTATTCAAAGTGTGCTACAGCCTAGGCTATAAGAAGTTGTGTGGTGAGAATTCAGCATTCAGTAATTAAGCAACACATCATTGGTTTTGTAATCTTTCAAAAAATCTGGATGGTTACAAACCATAAGATATCTTGTACGTGGATGAAACGGGGTTATTTTAAAATTGCTTGCCAGATATATCATTTGCAATAAAGACTGACGCATGCCACAATGGTAAATTGTCAAATGCTCGACTTAACAGTGTTACTGTGCACCAACAGTAATGGCACAGACAAGCTGAAGCCTTGGGTAATTGGAAAATATCAAAACCCTTGCATCGTTTCAAAAACACAAATTGCCTTCTTGTTAAGTATTATGCTGAAAAAAGGCATGGATGACAGCAGAGATCACTTCTTTCTTGCGTGCTTTAGATAATAGCATGGGAGTTCGCTGCAGGAAGATATTGTTTGTTGACTACTGTGCTGCACACCCGAAAGACGTCACATTTCTGAGAAATGTGAAGGGGGTATTCTATCCACCTAACTGCACCAGCATGTGTCAGCCCCTTGAAATGAGAGTCATAAAGTGCCTCAAGCATGAATACCGGAGAATGCTTGTGGGAAAGTTTTGGGGCTTCTTGATACCAAGAGCAAAGATTCCACAGTAGAGCTTAAGCTCAACATCTTGCAAGCCATTCCCTATGCAGAAGCCACATGGAGAAAGATCTCTGTTGTTGAGGAAGTGAATGACAATGAGTTTCAAGAAAACTTTGACAAACTGGGTGAAAAGCATGTTGGCTTTTAAGCATATGTAAGTTGTGACGAACAAGTGGTAACTTGTGGCATTCAGTGTGTTGGTGTTTTGTGTGAAGCAAGCTCAGTAGCTGGGGACAGCAGTGATGAAGAAACAGAGGATGCTTCAGCATAGCCAATAGTCAAGATACCGTCCTTCTCTGAAGCACATTCAGCTTTGGAAACTTTGAGAAATTGCTTACAACATGAGCGAGTGTGAGCAAGAAAACTTGTTGCAAGTTAAGGTGAAATGTTTTAAATGTATTATTTACTGTAATATGACTTTTTTTTTTAATTCTTTTTTTTTTATAGTGTTTATTTAGTTAAAACTTTATTCACGTATAATGTACAGCTCTTACTATGCTCAACATAAAGTTTTATAATGTTAAGTTGTATTTGATTGATTTACATGTCAGAATCCTCATCTACCGAGATCCTGCATGTATGGAAAATTTTTGTTAGTTACCCGAATAACTGATAGGGAGTCGACTGTACATTGATGTACAGATCACCTACAAAAAAACAGCACTGACAAAACCCTTAAAATTGAATAAATAAATATCTACAATTTGTTTGCTGCTTGTAAAACTGCATTGTCCTTTGTCAGTAAGTTTCTATTTGCTTCATTGACTTTCATTATTTATGCATAAGAATGTTCCTTCTTCCCTTCCTTATTCAGGCTTTGTTCTAAGAGTTTCCTTCTACAATGCAGGCATGTAGTTCACTGGGTCACTTGAGCTGTATTTTGGCATGTTACACGGGAAATCATTCACATTCTTCCTACACATTTTAGTATTTCCAATGTTACACTGGAATTCTACTTTCTAACTTGACTGTGGCATGTTTTGTCACAGCTCTTAACCCCAGTTTTCTATTCTACATGGCTATACCTAGTGGTTGCGTAATCCTGTAGTCCAGAAATCCTCTATTCTCACTTGTTTCACAGGGTCCCCACTACACTGCTATTCACTGGTTGTTTGGAGGTTTGTGAACAGTACCTGTTCGGTGCCCTCTTAAAGCATGATGTTGCTGGTAGGGCCACATAAATTTCTTGATGGGGCGCTACATTGTTTCTCGGTGCCTGCCTGGTTTCCCTTGGATGGCGGTATGGCAGGTACACTGGGGTAGCTCTCTCTTTTCTTTGGCTTCTGTTTCAGTGGTTTTCAGGTTGAGCCCTGTAGGGCCTCCTGGCTCTGCATCTGTGCGGAGTACATCGTTGTGTGAAGGGGGTCTGCCTTCAATGGCAGGGGTCCATCATCCATGGGCCCTTCATCATCCATGGGCTCCTCACCTCGTCTGAGCTCATCGTTCTGTGATGGAAATTATGCAGTCAGAGGCAAGGGATTGTCGTCGCCGCTGGATGGTTGTCTACGTCTGTCTCTGGTTCGGCATGTTCTGGCTTGCCTTCGAGAGTGCTGGGTGGTCCTCCGGAAGGAGGGTTGGTTCTGTCTTCGTCCCGAAGGACCCTTTTCGCTTCTCTGGGTTGGGTTGGTGAGTTTGGGGGTCCCCGGTCTCTTGCAGGTTCCGTGTCTAAGGGAGACCTCCACAATATCTGGGACCAGTCAGTGGCCATGCTCTCTTACTGATGCGGTGTGTGTGTGGGCGAAATTGAAAGGGGTAGACAGAATGGAGTGGGTGGATGTGTACCCTCGGGGTGGTTAAGTGCCTGAGTGGGCTGTGTAGCTCGTCGGCCACCTATCCCCATGGGGTACTGGGTCATCTGGATATTGTTGTTTTCAGCCGGTAATTACTGATCCGTAATTGTTGTAGCTGTAGGTGTTCCTTCAGTGAATCCAGTTGAGGGCATATTGCTTCTGGCGCTACAGGGGGGGAAGTGTTTATACCTTGGCTATGCCCCAGTTAACCTTTATTTGTTCGCCATCCACAATATAAATTTGGTGTTGTCTGCAGTCGAGAGTGTATTGTTGTTGGTGAAACCAGGGCTGCCCCAGGATCACGTCCTCCCCTATCTGTGGGCTACCAGAAATTCCGTACGAGTGGTTTTGTTGTAAATTTTGGACGGACAGCTTAATTCCCCCTCCCATTGAGAGTAGGTAGTCGGGTTGCGCCATTTGAACCCTTCAACCCCGAGTTTCAGGTGGGCTTGCTGATTTGGCGTGAGGAGAGGTTGCTTCACATAAATTTTCCCATGGCTGCTGTATGTAACAGTGTGATGGCAGTTCGTTTGTTAATACCTATCTCTATGCGGACGGTGGGAGGGGGGGAGGGGGCGCCTGGGGAATATGGAATGCTCCGCTTCGTTTCTCTGGCTCTCTCTAAAAGTTCTTAAGTTTGCGGAGAATTTGTAAGAAATTCCTTAATTTAGGAAGTTGCATGCTAGTGATTCTTCTTTCACAGCTCACCTCGCTGCCTTCGGAGACAATCCTCTGGTACATTTGCACTTTCTGCTTAATGAATCTCTCTTCCTCATCCTCGGTAGTCTGGCACTTTCTGTGAAACTCAGTGGTAATTTGGGCCAAGAGTTCCTCCCCTGAGAAGTACTTCACTAACATACTTAATAGTTGTGACCACTCTCATTTTTCCCACCATTCTTGAGCGTATGCAGTCATTTGTTTGCGTGTTTTCGTCACCCACTGTTTGAATGGAATCTTGTTCTCCCTTAGTTCATGTTCACACTTTTGTGTGAATGCCACGGAATCTTCCTGAGGTTGTCCAGTGAACTCTGACAACTGATGTTCCTTAAGGGTTGCATGCGGATACCATGCTTTGGGTGCTGGGGTCGGTAGTTTTCGACTTTTACAGACCTCGCTCAGGTAGACTAATCCAGGACAAGTTATCTGTTCGCTAGGCCAATCGAGACAATTTTGGTGGAAGGGGTTGTGTGCACGTTTTGCATTGGATCGTGTTTATTCTGCGTTCTGGGCACGTGAGCCAGCCACAGTGTGTGGCTTGTTATATGCAGCATTGTTCACAACAGAATTCAAGGCCGTTTGTATAGTAGGGCTCGTCATTCCATCCCTAGCATGCATAATGAAAGTGATGCTGACAATGGGTGCATTGTATGAAATTCTGTCCTTCCCCCGTTGCAGGATGCTATCTGGCACTTTCATCTTTCGGAGCCTCAGGCTCCATGGCAGCTGTTGAGGCTTCCCAGTGTTCTGCCATGTTTTAATCTACAGACACTTTACTGGCTACGGTGTATGTGGATTGGGCTCCATGGGGTGTTTTCGTACTCCCTGAGGTCTGGTAGGTTATCTTTGATATTACCCAGCCTTTCTCTCTCTTTTTCTCTTTCTCTCTTTCTCTGTCTATTTCTCTTTCTTTCTATTTCTCTCTTTCTTTCTTTCTTTCTCTCTTTTTCTCTAGGCTAGTTTGTATTTGGTAGTCATCTCAGTCCTCCCTTATTTCTTATGTATCTTGGGATGCCTGTCGGGTCTGGATGCTGGCGCTATTGGGGTTCGCATCTCCCTGTGTTACATGAAGGCGCACGTTATATGAAGTAGGCAAAAGAATGTTGCTACCTGTACGAGTCACGCGTCACTTTGGTAGTAAACACTGTGTAAATAAAACCAATAATATCATTGACTGTATACTTAAAAGCTGATATGCTCGGAGACAGTCTTCAATTTAGTTTACTTTTTGTTTCATTACAATGCTCTCGTCCTTTTTGGCAGACTACAATGAACCAGTCTAAATGCTAAATATTTTTGAGAATCCTTTTAGTAAGGTTTAAATTCATACTGTAAATTGTAATCTCATTCCCTTTTCACCATATCCTTATTTTCATTTTTCATGACCAATTTGAATCATTTTCATCAATTCATCTGTGCTCATCTTGTAAGTTACCATAACAACTGAAATTTGAAACCCTGGGAATATTAGAGGGGTTTAAAATACTCATTTCTGTAAATAATCTTGTAGCTGAGGTAGAAAGTTCTGTAAGTGCACCTAAAAAGACCAAAGGCTGTTAGCCAACCTGTAAGTATTGTATATATTAATGATTAATTTAACTATTTTTACTTTCTTGTAAGAATGTAACTTATATAGTTTTGAGAATTCTGTGATTTCACAGTTCGCTCTTTGAATTCGTGACAACTAGAATAATTTAAAATTGTTATTTCCTCAAGTATATTTCCTAATAATGTTAACACAAATATTAAATTTACGTTCTTTTACAATCAGAGCATTAATCCTTTTGGAGCCTTGAAATGGCTGAAGAGGAATATTTGTAAGTCAGGAGTTTAGTAATTGATGCGTTGAATTTGTGTTTTTATGATAAAAAAAAAGTCTTCAAAAGAATTACTGACCTTGGTAACTTTGATTTTCTTCTGTTACGTATGAAAGTAATGTGAAACACTGCTGTTAAGTTGATGATGCATTGACAGCCTGAAGGCTGGTATGAAAGCTAAGCAGAAGCGTTGTAATGAAAGTCATCTTATGCCCAGGAGACTGGGCTGTTTTATCCTGTGGTGTTTTGCTGTTGACGTCCACAGTATTGAGGTCAGCTACAACCATGATCAAATAGAAGAATTCAAACCCAGAACTCCCATGCGAGAGAGAGGCACCAGTGCTACCCTGTATAGCGGACAGTGGTCACTTTTAAATTACTGGTACCAAATCAGCATTTTTTTCTAATGAAACTAACTTCGGAGCAGCAAAGTGTGATTTGGGAAGTGTTGAGCGACTTTTTTTCCTGTGTTGAACATAACTATTGTAACAGAATTAAACTGTGTATTGCTTAAAAATTTTGTGTGCGCTATACTTATTAATGGATTATGTATTACTTCAAAATTCAAACACAGGGCTATTTTTTCAGGGTGTCTACCCACACAAAAAGCAGGGAAATGTTCGGGGAATTTCATGTGATAAGGAAATGTCAGGGAATTTTCACATTGGTTACGGAAAATTAAAATAATTGCTTCTATGGAAAAATGGTTAGTTGTGTGGATATGGGATAGTATAATTATGGGCATATGCATTTTAAAATTTCTATTTTTAAATATGTGAATTGGCAATAATGCATCTTTGCCAAGTGACATAGGGCCTATACATACAAAATAAAGTAATTATGTGTTTTTAATGGGTACGTGTGGGGTTCAGTATCATGTATCGCAAGAAATATTAATGGACTGAATTTTGGCCCTGCTTGCTTGGTCTGTTGCAGTGTAATTTATTTAAACTTCACTGATAACATATTTGTTCTGCCAGCGGTGGTAAAATATTGTATTGGAAGGTTTCCGTTCTTAAAATTGGTCGGGGAAGAATGGTAAGAGTCTGTCTGGAAAACAAGGAAAAGTCAGGGAATTTCAAAATAGAATTTCGTTGGACACTGTTTTACTAATGAAATACAATAAATTCTCGGTTCTAAGACTCTTCATGATTCCCAGGAAAAGGTTTGATATTTTAAATGGGGCGGTTAGTGGAAATTGTTTTTGCATGGTTTCTTAAAAAAGGGTTGTTATTTTGAGTGGGTCACTATTTCAGGAGTCTTAAGAAACAAGAGTCGATTGTACTTCAAAATTTCAACACAGTACTATATTTACTAAATACGAATACTTCAATTTAAACTCTGCTCTATATTTATTAATAACTAATTACTTTTAAATGTAAACATGGTGCTATATATACTGATTAGAATTACTTAAAAAAAAAAAAAAAACTTAACAAGAGTTTTATGTTTAGTAATGAATTACTTCAAAATTAAAGCACAGTGGTATTATTTACTTGGTAATAGAGTTGTTCTGATACCATGTTTTCCGATACTGATACCCCGATACCAACGCCAATACCCCGATACCAAAGCCCTTCCCTCTTGCTTGTTTCTAAGCTCATATTTTTCAACATATTTTGATGTGCGTCACAATGTGTCAGGTACTTGTTTAAATTTGATGTGGTAAAACAGCTTTTAGCTTTACCACTTTGGGACACTATTTTACCACACTCGTTGCATTTTGCTTTACTTACGTCTGTCAAGTCAAGTCTGTCAAGGTATTTCCACACACTAAACATTTTAACGCAGTATGTAACAATTAATCTCAATTAAACGTGTAAAAAAACAATCAGGATTATGGTCAGATGCTTAGTATTTCTTGCAGTCGTGTCCGCTAGTGTCAAGTATTTAATGACCACAGATGCAGACTTAATAAGTTTTACCAATAGTCCATACATACGGTAATTGCATACGCCGGCTTTCAACTTTTATCAACTCTGCGTCTTTTCACTTGCTCGTTTGTAGTAATGTATGGTTCCTCCGATTTATTTACTTTGTTATGTGCATCTTATTGCAGCTCGCCATCTGGAAGATAAATACTTTACAACAGTTACAGGCTGCAATATTTATTTCCAGCGGTGAAAGTTATTTTTGAAATATTTTTAAACAGCTCACAATATGTTTGGCATAGTTACGTTTTTCGTGCCAGACAGTAATATTAATAATAGGCAACAAAAAAAAATCCAAACATATACACACAAGATTAGAGAACACATTGGTGGTTACAGAATAGTTCTCAGTGCAGCCGCAAGAGGTCAATGTAAATATTTGTATCAATTGTAGTTTGCAATATCGCCACCCAGAGCACAGCGAAATGAAAATTTTCCACTTGCGTCCATGATGTATACATCTATGAACTCCAGCCATTTATTTGTAAATAGATGTAAGAGAGTCATGAGTAGCGTGATAGAAAATCTGTGATTTTCGCCTTTATCCGGGTCTTTTTGTTGGTATAAAATTCCGTAAAAAACGGAAGGGCTGATTAATATTGTAAAACGTACTACACCATATAATTTTTGTGAGAGCAATAA
The DNA here is from genome assembly GCA_002778355.1 of Clitarchus hookeri. Lineage (NCBI taxonomy): Eukaryota > Metazoa > Arthropoda > Insecta > Phasmatodea > Phasmatidae > Clitarchus > Clitarchus hookeri. Next base: position 406,136 of record NQII01000928.1, on the reverse strand, counting down.
CCTGATTTCATTGTCTATTACCGATACTAATGTATTGGCTCGATACCATACCCGATACAGATACATTTAAAAGAGGTTAAGTATCGGCAGATACCGATACTTGGTATCAGTATCGGAACAACTCTACTTGGTAATCTCAAGAAGTAGGTAACCTAGTGTAAAAAAGTGTCCTATTCAACTAGTGAGAAAACTCACATTATAACATACTTGATGCGTGATGCGTCTCAAACGTCGCTATTTCCGAAATGCTGCCCCTCTTAGCTTGAAAGCCGATGATCATCCCTTTTTGCATCTCGGTTAAATCGCATTCCGTGCCCATGACAGCAGGAAGCGCACTGTGTACAGCCAGACTGTCTGTCGCATTATATATCCTTTTCACCAGCCCACATCATGGGCTATATGTCATAGACTACACGCGGCAGCTGGCACTTCTAGCAGGTGGTCATAGTAATGTGATCCAATTCTGTGTGTGTGTGTGTGTGTGTGCATGCACGCATGTGCGTGCCTGCTCATGAGTGTGTGTAGACTTCTTTTTTGCTGCAACTACATATCAAGTGCACGCCATGTGCCCTACAAGTGATACAACCCTGAACTGCAGCTATCCAATTATTTAGCGTATAATAAGGTGGATGCCCAGAGACCATAATGCACCCCAAGGAAGAAAATATATGAAATTGCCCCCATTTGAAATAAAAACCAGTGAAATGGGAAAATACCAGTAAACCACGCAAGTGAAACTGCTCCTGAGCTCGCGCAACCGACGCAACCCACACAGCAGGGTCTGCTTCCAGCTGCCCCGAGAAGTGGCAGCAGAGTACGGTTCCGCCCAGGAGGAAGACGAAACCCCCGTCGAAGCTACACGAAGCCCGAGGGCACCAGAGACAACCCCCAGTGCAGGAGAATATATGTCCCTGCACCACCGCAGAATGGCAGTTCACATCATTAGCTCGCTTTCGCCCAAGTCGTGCCAACGCTCTCTGCTCTGTTTCCTCTCTTTTGATCTCCTCACGAGAGACCAACAGTTGATCTTCACCTACTACGCCAGACTTCTTCAGCACCCGCTGCAGCCCGAGAAGTTGCGTTCCCTCTTTAACACTTGACATTGCCGTCAAACCAACACCCCATACTTCCCCATAAGTCTCTTCAGGACACCACCAGCTTCAGTTAGGGTTTAGTTGTTATCACGACTATCTAGTTGTTCCTCTGTGCTCTTTTAGCTCGCTCTTAAAGCTCTCAGGCACATTCACGTTTCTTTGCTTACCTTCCACGAGTTTCGCAGTGCCTCGGTTACAGTGTGAGAGTAAGGGTCACAGTGTCTTATTCTGGAGAGAATTAAACACCTATTATCCAGTTTAACTGCTGTCTGCTCTTTCTTTTGTGAATTGTGCTTGGCTAGATTCCCCTTGTCAGCTAACCCACTACTTCCACAGGGTATAAACTCACCGGAGGCAGTCTGGCAGGGAAGGATCTACCCCTTTTGAATTACACTCTAGCTAGGGTTATCGTTGCCTGCCACCCTATTACGGAAGTGAACCGTTGTACTCAATTCACTGGTAAATGCCGTTCACCCACAGGAGGGGTAGTAAGTGGAGCGACAGGAAGGCAGCTGCTATCCTATCTGGTAAGCAAGAACTACCTAAGCAATCTGTCCCAGTCTTTAGTTTTTAGTTATCTCACCCCTCGGAAACGAGCTTACGCCGCCTGTCAGCTGCTGAGGCCTCGCCTCACAGTTCCCTCCAGTCATCTGTTTGGACCGCTGATACAACTCCTCGGGGCTGTACACCCAGTCATAGAGTTCCTCCGCCTAAGCCTACCACTTGAACTAGGTGTCGAAGCCCATCAACGACTCAGATCCAGCTCAACCAACCAGCACCAGTGGGCTGGACGCCTGCCAGCCACAGTAGAGTACGCCTCTACACCAAGCCGTCCAGCAGATGCCGTCACCACCGGACCAGCCGGGCTAGTAGACCCGACGTTGGATCAGCTACGATGAGCACCTGTTGAGCGGCGGTGGGAGGTAAGCCAGCAGCTCTGCCTACACTCTTAAACTGATATTAGCAAAGCTCGTCTTCGTGCCCAGCTGGGCGGTCTATCTGCCCGACGCTGTATAAAGGCATCCTAAAAGCAAAATGCTAAATCTTACAGAACCTACCACATTAGTGTCTGTACGCCTTTGTACCTGTGTGCCTGATCTAGTGCAGAAAAAAAACTTTTATTGAGGCGCTGTCTTGTTCCTGTCCCTAGACCATCACGCATCATACTGTTCTATCATAAAAATTATTTTTGACCCCAAACGCAAATCAGAAATTTAGAAGACTCCTATTGTGTATCAATATAGTTGTGCAAAAAATGAATGATTTATATTTAGCGAGTGTTAACAAATTATTATTTAGAAAATCAAGCATTAAATTTTTACTGGATTAAGTCATGTAGGGGAAATGTGGGAATTGTTTATCGCCGGATGAAAAACAACTATGGCAATTCTTCTGCTATTGGAAATAAGATTAATTTATTATTGTGTTTTTTGTTTTGCGTTGGTCGTTTTCACAGATTGTACACACGTAAGAGACATAAAATAAATATGATATACCGGTTGTAAACACAAATGACATGCAAAATATCGAAATATTTACTTGCGTTCAGAATACCGAACTTAACCTATTGCACTTAAAGCTTTATTCATAAATCATAATGCCTCTCCAACACTCTTTAGTTCAATCAGCATGTGCTGTTCATAAAACTGTATTTACGGTAGCTCTAAATGCCTATTCTTAATCTAAAAATATACTAAAGTGGTTTAGTTTTGCCAAGCATTATCACTACAACTCAGAAACTATATAATTATCAGTTAATTTGCAATTAATGAAACGTGTGACGTTATACTCCATTTCAAGTTCACTAAATATAACAGTTCTAGAAACATAGCGCGGCTACAATTTATCCTTGCGCCACAGCTGCTCTGTCTATGAAGAAAATGAATGTAAACAAATGCTTAGATTAATGCAGGTTGCTTTTCCAACTTAACCTTATTTTTGTTATGGCAAAGTGATACTGCTAGGGCTGCGTTAATTTTATTGCAAGTGGATTGGATGGGGTTGGAAGACACTTCAGTTTAACGTTTCACATGAGAGAGCATTGTTTTGCATGTCTTTTTACAAGACTGTATTATTTTTTAATTATATATTGTTTTAATGAACAATTGGAAAATTTGCTCGTATGAAAGTAACATACACATTATTATAACCCATCAACTCACTGTAAGCAAACGCGATAAATAAGTTGTTTGTACCAATTCGAATAGTAAACACATTCGGGACAAAAATATTTTTGGCAAGGTTTATTTTTCCATATAATAAAAGTGTTATTTTAAAAAAGCAAAACAGATTTGAAATTATGGTTTTCTAGGCCATGCACATTTCAAACATTCTAATATACATTTTAAAGTATGTTATTTACAATACACACTGATTTACTGTTCATAATTCCTTTTTGCGACCCCTGAATACATGTTGTTCTGTTGCAATCCTTGTACACGTTTCTCTGCCACCTATACAAAATAATTAGCGTAATCATTCAGTTAATACGACACTTCTCCTGTTTTCCGAAACTAGTAAACTGCAGAACAAATATAAACAGTGTAGCTTTGTTACAATAGGGTAAATGGCAGACCAAGCCATACATGTGTCGATAATATTACATTTCACGTATCAAATAAATATATCAATGTACATGTAGTGATACTCAATACTTCGATATGTGCCAGTATCGAGGGGTATTGAAGTATCGAATGTCCCATCTCTAGTTTCATTAGATGTTTCGCTTTCTGGGCAGAACAAAATAATTTGTAAAGCTTAGGAGTAAGAGGAGCTTCAAATTAAATCAATAAGAAGTACTGGGCAGATTACCATTTTTTAAAAATAATTATTACTACATCAGGCCATTTGAGCTCTCTGCATTTTGTAGCAGTTTTTGATTTTATATTCTTGTATATCCTGATACACACATACATATATATGTGTGTGTGTGTGTGTGTGTGTGTTTTTTTTAACCGGCATAGAAACAGTGAAGCATGAGAGTTCTAAAATGCTCAATGAAGAAAATGAAGTGATTTTATCCCAGGTTTTTTCAGCATTGGGTACATTTTAAGATTTGCTGGTTGCTAGTGAGCCATTAGAGCTGAAAACAAATGGACATAAATATCTGTGTTTAATTTTGTCACTTGGGAAAGATACACAGAGGTCTTTTTTTCCCTCGTAATTCAATCTGAAGTACTGTTACTGTGTTTGGGTTGTTTTTATTTCTGAGATTGGATGTCACACTAAAGTTTTAACTTGGTAAATTGTCACTACAGGAAAACTTAGGAAGCTGTTCTGAGTATAAAGGTGCATCACCTGATGCATTTTGTGTTTAATATAGGGTTCTTGCAGCTTTTTATCATGATGTTCTTATTTTACAAAGTTGGTTGTAAGTTGTGATTCTTCCTGAATGTTCAAAATGCATCAAGTGTCCCTAACTACATAATAAGACACTTTCAGTGCACCAATATGGGGACTTACAATTAACAGTTTTTTTTAAACAATATTTTAATTTAAGAAATTTAAATATAAATTGTATAGTGTAGTAGCTCAGTAAGAGAGTTGGAGGTTGCACCTAAGAGTGAATGGGAGAAAGCAGCTGTATATTGCTGTTAAAGATGTGCAATTGGGGTTTTAAAATATGATCTTCAAACACTAACAAAAACTGATTATTTGTACAAATATTCTTCAGTACAAATCATTTTATAAGTGAATCTGGTAATATAAATTTTTAAGTAACCAGGTTTAAATTTTTATTCATTTTTTAGTATGTGTTCTTTAAGAGAAGTGTCAGATTTGCATGCATATGTTTTGCTGCATTCATGCTTCTTATAAGAAGTGAGTTGATCGGTTTTCTTAGAACAGTTGCTACTTGGACATCTGTGCTGGCTGGCTCCAGTCTTGACTTGTGATGGCACACTCAACTGGAACTCTTGACAATTATTTTAATTTACAAAGCACTCCTTGAATGACTTTTGTCGCCATGGGAAATATTTGTATTGCAATATTTGGAAACTGCATATTTAGGGTTTGTAACTGATGCGTGGCGTAATTAGGAGTATTAAGTAGAGCGGCGCTGTTACT